>JAOUQZ010000035.1:4349539-4366120 GCA_028564935.1 Neosilurus hyrtlii
GCCAATTAGCCTACTGTGCATGTTTTTGGACTGTGGGAGGAAACCGGAGTACCCAGAGGAAACCCACACAAGCACAGCGAGAGCATGCAAACTCCACAAAGAAATGGCCGAGCCCAGGAATCAAACCGGGGATTGTCTTGCAGGAGGCAGACGTGCTAACCACTGAGCCACCGTGCCGTGAACATGTGTGTGTGCGTGTGTGCAAGACCTTTTTTTTTTGTCATTACAAATACTTGCGCGTTGTGTTGCAGGGGCTTTTCCATCTCCGTGAGTCTGAATGAGCGAGCACGATTGAAACAAAGCTGTCTAAATCCCATTTGGTTTGGAGGCAGTGAACATGGAAACCTACCAACTCGGCTGCTAATTCACCTAATAGGATGTTCCACTCTAAATGGGGGCTCATGTTAATGCCGCCATTTTCATTCATGCTGGAAATTGTAGTTTTAAATTACAGTGTAATGCTTTGGATTTTTTTGGTAGTAAGAAAAAGCCCTTCCCTCCCTGGAAAAAAAAAAAGGAATACGATTCTGAGCCTCGACACAAAAATTACCGTCACTGCCGAACAGAGGCCCAGCATCCTATTGTCAGGCAATTACTATGCAAGCACTCTCTTATGACTGAATAGCTCTGTGTTAGCAAATAATGAAAAGGCAATTATGGCAAAGCTGTGTTCACATTACGCTCTTCATTTTGTGTGCTGGCATAATTATTGTCAATCCTAGAGGCTTACTGTAGCATGGAGGACGCAGCAGGGAAGAAAATGGAGTGGGCTGGTGCATGGAAAATTAGAAATGTCACAGCTACCTTTTTAGCAGCTTGGCACTAGACCTCTCTACTCACATATACGCACACACACGCACATTGTTGTGAGGTGCATCTGCCTACTACACACATTGAAACAGATAACACACACACACACACACACACACACACACACACACACACACACACACACACTCACACACACACACACACACATATATATATACATATATTTATATAGAGGGCAGGTGCCTAAAAAGGCCCGACCCATGCCAGGCACCACTAACTACTACCCATTTATACTGCTGGGTGGACAGAGGCACATCTGTGGTTAAGGCCTTGCCCAGGAGTCTTATCACAGTGGGCGTCTAACAGGGATTTGAACCCGCAACCTTTTACTCATGAGCCCAGCACCCTAACCACGAAACCTCCAGCCCCTATATAATGAAGGATACTCATAAAGAAGACGTGAAGTGCATCTGTATGCCCGTGTGTGAGTCTGTGTTTTCCTCTGATAGAAAAAAAAATCCTTTCTTTAAAAAAAAAAAAAAGCGAAAGAAAGAAAGTGGAAAAAAAGTGACTCCCAGAAGTCTTTTTGTGTCAGTACCAGGGACTGGAAATATTCCTCTCTCCCTCCGCGGACCCTCATTATCTCCCTCTTGGCTGTATCCTAATAAGGAGTGACATACACCCCATTCCCTATAGTGGGTCTGATATGGCAGGAGCAGGCGACTAAAGTTACGTATGAACAACTTCTCATAGAGACTGAATAAGAAAGGAGGAAAAGAAATGTGAAAATATTTTGCAGTGTAATAACGCCAATAACGATTTTCTTTTCTCAAGACCCCATGAAATTGTCTGAGAGTCATGATTTGATGTATTTCCTGTTTGAAACATGATGACAGAGTGATGGTGTGTTCAAGTGCTTGATTGATTTAAGACCCAGTTAACAGAGTTGAAGTGAATTTATAATCCATGTACTAAATAAAAAAATATATATATTTCTTGACTGTAATTGAACCGAACAAGTGAGTCAGTCAGTCGTTATCCATTCACTTGAATCTGACTCTTGGTGACTCTACTGCCACAAGTTTCCTTGACAAGGTTTTTGTAGAGTAGGTTGCCAGGTATTTCCTGAATACTCCTAATTTGTCTGTGATTGGGTCCTCTGTTGCTTCAGCTGCATGGCTGGTCCAGTCACGCTCACACATTTGGGACAATTTGGTAGCAATACCCCTGATTGGGGTGCCAGTCCTTTTTAAAGCACAATGCACCATGCACCATAATATTCATAGTCTGATTCACACCTAGATGTACTTTATCTCAGCCAATGCATTTACAGTATCGAATCTCATTGGTCCGTGGAGCTGTGAAGTGTTAACTCTACCAGCTTCACCCCGAAGTCCAG
The DNA here is from genome assembly GCA_028564935.1 of Neosilurus hyrtlii. Taxonomy (NCBI): domain Eukaryota; kingdom Metazoa; phylum Chordata; class Actinopteri; order Siluriformes; family Plotosidae; genus Neosilurus; species Neosilurus hyrtlii. The sequence continues at coordinate 4,351,710 of JAOUQZ010000035.1, forward strand.
GACACAAATTGAGTTTGGATGATGAGATGAGATGCTAGGTTCTATTAGATATTGATAAATATCCAATAGGTATTTGGAAGCTGACCATCAATGGCGCCAATGGTGACATAAAGCAGCAGTCACCAAGGGCAGGCGGAGGGTTGGGGTCATCTTTGACATACTTGAGTGGTAGATAACATGATTATAGTTCCTTTTATTGATGGATAAGACCAGGCCATGTATAAAGACAGAACAATGTTCTGAATCAGTTTGGGAAAGTAACATTTTGGAACTGCACCTGCCCAGTTTGGTAAAAAAGTTCCTACCATATAACCATTAACCTGCATATTCATACCTCCATTATCAATGTCAATACATTTCAACCATTTCAGCTAGGTGACTGGTGGAAAAGGGAATAGTCTACTGTTAAGGCATTGCAAATTTGAATTTTATTGCTGTCTATGGCCAAAACTTGCTATGAAGATACAGTTGAAGGGCTAAGAGCCACAGTGGTCTAACACCAAAAATATTTTTTTATGGTTATATTTTGACAGATGTGGATAAAGTCTATGCGCCCCAGAATGGTTCCTTCATCTTCCTTGTGACCTTGAATCACTGAGTGACTTTCATGTCATTTCTCTCAGCTTTCTGTCGATTAGACCACTGTGGTTCTCAGTCCTTCAAATGACCATACTATCAAAGTGTGAGGGATGGCAAACTCAGTGTATTGTGTCAATCAGAGCAATGCTAGTTAATCATCACTAGCTCTGAGCTTTGTACGCAGGAAACAGTAGACAGCACTTTCATTTGTGTGTGCTCCCTAATGTAGTCTAAGCTTGGAAAAAGATGGGGATGGATGGCTTTAACTGATTGCTTTCCTGTCCCTGCTGAAGAAAATCTTCCACCATGTTGGAACATTGCGTTCCTGTGTGGCCAAAAAGTTGAATTTTGGTCTCATCAGACCAAAGCACCTTCTTTCATGTTAACATGTGGCAAACTCCAAACAGGACTTATGGCTTTCTTTTTGCCACTTCATAAAGTCCAGATTTGTGGAGTGAATGACTAATAGTAATAGATTCTCCCCCTGAGCTGTGGATCCCTGAAGCTCCTTTAGACTTACCATGGGCCTCTTGGCTGATTCTCTGATCAATGCTCTCCTTGCCCAGGCTGTCAGTTTAGGTGGATAGCCAGGTCTTGGTAGGTTTGCAGTTGTCTCATTCTCTTCACATTTTCAGATAATGGATTAAACATCGCCCCGTGAGATATCCAAAGCTTGGGATATTTTTATAGCCTAACCCTGCTTTAAACTTCTCCACAACTTTATCCCTGACCTGTCTGGTGAGTTTCTTGGGCTTCCTGATGCTGTTTGTTCACTAATGTTGTTTAACAAACCTCTGCGGCCTTCACATAAAACTGTATTTATACTGAGATTGGATTACACACAAGTGGACTATATTTAAAAATTAGGTGACTTCTGAAGGCAAATGGTTGCACTGGGTATCAGAGTGAAGAAGGCTGGATACAAATGCATGCTACACTTTTCAGATTTAATTTTTTTGTTTTGAACCATGCACCATTTTCCTTCCACTTTACTTTTTTGCTCCACTTTGCATTGGTCTATCACATAAAATCCCAATAAAATATATTTACATTATTGGCTTTCATCCACCCAAAAACAAGCTGGCTGGTGAGAGGGAACAGGAGGTGATAGAAAGAGAAACCGAATAACGAAAAAAACCAGACATTACATGTACTATGATGGATGGCACGGTGGCATGGTGGATAGCAGATCAGCCTTACAGCAAGAAGGTAGAGGGTTCGAGTCCCAGGCTTGTGGGGGTTTCCACTGGGTACTCTGGTTTCCTCCCTCAAGCCACTGACATACACATTTGGCTATATACTGACTGTTCCAAATTGCCTCTAAGTGTGTATTGTTGTGAATGTGTTGGCCCTGAGATGTTGATGGTGAGCTGTTCAGGGTGTATCCCACCTTTGCCCAATGTTGGCTGAGAGAGGCTTCACCCTTTCCACGACCATAATTAAGTGGTTCGGCAGACGAGTGAAAGTGATCAGTTTACTATGATTTAGAGCAGTGGTCTCCAACCCTGTTCCTGGATATCTACCCTCCTGCAGGTTTGATCGCCAGGCTTAATCACACACCCCTGAATACCTGATTATTGCCTTGAAGAAGCTCTTGAACAGGTCAAAGAGGTGTGTTAGATTTTGCTCAGAGATAAAAACCTGCAGGGAGGAAGATCTCCAGGAATTGGGTTCCAGACTTCTGATTTAGACAGAATTTAATTGGACTTGTAAAAAGAGCATCATTAGAGAAACAGGAGTGGAAGTGTACTTGCATTTGTTCTTAAAGAAAAATAAGTGATGGGGTGAGGGAAGACACTTTTGTCAATATTCTTGCATGCATCTTTGACAAATCAATGTGAATAAACCATGTCACAATTTTTGCAGCAGCTTTGACGACAAACGAGGTAAGATTGCATATGCAGTGCTTATAAAAGCAGTCTGAAGGTCACGTAACTCTTAAACTGTGCCGTTTCACACTTAAACACAACTAGAAATCCTCCCTAACTGCCACGCAAGCGTTTATACTCTTTCTTTTCCCTCTCTTTATTCCCCCGTGTTCTTCTTTGGGCTTCCTTTTCTGTCTTGGATGAGAGTCATGGCGGCGCATTTTGTGTCTAACAAGACTGTTGAAAGAGCAAGCAAAGCAAAGTGTTTTCTTAGGAGCAGCCACACACCCGCAGACAAAGACGTACACATGCAGACACGTGTGCGCTCAGAAGTCAATTATAATTCTCTAATGCTCAGTGAGGTGCTGTCAGAGGCGTATTACATTCGCTCACGCACTAGCATCTTGTAGCCACGCAGAGAAAAGGGGAAAGCGAGCATCAGCCTGGATTTGAGGTAGGAAAAAAAACAACAAAAAAAAAAACACAAGCTTTTCAAACTTTGCAAGTTCTAAGAGCTCACTGCTAATTTATGATTCCCCGCACTCCAAGAGAAGAAAGAATGTATAAGAAAGCATTTTTTTTCCCCAGCTTGCTTCCGTGTCACACTTTTTTTGGTCGTCAGGTGCATGAGCGAGATTAGTGAGTCTTTGTTTTGCATCCTCGTGGCTGTTAGGTGATCTTGCAGGGCACACAAACGAAACCAAAGATGCCAATTTATCACATTGTCTGCTACAGCATGTTTGTGAAATCCAAAAGCAAAATGTTTTGATTCTGCTGTAAAAGAAACGAGAAGGAAGCCGTCAAGGCATCAATCACAGGCAATTTGAGCATGTTATCTGCTCTGCCTCTCTTTGCCTCTCTCTTCCCTCTTTGTGTGTTTCATGAATAATTTTGTGCCACACACAAACACACCAGACACAGCTCACACAGCGATAGTACTGCTCCTAGTCTTGTAAAACTCCAAAGTTGGAAATTTCCAGAAACACAAAATTATTAAATATTAAAAAGGATTTATAATAATACCATCATTTAAAAGGGTTGTATGGTGCTGTGGTGGGTAGCATGTCTGTCTCACAGCAGAGAACGTCCTAGGTTTGAGTCCTGGGTTTGGGCATTTCCGTGTGGAGTTTCTGTTTGCATGGTTTCTCCATGCTTGCGTGGGTTTCCTCTGGGTACTACGGTTTTCCTCCCACAGTTCAAAGACCTACACATTAGGTTTACTGGCTGTTCCAAATTCCCCCTTTGTGTGAGTGTGAATGGTTATGAGCATGTTGGCCCTGCGAGCTGTTCAGGGTGTAACCCAGCTTTGCCCAGTGTCAGCTGAGATAGACTCCAGCCTTCCTGCAGCCTTATTAAGATTAAACGGTTTGGCAAATGAGTAAGCGAGAGGCATAATTTAAAAGCATCATTCGATATTTAAAATGTAAAAGGTTGTGTATGTGTTACCTCTGTGATGGACTGGCGAGTTGTCCAGGGTGTACCTTGCCTTCACCCAGAGTCGACTGAGATCCAGCCTCCCCACAATCTTTGTGGGAATAAGCAGCTTGGCGAATAAAGCGAATGCCAACTGACTATTTGATTCTCCCCCAGTTTTTCTACAAACTCCACAGTAACGGTATCAACCATATAGTTCGAATCTGGGTTGATGCCACAGCCATCCGTGACCGGGAGTCCATGGGAGCAACAGTTCGAAAAGAGGCAGGCGGTAGCATCGCATGTCACGGAGGGGGCGTGTGCTTGCTTGTGCCCCTCCCTGGTCAGTGGTGGTCGTGTGATAGGGAAGGCAAAAGTTGATGGGTGGGAATTGGAAATGACTAAATTAGGGAGAAAAAATGGGTTAAAATCCAAAAAGAAAAAATAGATAAAATACAATAGATCAGTAGTCATTTGGCCCTCGATCTTCTTTAATTTTGGTTATGTGGCTCTCAGTGAAAAAAAGTTTGACACCCCTGGTCTCACCTGGTTTTTACCTGTCGGATGCCTGTCAGAAGTGAATAACACAATAACATTAATTATTTGGCTCCTACCAAAGAATGGGATGCATTCAATATTTGAAGTTGATGTGCTGGAAGCTGAAAAAAATGTCAAGCAGAGATGTGCAGCAGAATTCTGTTACATGTTGAAGTTTGAATTCATGCCAGTTCATTATACAAACAAGATAACTACAAAATATTAAAATTGTCATGAATAAGTAGTACAATGTTTGCGAAACAATATGAATACATTATAACATGCTATTAACATGTTCATTGGTCACTGTTTATGTGGCGTTCATGTAAAGCATTGTGAAGAGCTGTTTATTTCTTTTTCTGTTGGTGTTATAGTCCAAAATTCTAGCTGGGTCACCTTTAGAAGTCAGAAGAAACTTAAGCACTGAACATATAGCGTACATACAGAGCAATTCTAAAATGCAGAGATAAGACAGCCACATATAGAGGGTAAAAAAAAACAAAAAAAAAACATTGAACTAAACATCATTAACCATCTTTTGGAGCAGTGTTTGAAGCAAACATCCCTATAATTTAGTTTCTACCGCTCCACACTGAGTGAAACTGGAGAAGCGGGACGGAAAGTGAAGCCCTAAATACCAATTACACTAAACACAGTGTAAATGACAGTTTTAATTTCCTGATGGAAAGAACAGTAAATAAACCTGAGCGTTACCCACACATACAAGGAACGGCTGACTGTACGCAGTCATGTTGTTTTCTTTGATCAAGTTCCAGTGGACTCATTGAACCCATTTTTATACCAACGGCATAAAAATCCTGTGATTGATTCACACTGTAAAATCTCACAAGCTTCAACAGGTTTGCAATTAAAAACAGAAAGGGAAAAGACTTTGAGTTTGTTTAAATCTCTGTAATTAATCATTAGTGATCTTCCAGTTGATAAACATAAAAACACAAAAAATTAATTAACAGTTTTTTGAGGATTGTGTATAGAGTATCAATTCAGTGACACTCACCAAGCCTGAAGTATATTCTTGTTTTAGTAAATACATACTACATGTGAACATAACAGCAAACTAAAACAACAAATATTTAACTTATTTATACATGTTGCAACCATTACAGAGGAAGGTCAGATGTGCCCCAAAAAGAGTTAGATGTCAAGTAGCTAATGGCAAATGCTTGTTTTTAAACCTCTTCAGATTTCTGGTATATACTACTTGGAAACTTAAATAAAAAGCAAACTAAAACAAGCTTTGTGTGATTTATTTTTCAATTCAAAAACATGATAACGACGATGCCGCCTGCTCCAATCTACCATAACAAATTGTTAGTGTTCGTCATTTTGATTCAAGTTTTACGCAATCCGATTAATGTTTATTTTGTTTTATTTATTATTATTATTATTTTTAATCCTCAAACAGTGAAGCAATTAGATCATGCTATTCTCGTGGAGTAAAGCTGCAGCAGGATTCAATTTTGATACAGTTCCCACATAAAAATCTTCACAATGTGATCACTGTGAATGAAAAACGATGAAGGTTGAGTTCAGAGTTGGGCGTGGTTAGAATTTGTAGTTCTAACTTCCAACCTTGTTTGCTATGCTTTATAGGATATAATATTTCTCACATTTACATAGCAAGTGTCATGTTAATATTTCTCGATCAGAACATTTCTGAGTGACTTTGTGGGATTTCTGTAGTGGCTTAGCCTGATTCCAGTGGTCAAAATCTTATTCTTTGTATTCAATATTTAACTCTTTAAAATCCAGAGCATGTTACAGATATGCCTACGTTTATGCATTTAATCACCAGTTGAAAGTAAGAAGTTACCATCTGCCGGTCTGTGTGTGTGTGTGTGTCCACTACACTACTTCCACTGCAAAGGCAAGAGCATTATTATTATTATCATTCGCACAAATGCTCATTATTTTGTACACCAAGTAATGCTTTATAAATGTTTGAGCATAATTTGAATTCTTTAATTCAATAACAACTGACTGATTCAGGATGGATATTCAATTTTTTTTAAGGTGAAATAGTGACACTGCAATGGCCTGGCGAGCTGTCCAGGGTGTACTCTGTCCTCGCCCAGAGTTGGCTGAGATGGGCACCAGCCCCCCGGTACCCTAATTAGGATTAAGCGGTTCAGAAAATCAATAATTGAAATAGTGACAAAATCAGAATAGGGCTTATAAATAAAATGTATATGGTATAGCCCATTAATGAGCACATTTACATCGAACTCAAAACTAAACTCAACTTGGTCATCCACTTACAGGGCATGTAAGCACCAGATGCCACAGAAAAACAGTAACAGTAACAGTAACGATAAACACTAAACTTCTGAACTTAACAATAATTGTAAGGCTAATAAAAAAGATAATATATACCAGGGTGAGATTATATAGATTAAAAAAATGTAATAGGGTAGTCAGAGTGGTGCAAAATACAAAAGTAGAGTGCAGGAGCAATATGTTAATCGGATGTTTAGTACAGGTACAGGATGGATAGAAATGAGAAAGTATAAAAGTTTCAAATTAAGGAGCTGGTATTGTGTTACGTTCTCCAATATATACAACGTAATGCATGTGTGAATAGTCCAGTGTGAGTTATCTGTGGAAAAACAGCAGTGTTCCAAACGTCTTTGGGTTCTGACCCAATTATGCTCTACCATTATTGCACAAAAGTGGAAGTTGATGTTGCCCAGGAACCATGCATACACTGCAAATAGTCTAAAGCACTTATACATTCATTTTGTGAACCGCTTAATCCTAATTAGGGATTAATTAGTTAATTAATATTAATTAATCTGGGCAAGGGCAGAGTCCACCCTGGACAGCTCGCCAGGCCAGAAACATGCTGATTTGATAACCCTGTTAGCTGCACTGGGGAGCAGCAGTGACAACCTGTTGATACCCCTGACCTTGGGATCAGTAATCCAGCACCCTACCACCGGGGCACCACTGCGATGCACTACCACTGACATTACTAATTTACTGTATGTTGCTTATTCAGTTGTTCAGCATTATTTTATGACTTTTCAGAATTTAGTTTATTCATCATGTCCTTAGCAGTATGTAAACTGCTTATTTACAGCCCCCTCGTGTGACAGGCACTTTAGTTCCTCCCTGCGACTGTTTACAGGGTAAACATATGAGTGTGGGACGCTTTGGGAGTTGCACTTCTGTGAGTTGAGGAAGGTTCGAATGGAGGAAGAGGTGAACGTACTCACTTGTTTACATTACAAACTCACACATAAGTCGTAACTGTGTGAATTTGTGGTAGATTGGAAATTCGGACGTATAGTTGGTAAAAATTGAGCAATACATTATAAAGATTTTTGATACAATGTAAAACATGTGAAACACAATGCATGTACCAACCAATGTATCGCTGGGGCCCATGTAAAGGGTAAAGCTTCTTTCAGCAGAAAGTTTTGAAAATAATGATAATTAATATAATTAGGAGGGAGGGGGGTAAAGGAACAATTGCACTAGCAGACAAAAAACAGTTCATGAAGGTAGCAGTGAATGCATTTCTGCATGTTTCTGCAAAGAACTCACTGATTTACGATGCTACTATCACATATTCAAAAAAAGAATGCGAAAAGACACTATACACACACCTGCGAAGTAGGAACCCCACAACCTCATTGTTAAACATCAAGTTCAGCTCACTTTTCATTGTATACCATCTCTCAAAATGCTCTCCAATCAAAATATTTTCTGTATTTCTCTCTGATTTCTTCTGTATTTCTCTCTGATTTCTTTTTGGCTCATTCCTTTCTCGTTCAGCAAATTCTCTGGTGCCAGCTGACCTAGCTCGCTTTCACATCATCGCCATTATTGTTGACGGTTCGAAAATAGCATCACATGACTGATTTTACATGGGGTAAAGCCAAGATTTTGTATTTTTTGCAACTTCAGCAAAGTTTTATCTCTATCTAAAGTTCTAATATTGATTAAATAACCTTCGTAACTTTTATAAAAAAAAAATATTAAAAAAAATATTTACAGTATTTTTCAAGCATAGATCTAAAAATACCAAGCTAGACAATTTGTAGAAAACTAGTCCTTGACTGCCTGCAACAGCTTCAAGCGCTCTGAGACTTACCGCCAACAATATGTTTAAACTTGAGATGTCAGTCATTGTTATTAGTTTGCCTGTAATCAACAGTTAGTTACAAGGACCCGCCTCTTTAAACTATCCCCCATGCATATGGTGAGGCTGTGTGTTCAGGAAGGACAAGCAAAGAGCATACTGTCCAATAAACATTGAGATTTTCAGAACTTTTTATTTGCAAAACGCAACCGCCCACACCTAGAGAGTCATGGTGACGGGATGGGTCTTAACATGACATTGTAAAAGCCTGTTCATCTTTTCTTTTATGCAAATTAACACAGACACCAGGCATTTTTTAATGCATTTATTTATTTTCAATTATATATTTATTTTTGCTGTTTCATTAAGTGTTTTTTTAAAAAAAAAGTTTTTAATTAAAATTGTCATAAAGATTTTTTTTTTTTCTCTGAGAAAACTAACTTTTTTGGATCCCTTTATTCAGCCCACTCTAAACATGTTTATTTGTTTCCGGGTGTTATACACACATTTTCAGAGTCAGTCGTCTCTGATATGGTAAAGTTTTAAGTTCTGCACAAGCACTTAGATTCATCACTCCAAATTATTCACTTGATTTAGAAACGGTAAAGAAAACAACCATGTGTTTTGATTACCTCCATGCAAGAAAACGACATGCACACATATACGTGGAATTATGGGAACCCAGAGACAGTAAAAATAGTGCGGCGTACACTAAGCCACAAATAAAAGAGTTGCAACGAATTCAGATTTCTGAAAAAAAAGACAACGACTGGTGCTATACCAGGGTAGGGGATTTGATTGATAGGTCCCAACCACAGCAATAATATAGTGATTTCTCTTTATGAAAATATCCCTTTCATCATCTGGATTTAGGTGCTGGGAAGAAACTGGTGGAGGGACATAATTATGAAAGAAAACACTGGAAAGTCTGAACAGAAAGTAACCCATGATTCAGGCTCGGGATCGAGCACAGGTGGAGCTGAAGTGCAGTCCATTCAAACTCTCACTCACTCACACGCCAAACCGGTTAAGCCTGGCACTGGGTTGAAGGCTTGGTATGTTCTGAGCAGTTCTCCAGACCATCACAGGGCCAAACATGCAACCATTTACACTTACGCTCACACTTAATAGCAATTTGGAACAGCCAATTAACTTAATGTTTAAATGTCTTTGGACTGTGGGAGGAAACTGGAGTACCCAGATAAAGTCCACACAAGCAGAGGGAGAAAATGCAAACTCCACATAGGAAGGTCCTGACCGAGCCTGGGACCCGAACGCGGGACCTTCTTGCCGTGAGGTGCTACTGTGCCACCTACATTCCAAACTGCTCATAAAAGATATACCCTTCTTGATCCTTTTTTTCGTCTGTTTGTTTGTTTGTTTTTAAGAATTGTTGCATTAGTTTTAATTGAGAATGTGTTTATGTTTTATTTTTGGCGTGTTTGTTTGTTATCAGGATTTCCAAAAAAAAGTTATGTCTGGATTTTCATGAAGTTTCTACCAGGGGCAAAGCTTTGGACGTGGAAGACTCCATTAGATTTTGGAGATGTTCCAGAAGTTTTTATTTATTTTTATTTTTTAATAATTCTAACATTTCATGATGGGACGGTTATTGACGTTTTGGTTCATGTGAGGGATTGCTGGTCTGGGCAGAGGATTATGCTCTCGGAGTGCAATTGCTTATATCTAATGTTCTCAGCGCTCTAAGGCATCTTGTGCATCATGATTACATGCTGTACCTGGTACATACGGGTCTGCAATACACATGTACATCTCTAAATATCTCTTAGGCTTCTTTTTTTCATCCCTAAGCTGGGTGTTATTGATGTCGCCGTCTTTCAATCCATAATCATGCCATATTATTTTCAGAATAAAGTAAAAAACTGAAATGGGTATTTATTTCCATGGCTTTTTTTTGTAGGAATTTGCTTTAAATCTACCAAAAATGTAATCATTCCATAGTTTTACAAGGCATGTGTTGGCATGGGTGGACCAGTGAACTGTCTGAACACCAGCAGTCTGAATCTGATAACCTGGAATCCATCAGTGCATCTCTCAGGGTCAGGGCACCAGACGACGGCATGGTAGGACCCAAGGACAGTGCGGAAGGGCCAAACACAACACAGACACTTCACCCTGTGCAGCACAGTACTTCCTGTTGCTCTCTGTGATCACACAGCAGCTTTACGCCGGGGCTTTGAACATGAGCTACATACATACATTCATACTTAGATACACAAGGGGGAAACCCACACCAGTGTCCATGAATTAACCGCTAAAAGGCAAAGAAAGTCAAACAGACATGAAAGCTAATGGGATGGAGTAGTGTGTGTGTGTGTGTGTGTGTGTGTGTGTGTGTGTGTGTGTGTGTGTGTGTGCATGTGTGTGTGTGTGTGTAACTAGTCTGGATTTCATGGTGTGCTCTCCATGGGCTTGAACTCTGACTTGTAATGTAGCTCATAGTTCAACATGTTGTACACTCACACAGCGGTTTTTCAGAAATGACAGACTGTAAGTGTGGTGAGGGGAAGATTTGTGCTACACTGAAGTCTTTCCCACTAATGAGTTTGGGTTAATTGGTATCGTTACAGCAAGGCGAAGGATGCAAGACACACATATACACGCACGCACACACATACACATGCACGTACATGCGTTTCACAGCTTGTAATTGCCACAGCAGCTAAAGGTCATTAACACCAGCTCAGAAGCTACATCTCATGTGGGATAATGGGCAAAGAAACAAAAAAAAAATAAATAAAAAGAAAGAAAACGTCTAAAAGTAGATCCCCATTAGAGTATTTTTTTCTAATTTGTGGCTAAATGTTTAAATGTCGGTGGGGGGTGGGCGGTATAAAAAAGATGCTAATTACTAATAGAGTAGAAAAGAGTAGACAGTGTAGGAAAACATGGAAAACATGGATCAAGTTCTAATAGGAACAGATGTTCTAAACGGCTGTTCAGAAAGCGATGGAAGCGCGAGGAAAAAAAAATGAAGAGAATTCCACAGAAAATGAAATCATCACTCTTGTTAGTGCAAATCGTCAGCATTATCGTGATCTCCGTCACCGTCAGCACATCATCTGGAACATCTGCTTCGGCACCCACTGGCCTTTTCCTGAAAGCTGAAAGAAAAGCACGGCTCTTCTTTCTAAAAATACAGCGCACAGCACATGTTCCTTCGGCTGTGGCTCTGTGATGTTGCGAGATGTTAAGCTTAGAAATGGACGCTGTGGGACAGAAAAGGAAGCGTCACCTGTTCGCCAGATACCCACGCTTTATTCAGTATTCTAATAAAACCGAGACAAGAAAGAGAGAGAAGGAAAAGAAAAATCAAAGAGCTTCCTGTCTGCCCATCTGTGGCACAGCTTCTGAAGAATAAACCTATTTTTAGAATGGACTCAGCTAAAACAGCTAGCCGTCAGGCCGTGACCCACAATGTACTGCAGCTCGATTGTGACTGATCCGAAGGACTTTCACCTCGAAGATGTTATCGCTGGCTGTTCTGTCCTAACAATGTACTCAATTCAGTCGAATACATATCTCCCTCTTCCTTTCTTTACTCTTCTCTACAGTAGCATGTTTCTGCCACTCAGGTAAAGGGACAGAAAATCAGAATCATGTCAATACATCAGTTTTTTTTTTTTTTATAATGTTACTGGTTATAACTTTATTTTATTTTCACCTTATTTTAATATTAAAACTTATAACTTTATTGCAATAAACTTTCTTTTATTTACAAGACCAAGATATATTTTTATTCCCTGTAAATATTCACATTATAAGGTAATAAATGAGACCCATCACAGAGGGTATTGAGTCTGAAATGTTTAGGTTTAAGTTATTGGTATCATTTTGTAACTGATATTCTAAGATTAAAAACGATACCACATTTTCTAACTTTTTGTAATATTTTGCTAGTTCTGGAGTAACTAACCAAAACCTGCCAGGAATTTTCAGCCTTTTAAGCAACTCCGGAGAAAATCATGTTAAAAATTCAACAAAATATTTAATAATCGAATACTTACTACCCACTTTGCTGTGATGGGTCACAGATATTATAGTGATCTTTCGTGACTTTTTTTTCTTTCTTTGGTTCTTTTCAACATCATATTTTCTTGTTTTCATAACTAAACTTTTGTTAGTTTCTTTTTCAATTTCTTGACTTCTAAAATATTATTTCTGATTTTTTTTCTTGATTTCTCTATTTTATTCCTTCTTGACTTATTGTTTTTATTTTATTTTTTTACTTTTGAAACTCCTTTACTCTTCAATTTTCAAATTTTCTTTCTTTTTTTCTTTCTTTTTTTCTTTCTACTAGATAAATCTTTCTTTTCATTTTCCTTATTCTTTCTGTTTTTTATTCCTAGTGTCTTTACATCACTATTTAATTTTTATTTCTTAAATTCATGAATCAACTTCTGTTTGTTTCTTTGTTCATTTCTTTTACTTTGTTAACTTATAAGAATATATATATATATATATAATTACTAATATCTATATAAACAGGTACAGAATGAATGCTGTCAGTGAGTAATATGCTCAGTATTATCAATATGATAAACAGTAGAATATAATTGTACAACACTGGATGTTGTTGCTATATGGAGGTGCTGTACAGTTTAATGGCCACAGGTAGGAATGATTTTCTTTGTCATTCAGTGGTACATTTAGGTGGTATCAGTCTCCCACTGAACGGGCTCCTGTGATTGATCAGCAGGTTGTGAAGCGGGTGGGAGATATTGTTAAATATTGTCTTTATTTTGGACAACATTCGCCTCTCCGACACTACCATCAGAGAGTCCAGCTCCATCCCCACAACACTACTGGCCTTGCGGATCAGTTTGTTCTGTCTGCTTGCATCTGCAACCCTCAGCCTGCTGCCCAGCATGCATAAGCATAGAAGATAGCTCTGGCCACAACAGACTCATAAAACATCCTGAGCAGTGTTCGGCAGATGTTCAACAATCTTAGCCTCAACCCAGTCCAGTTTATTGTCAATATGAACTCCAAGGTATTTGTAATCCTCTACCATTTCCACACTGACGCCCTGGATGGAAACATGGGCTGCTGTTGTTTTAGATCTCCTGAAATCCACAATCAGAAAAACCACAAATATATATATTTAATATATATTTTATAACTTCTTAACTTTCTTTGTTTTCTTTCTTTCCTTTCTATATCACTCTGTCTTTATTATCTCATGCTTTCAATTTTTCTTGACTTCATGGATTACCTTTTGTTTATTTTTTTCTCCATTTCTTGACATTCTTATGTTTCCATCTTTCTGTTTGCCCTTTTTTTTTCTTGTTAGTTTTTTCAAATTTTTTAACTGCTGTCTTTCTTTCTTTCACTTTGTTTGTGCACTTCTGTCCGAGCCAAGCCTTCAGAGTGTTCTTTATCACGGCTCCTACACAGACCATGTTTAATTCATTATTAATTGATAGGGCCTTGTGTATTCATGAGTGTGTAGTCTTACCTTTAATGTAAAGTGCTCTGGTCGTGATGGGGGTCTGCTGTTTAAAAGCCAAGCTGCAGGAAGAGACAGACAGAGAGAGAGAGAGAGAGAGAGAGAGAGAGAGAGAGAGAGAGACTGTTTTTGTTCAGAGAGAGTGGGTGGTAATTAATTCATCATGCTTTCACTGTCTCTTTGTTAGTGTGTGTGCTGCGTGTTGTTTGGAAAAGTGACTGTACAGTGAAATTCAGTGTTTGTATAGCAATAAGATCTAAGCTGTGAGGAGCAGACAGACAGCTGCTTGGCTCTCCGTGTGCTTTATTCTCTGTTTCACTGACCCTCCATCCCCCAAGAGTAACCACACACACTTATACACACACACGCACACACACACACACACACACACACACACACACACACACACACACACACACACACACACATACATACATAC
>JAOUQZ010000035.1:4404392-4429523 GCA_028564935.1 Neosilurus hyrtlii
ATATATATATATATATATATATATATATATATATATATATATATATATATATATATATACACGTAGTGTAATGTGCAACGCAAATACAGCACTTTTATATTTTAAACAGCAATAATAAAATAATATAAAAAAAATAATAATTATAATTGTCATCATCATTATTATTATTATTATTATTATTATTATTATTATTATTATTATTATTATTATTTTGTCTGCTAATTTAATAATCAGAACAGATTCCAGTTTAGCCAAGCGACTGCTGAGAATTCGTAATGAAATAATTTTGGGAAAACGGGAAAGCTAAGATACAACAACGGAAACAACGGATGTAAGTGCTAAATTATTAATCATATACAGTAAAAAACACGCACCGCGCTGATCTTTATTTTTTCTTAAGAAGTGGTTTTTTTTTCAAAATTAAAAAAAAAATTAACAAAATAATAATAATTTAAAAAACACTGACATTATACTGTGATATTACATTAAACATTGTATTTCTCAAGGTTATAAGAAAAATATTTATGACAAGATGACCAAAAATAAAACCACACACTTGGAATTCTGGGTAATTTAATTGGCCAAACTTATAGAAACGAAACCTTAAACATTTTAAGAAAGAAATGTAACCAGAAATGTGGGAGGAAATGAAATGAAAACGAGTAGGGAAAATAACCCATGAAGCATTCAGTGTGTGTGTGTGTGTGTGTGTGTGTGTGTGTGTGTTTTCCAAAAGAGACACACGTTGTCCTGGATTTAATCACGTGACTTGTTTGCTTCCGCGTTTCCTCAAATATTTGTGGCTCTAGAAAGTAATAATAATAATAATAATAATAACAATAATAATAATAATAATAATAAAAAAATAATAATAATAATAAATGTAGGAATCAGAAATTTAATAGGTAAGCATTTTATTGCATTTGTTCTTATTCTTTTTGATAATGTAACCCATTGTTGAAGTGCTGCAAATGCCGCCATGTAATTGTATGTGTGTGTGTGTGTGTGTGTGTGTGTGTGTGTGTGTGTGTGTGTGTGTGTGTGTGTGTGTGTCTCAACCTGTTGATGATCGCGTTGCAAAAAGTGCTGCACCGACTGTTCCCAAAAAGATTGTGGATTTTAATATCAGCAGCACGTCTGATAACAGCCGATGTCTACATGATCTCTCATCAGCGACAAGACCATGAGCCGAATGAGTCGAATCAAATTCAGCCCGACCGTGTAAATGGACACCATTTTTATTTGGCGCACTGTAAATCCTGGAGACAGAAAGAAAGCAACACAGCAGCAGAGCAAGTTTGTCCAAATACTGTTTTGGTTTTTTGTTATTAGTGAATAATCCACACATTCTTACCTTAAGCGAACCCAAAATATCATACTCGTTTATTTACAAGCTTTTTAGTTATGATAAATTAAGAGGAGGGGGGGCATGTCGAGCACAAGGCAAGTGCAGTTGGGGGGGGGGGGGCGGTGTCATTGTACGGGTTCTATAGCACAGCTGGAGCAGAGCAGCTCTCTTCACGCGAGCACACATTTAAAAAGGATGAATAAATAAAGAAGAGTCAAGACGAAAGAGACGTAGACCAGGCATAAAGCAGATGATTGTTTGTTGCATGTTTTAAGGAAAGAGAGAGAGAGAGAGAGAGAGAGAGAGAGAGAGATTTGTTTTACTGATTTTATTTTGCGTTAGAAAACAATTAATTTTAATTAATTATATATATATATATATATATACATTGTTTTTAATATTTATGTAATACCCCCCCCCCTTCCAAAAAAAAAGATAATTATAAATACAGTCAAGCAGAGTCAGAAGAAAGACCAGGGCAAAGTAAGAATTCTTCTGAAAAAAGGGAAAAAAGAGAGAGATCAATACCTATATAGTTTTTTTTTCTTTTTCTTTTTTTTTCTTTTTTAAGAATTGTGTCATTTCTGGAATGATCTACCCCGTCTCTCTCTCTCTCTCTCTCTCTCTCTCCCTCTCTCTCTCCCCTGGAACACGGCTGGGGAAAACCGCCTCCCCTTTTTTATTTAATCATCCGATCCCACTGAGGAAGCGCTTAATTAATTATGGGGGCTAAAAATGCAGGCCAGCTGTTCCTCTCCTCTCCGCACTGCTTCCGCAAGGTGTGTGTGTGTGTGTGAGAGAGAGAGAGAGAGAGAGAGAGAGAGAGACGCGGCCATGGGGCCTCATTTTCACAAATTAGCTCCATTTTCCCCTTAAAAAAATCAAATAGCTGTCAGGGCTCGTCTGACGCGAGGCGTTTCGTTGGCTATTAAAGACCTCGCAGTGTGTGTGTGTGTGTGTGTGTGTGTGTGTGTGTGTGTGTGTGTGTGTGTCGGGCAGCGCATAAATCCTTCAGGTTTGAAGCACATCCGAAGTAGGCAGGGACACAGTGTAAACGTGCTCAGATTGAACCGACAGCTCGTGATTTACTGCTGTTTTTCTCCCTCTGCAGCGCCGGACTTCAGCCGCTGTTTTTCTCTGCTTTCCTCCAGGGACAGATTACACTCCCCTCATTCGGCCGTCTGACGGGCCGAGAGAAACCTACACTCACCGAAAAAATACCACTAAACTGTAGCTTTCCTTGTCACTGGGGTGGTACTATTAATCGAAGGTACTTGTTTTATGTCCATTTGGAAACATGGGTATAAGGTACCATTAGTACTGATTTAAGCTTCCTAAATGGAGCATCATTAAAATTTCTTTCTAATGAAATTAATGAATAAATAAAGGAGCACCATTGGGTAATTCATAAAGATGCCAGAGTGTATGCTTGATTGTGGTCACCAACCCAGTGAGACTGAAAGGTACTGTTTAGAACCACAATATATATCCCCCAGCTTTATTATTATTATTATTATTATTATTATTATTACGACAGCTATTTATTAGCTTATTTGTACAAAGTTTAGGCCGCAGAAACATGTACCATTACTTTATCCATTATTTGTTCATGGGGAACTTTTTTTGTTTTTGTTTTGTTTTTGTGTTCTTTTTGGTTTTACATCGATGTGTGAATTCCAGGAAATGTTTCCCTGGGTTTACTGGGGATCATTATCATTTAAATTACACACACATAAATCTGTACATTTATTACTGTTAGGCACATATTTTTTTTTCCTTCACACACATATAGAATTATACTTACCTCAGTTATTATGTTGTATCCCACAGACATAGCCACATGCATGTAATTGTAAATGCTGTTTAAATTTGGATAAATACAAGGTGTAAACAACAGGGAAAAAAGGATCGAAACAGAGTTTTCAATATGTCGACACATTCACTGTCTGTCCTTGGAGCCCCAAGGCAGCACTTAGGCGAGATAAGGAGGCCCTATTATTCCTCTCTTTAATGGTTCTGATGAAGATTGATGAACTGTTTTCTTTACAGGGACTTCAGAAGGTCCATGCTATGGAGAGAGAGAAGGGGAGGGAAGGAGAGACAGAGAGGGGGGGGGGGACTGAAGGAATGGAAAGGAGGTCTACAAGATTGCCTGAGTGTTTATTTACCTTTGGCCTTCTTTTAAATGATCCCTTTCAAGCAGACATCTGTTCCACATTAAGACACTGATATTTAACGTAATGATGCGCTCACTTGGTAAGATGGAAGGAGAGAGAGAGAGAGAGAGAGAGAGAGAGAGAGAGGAGCCATGATTGGCCTCCCACCTGGACGTCACATCGAAGAGTGCAGTGCTCCTGTCTAAATTCTTGGGCATTTATTTCTTTCCTGACGTCCAGCTCTTTCCTTCTTTCTTACTTTTTCTTCCTTTTGTTCTTTCTTTCTTTTTTCACAAACAGTTCTTTTTTCATGTGTTTTCACCTCACTCAAGCTGATGGATGCAAATGTGAGTGCTGTAATTGGATCAGCTCCCTAGATACAGATAAACGGCTGCTGCTTTGCTGGGGTTATTTTAAGCTGTGCAGTGTGTGTGTGTGTGTGTGTGTGTGTATGTGTGTGTGTGTGTGGGTGTGTGTGGGTGTGTGTGGGTGTGTGTGGGTGTGTGTGCTAATGAGAGGGTAGAAGGGACGTGATATATACACTCACACAGGACCTGAACATGAAGGATTTCCCAGAATCACCCAGTGTACATCACCACCATGCTCATTAAAAAATGTAACCATGTGCTGGTGTACAGCTGGTCAACTAATCACAAGCCAAAAAGACAAGAACTCGACCCAAAATTTGTGAAATCAGGTGCAACAATGAACGAATACCAAGGTGAGAACACTGTAGACATTGCTGGAAAATAAATAAATAAATAAATAGAACAGGAGACAATGTAATTTGATTGCTTTGCCAGCTGCGTTGAAATTATAGATATTACTTTATCCATACCCATTCGACATGAGCAATCTGAATTCTGATTGGTGAATCTACTATTAAGATATGAGCATGTATTCTGCTTATGCTCCCATCACTAAAGAAAAATATATTCTTTTCTCAATCATTTCATTTTCTGAACCATTTTATTCTTTATCAGAGTCACAGGGAGGCTGGAACCTATCCCAGCCAACTCTGGGCAGAGGCAGGGTAAATTTTGAACAGCTTGCCAGACCATCGCAGGGCTAACATACACACAGCTATTCACACTATTCTTCACACCTGGTTTTGGACTGTGGGAGGAGACTGGACTACCCAGAGGAAACCTACACAAGCACACCCAAACACCACAGGATCTTCTTACTGTGAGGCAGAAGTGCTAACCACAATATTCCTCATATTCTTTATTCATTTTTTAAATATACTTCTTTTCCCCCACCGTTTATTGGCCTACTCTGAGGAACAGGCCTCTGGATTGCTTTTGTTCCTGTGTAGTATATACTAAGGGGTGTGGTCTTCTGCTGTTGGAGTAAATCCACCTCAATCTTCAGCGCTTACAGTTTAATATGCATTTTGATTTGCTTTTCTGTTCAGTCTGATTGTAAAGAGTGGTTATTTGAGTTCCTGTAGCCAGTGCTCTGACCTTTTAAATCAGCAAGGTGCTTCTTCCATCAGAACTGCTACACACTGGATTTTTTTCCACTCTTTTCTGTCAACTCTAGAGACTTTTCTGTGAGAATGTGAGGGACAGCCGTGTCCTAATTATTAGAGAAGCGGGTTTTGGACCTAAAGGTCGCTGGTTTCATTCTTAAACCAGCAAGACAAATTGGGAGGTGAGCAGCACCTTGTCTTCCGTCACCATTATGGCTGAAGCGCTCTTAAGCAAGGCATCTAACCCCACAAGCTGCAATGCGTCGAAGCCCACTGCTCTGAGTTTACGTGTGTGTGCTCACTTTGGATGGGTTAAATGCAGGGCCAAAATTCCCTTTGCGGGATTAATGCAGTATATCAAATCAAATAAAAAATGACAATCTCAACAGATCAGCAGTTTGTATACTACATAAAACTAATAACCATTCTGATGTTTATTGTGATAAATAACAAACCTGTAGCTGTATGATGTTATGCACTGCTGCGACATGATTGGATGATTGGATAATAGCATGGATGGCACACACACACACACACACACACACACACGCACACACATTGTATATTTATATATCATGCATTGTGTCATGACAACATTTCTGATTTCTCAGTGTGGGCGCAATCAGGAAGTGGATCGAAGCTCTTTCCTTACATCGCAGATGTGTGAAGCTTTATGCTTTTCAGCAGCCGTCATAGCATTAACCTTGGTTTTGTTTGTTGCGTTCTAGTTTTTTTGGTTTTCAGTATTTTCCTCATGCTTCGTGCTCCTTCATGGTATGCTAACGTGTTCATGTTTTTGATTTTCTTTGGTTGCCACAATAAACTCCTCATCTAGCGTATGTATCCTGTCTTCATTGCATTCATTACAGGTAGACTCCAGCTTGCATCCCTTTCCATAGAAGATGCTAAAGATCAAAGTGCACAGTAAAGCTAGCTAACAGCTAATGCAGTTTAATACGTGTGTGTGTGTTTTCCATATAAAAAAAAATAACAGTTTATGTCTATCTGCTATCTAACCTAAGATAACAAGGCAAGCAATCTCTCAGCAGCACGTTTCACAGCTGAGTGCAGCAAGCTAATCTCATCATTGAGGTGCTTCCCAAAAGACAAAGCACCAACTGTGGCCTTCCCTCATGGAGGTACAGAGAAGTCGCGAACCCACTGCCACAAGTCAAATGAGCTAATACCCGCTACATCTCATCTTGAGCTTACCCAGGCTTAAATAATCGATTGACCTTATTTTCAATAACTGAGTGTATTTCCAGTCCAGTGCTTAATTCCCTGGCTGGAAATGAAGCAGCCGTCTAAGCTGGAAAGCTTCTAGCATGCTGTGAGCTCACCTGAGCAGCAAACACACAAGCACCGAGAATGAGGAGACAGATTTCACACACATTGCCATGAGATTAACTAGCATGCGACCTGATTAGCATGTAAAGAAATCAAACTACAAGCAGTCTACACTGGTTCGGTTCCAGGTTGAACTAATAGCTGAAAAAAAAAAAAAAAAAAAAAAAGCGGCTGTTCACATCCAGAGAGACTGTGACTCTGTGATGGTGCCCTTTTGGCTCTTTGTGAGAGAATGAATTAAGAAAAAGAAAAAAAAAGACCAGCAGCTGATGTTTGTAAGGGATGATTGTTTAACGCTAAAATCACATCATCCCACTCACTCAGTGCGTTCTTTTTTAATCCTTTTTATATTCTTAAGCTCAAGTCAGACCTGTCTTCTTCTACAGATCTGATTTATTAGCTTGTCAAAGGAAGAATTGCTGGAGAAGGCAATCAAAAAGCACTTACTGAGCTTACTGAGGAAAAAAAAAATCACCACTTTTTCACTGGTTAATTTGTGCTACTCCCATGGAGGGGGCTGGCAAAGTGTTTGATGAGGCATAAAATGATGATAAATGAATTTATTGCCCTGCTGCTCATCAAACGGTGGTAGTATATACTCCTCTTTTACTGGCAACAAGCCACACTGATCTCTTGTCAGTTTCTGACCGTGATCGGGCACCGAGGTATTTCTAGCCTCGACAGAACTCACAGAGGGTCCGAATGAATACGAGTGGACCAGTGCCAGTGGATGGAAGAAGAGGTAGGGGGTGTGGGGTGTGTGCAGGGTGGGGTAGGGAGGACGAGGCCAGGCCAAGCCAGGACAAAGGACAGTTTAATAGGTTAAACTGGAAACAGGAGTAATGTTGTCGCTGCAAGGGACACATGCTCTTGTCTTTCAGCTTCTGATCAACGTGTGGGAAAAGGCTGGAGTAACCAGATAACCCTACCTCCCTTTCTCTCTCTCTCTCTCTCTCTCTCTTTTTCTTTTGACTCTTTCAGGGAAGCAGAGTCAAAAAAAGAGCTCCCAGCTAACAATATATCTGCCAATGAATTAATTAGAAAAACAACACGAGCACACACCAATGAAGAAACAAGTGCCACGCTGTCAAATGAGTGGCGAGAGAAGAAATATTCCATTATGGCACTTACACAAGTGCCCGCTCTCATTCCCAACCATGATTAACGACCGACGAAGGGGGGTGGAGGGGTTGTGTATCGAAACGGTCGCCATGGGGTCAAAAGCAGTTCTGCATATTTGCTAAATAAGCTCGGCCCTGACTGCTTCTCCCACAAATCAGAGCTGCTGCAATTCTGCTACACATTGTTTAGACGTTTACACTTGATTGCTCTCTCTCTCTCTCTCTCTCTCTCTCTCTCTCTTTCTCTTTCTCTCTCTACATAATTGTCCATGATTAAATTCTTACATATTCGTCTGCCTTTGTTGACAAGACCAAAATGCATTGCAAATTGCCTTATTTCTCCGCTGCTGGACTGCCACCTCTACTCTCTCTTTTTCTCTCTCTTTCTGTTCCCTCCATCATTAGGTTAGTCCTTTAAATACTTCAAAGCCTGCCTTACATTTTGCACAATAAATCCATGAAAGCAATTACACACAGACTCGGTATGGGGTGTACAATCATAAAGGCTGCAGGATTAGATAATGAGCTTTCTCTGTGCCGTAAGAACGCTACAAATTAGAGTTGCTGCTGCAAAGTTTTCCTCAAACTGGTACAGCCAATACAATGACGCTGGGACAGAGGAGAAGAGTTCGTGGGGCTGATTTGTTGGTAAACAGGGCAAGATTCCTTTTCATCCTAGCTGCTGGTTATGCATTAAATGTTCCAAACTTTAAAATAAATAAATAAACAAATACATCTGGACTTAATGGTGGCCGGGTTTGGGGGGATGCGGGGTGTGGGTAGTGTTTAGTATGTTCACCTCACAGCAAGAAGGTCCTGGGTTTGATTCCTGGGCTCAGGGCGTTTGTGCGGAGTTTGCATGTTCTCCCTGTGCTGGCATGGTTTCCTCCCAAGGTTCAAAAACATGCACAGTAGGCTAATTGGTGGTTTCAAATCGCCCCTTAGTGTGACAGTGAGTGTGAATGGTTGTGTGTGTGTTGGCCCTGTGATGGCTGAGATAGGCAGAGTCGACTATGTGGTTCGGCAAAACAACGGATAGATGGATTCTCGTATGTGTCTTCTACCCAGAGGCTATATGGGTGGAGCAAGATATGATAAACACATTTATTCTCTCATCAAAAGAATCAAATTTTGTCAAGCAACAATGAAAAACATTAACATTCAACAGAGACTGGCGTTTCCGTCAGTCTCCCACCCATTGACAGGAAGCTAATCAAGGGAATCAGAATATGCAGATAATCTCCAATAAATTTTTCATGAACACATCGCAGCGCAATCTTAACCAAGAGGAAGCAACGGGAGAGATGAAAGTGGTTATTAAACAAAAGATTGGATCATTAGGCTGGGAAACGGCGCTCGAAACGATCTTTTCAAACGGGCGTTTTGCTTGACAATGCATTTCAATTTTCCAAACAGCATAAACATGGAGGATATTTCAATGCCATGTGGATCTTCACTGTCTGTCAAAAACGACAACTCACTTCCCACAATCCAGTGCAGGTCACGAACACGTCAATGTGTCGAAACTGGGAAAAAATAAAAAAATAAAAATTAAATGAATGACAAAGTGACCGACTGTCATGTATTGCACTGATGATTTCGCAACTGTTTCATACTTACAGGAATTTCGAGTATGCTCATATCTTTACTTACACACTGTATTTAGCAATATTTAATAATATTATCAGCTGAAGCATTATCTCTTACACCTACACACATGCTCAAATAATAATAATAAAAAATATATAAATAAATAAAAAACATGGACTGAGGCTATCAATTCCACATTCCATTCAGTAATCTAAACACTCTTCCTTACCTAAACAACTGATAAAGCACTGAATCCGCAAAATAATCAGAGGTGAAACTGATTCCGATTCAAACTGAGTCACTGTCTAAACAAACCGATATGACGCCTGCAAATTCTAAAAAATCCCAAAAATTACAATCTTAGAAACAGGTAAAGGATTAAGAATGAGGATTGAGGGTACCGTCCGGTAACTTTCCCCTGATAGTGTGTTGATACTGTGTAAGATAGTCTGGAGTCTACCTTAGCCAACGATGGGTGAAGGTAGGTACACCCTGATTACCTCGACAGACCATTACAGGGCCAACACACACACACACACACAACCATTCACATTCACACTCACACCTGGGGCAATCAGGTACCTCCAATTAGCCTAATGGTCATGTCTTTGGTCTGTAAGAAACCCACACAAGAACAGTGCAGACTCCACAGAGAAACGTTTACATGGGGTTCGAACCCAGGACCATCTTGCTATGTGACAGAAGTGCTAACCACTACGCCACCATACCGCAGAGGAAATTATTAGTGTTGAGTAAATGCATATAAACAAAGAGGCTACAAAAAAAAGAACAACCCGCAGCCCCCAACCTCTATTTTGTGATTAAAAAGTACCAGAATCTGTAGCAAAAACTTAAAGCACAAATACTCAGCGCCATGAAAACACTGAACACACGACCAAAATGTTAAAAAAGGCAAATGAAGGGGGTATATTTCTAGTTTTGGGATTGGACCAGCCCTTGGATGGTCTACAGAAAGATTTCATACACCTTTAGCTTCCAATGAGTCATTCATTCATTCAATCATTAACCATTTACAATTGGGGTGGGGGTGGGGGGGCAGTTGATTTGTCAACTGGTGAGAGGCATGTAAAAGAACCATTGCTGAAAAGAGTAGACCATTGGACTGCTGTCAGTGTGCTTCTGCCCTGCAGTGGTCTGGTGAGCTGTCCAGGATGTACCCCACCCTCGCCCAGAGTCGGCTGAGAGGGGCTCAAACCTCCCCGCGGCCCTTGTTACAATTAAGTGGTTCAGAAAATGGTTGAATGACAAGAACACAAAAGGCTCTAAATCAGGGTACACCTTGTGTATTTGTGCTTCATTTGCATGTTTTTGGTGGAACGAGTTCCTCGGGTTACATCTATGATATCACCATATAGAACCAAACAGAATTACACACACATATAATTATGACATTCTGCATGCACCAATCAGCCATAACATTGACACTACCTAACTCGTCTGCAGGCAAATAGGCCCCTTATGCCTCAAGCTGCAGTGCATTGTATGTTCTGACTCCTTTCTTTCACAACAGTTTCAGCATTTTGTGCCACATTAGCTCTTCTGTGTTATCAGACCAGGTAAACTTAGATGCCTTCACTTTCTACAAGCATCAGTTTCCCTTGGGCACCCATAGCACTCCTACCAAGTCACTGGTTGTCTTCATTTGGACCAACTTTGTTAGATACTTTCTGCTACCAGGAAAACTCCACAATACCAGCTGTTTTGGAAATGAATAGTCACAGTGGTTTAGCCATAACAACGTACTGCTTGTCAAAGTCACTCAGATCCTTATGCTCGCTCATTTTTCCTGCATCCAACACATCAACTTCAATAACTGCTCTAACGCAAGTGATACATGTTTTAGAACTTTAAGTACAATTTGGTTGAAAACCAGAATTCATTTATTCATTTTCTGAACTGCTTAATTCTAATTAGGGTTGCAGGGAGGCTGGAACCCATCTCAGGTCACTCTGGGCAAGGGCGGGGTACACCCTGGTAGTATAGGTACAGCAAGGTCATGCACTTTCAGTAGAAGTGTGCAGTAATCCTTGTGAATGAGTACACCATGTGATATTATGCTGCCAACGCCGAGATCTGTGTTCCAGATTTTTTGGTGACAATGGCACGTCCATATTTGCAATTTGCACAATGCACAAGTATTTGGATTGGCATTGGAGACCAGTGAAATGTTTCAACAAGCCTATGGCAATGAAGCAAAGAGCCAGCTGAGGCACTTCATGCTTCAAAAGGGGCTGCCACTCGAATGCCACTCAAAACACCTCGCTGGCTCATTGCTTCATTGCCGTAGGCTTTCTGAAGAATTTCAAGGCTCACTGTTCCTGATTTCATGATGACACATGATGTTTTGATTGATATTTGCTCTCTGGTCCATATAAACGTGTACATGTGCATTTGATGACTCACGAGGTACCACTCGCTTCTGTTGCACGGACATGCTCATGCCACACTCCATTCAACTGTAATGTAAGGCAACTGTCCTATTAGTAACTACACTTGATGCCCATGCCAGTGTCGATTATTTTCCCATAACTGTTCGGTCTGTTGTGCGTTATTATTTCTTACTTATATAAGCAGCATTTAAACAAACAACATATGAGAGCTAGATGATTTTTTAGTTTTTTTAGTTTCATCATTAAACAGAGATGAAGTCACTCCTCAAATGAGGCCGAGACTCTTTTGATTCATGTATCAAAAAGACAGCCATGAAGAGAAAACATACACACACACACACACACACACACACACACACACACACACACACACACACACACACACACAAACACAAACACTACAAACACACACAATACTGACACACTATCACAGTCTCCAGAGAGCTAACATAGTTTACCACAGTATGATGTAATCCTCATGGCATTAAAACACACACACACACACACACACACACACACACGCACACGCACACACACACATTTATACACACTTTCAATAAAGAAAAGCATCATGTTGCATATCACTTGGTACCATTAAAAAGAGGTCTTTGTGCGGTTTGCTAAGCTATGCTGCTTGAGGCATGATTAATAAGGCTGTCTGTCAGAATAATTAATATTCAATGAACTCAGAGTGGATGTCTGCGGGCCTCAGCGACTTCACGAGGGATAGGCCTGAACAAGGAAGCCCTCTGGAAAATTCCTGCACATCACGCACTCCGTTTTACACACACACACCTTGCACATCTGCTGTGTGTTTGGGAGTGTTACACTCGTTGACTTTTTGACTGACACAGAGGGATTGACACCTCTGTGTACTAAACCAATCTGACTTTAAAAAAAAAAAAAGATACTTACACAGATGGACAAAGAGATTAGACGTAAAGGGGTCCGCAGAGAGAAAGGCGCAAGCTCTCCTCTCGATTCTCTCTATTTTGGCAATATGACTGTGTGATATGTGAGCTGTGTTTTGCTGCATGAGAAATAGTGTTAAACAGCATGGGGAGCTTTGTCTTTTTTTTTCTTTTTTTTTTCTTTTTTACAAGGCTATTGTGTTACATTTTAAACTGCTCAAAGCAAAAACATGTCACTGTAGCTACCGGCATCTATTATTTATTTACTTTTACTGTATAGTCTTACGGATATATTGTTATTAAGCTATCAGTATCTTGCTGTACTTACCACACAGCTTAAAACATTTTTTTTTTGTATTATTTTGCTCTGTCCTTCTTATTTATTCATTAATTCATTTATTCATTTACCAAGCAAATTTATTCTGCTAGCATCTTCGGGAAAGCTGGAGCCTATCTCAGTCTGATGGAAGGTGGAGTACAACCCTGATCTGCACGCAAGTCCTTTGCAGGGCCAACTCACATAAACCATTCACATTTTTGGGACAGCCAATTAGGCTAATGGACATGTCTTTGGATTGTTGGAGGAAACGGGAGAAGCCAGGTGACCCCCACACAAGCATGACGAAAACATGCAAACTTCACACAGAAATTCCCTCACTAAGCCCAGGACTCCAATCGAGGACCTTATTGCTAAAGAGGTTTATCACACTAGATGTGCGATAGAAAAGCAGCCAACGTGAATGGCAATCTGCGGCTGTCGCTTTTGATTTTCAAAATGTTCTCAAATTTGTCTTGCGGCATTCGTGGCATTGTATTTTGCATTGTATTGTATCACTGTACAAGTTTCAAACACATTTGAAATTTCTGTGAATGTGTCAAAACGAGGCTCAGACTCTCAAACCCTTCACAAACAGTACGCACGTGTCATAAGAAGGTCGCAAAGTTCTACTCGTAATTTTTTTTTTTTCGTTCGCAAGGAAAACTGACTGAGTGAGTTGGAGACTAACATGCAGAAATTTGAGACTTGCTGATTTCTGCCATAATTATGTATTTTCTCATAATTCGTATTTTATTATCATTTTGCTCACGTTAATTGCGCACAAATAAAAAGAACATAACGCGACTGATTTATGACAGGAGATTCGCTTTTTTTATTTTTTTTTTGCCAAACATCTGCAAACCAATCGTAAATCACTCACTAACCAATTGCAAATCAGTCGCAAATTGCCGGACAATGTTCACGAAATATTCGCTTGCACGTGGAGTCACAACAACCACGAAATATTTGCTTGCACGTGGAGTCACAAAACATCTTGACGCAAATATAAAAAAAAAAAAAAAAACCCTGATCTTTTGTATAATTTGTAATTAATTGTCAGTTTACACCCATATAAATGCCTTCCCTATCACACAACCACCCAATAGCCAGGGAGAGGCAATAGCAAGGATGTGCTTTCTTCAAGTCATGAGATGCCTGCCGCTTGCATCTTTATGAACTGCTGCACATGCATATTCTGGGCCAGCCTAACACACTTGGAGGGAAAGAACTATACATCCCTTGTGTGCATGAGCTCACAGACACCCATGATTGGCTGGTGATGGCTTATTTGACAGGCAACCATGTCTATCCCATCCCTCAATTGAGAGCGCAACCAATCAGCTTCCATGGGCTCCCAGCCATGGATGGCTGTATGCATCAACCTGGATTAAACACTTTATCTATGTGCTACCCAAGAGCGCTCAGTGAGCTTGCACTGTCTAGATACTGAACTCACAATCTGATACAGTCCATCTCTATTGGAAGCCAGAAACTGGAGCTGGGATTGCCACTACACCTGAGTTAACAGTGTTCTGTAAAAAATGACAAATCAGTAGGATCAACAGCTTAGCCACTGTTAGTAATACCATTTGCTAAGACTTAAAGAGCACCATTATTGGTCATCTTTACAGTATAATTAGTCCGTGTGTAATACATTTAAGCAATACAGATGCTTATTTTAACATAAATGACCATAAGAAGCATGAAACTGGGTAATTTTATCCCATGGATTACTGGCAGGTGCTGAACCAATAGTTAGCAGGCGTTTTTCCCAAAACTGATGTAAACCCGTTGGGCGGGGTTGTCCAGTGCAAGTAAACAAACAGATCTATTCAACGAGCGTCATTTTAGGTGATACAAAAAAACATTCAAGAAGCAACCATGGCAGCAATTTCAAGAAAATTCCTATCGTCAGTAGGTTTAGGAACAAGAGGAAATGTTTTCCGCGATTTATGCTCTTGTTGTTTGTGCAATGCAGCACTGACCGTTGTGTTATGTGTTATGCTACATGGGTCAGTGATGTAGCCCAGCCAATCCAACAAGTTCGTGTCACTACCAGACTGGAACAGCCAATCAGATGGGCAACATATCTCTGAGCACGCCCAGTGTCTCAACACTTAGGACTGATGTTTCCGGAAGGAACTGCTGACGTTATACGTGATGGTTTTAAATAGCTAGTAACGCTAATTCACCACTGGTACCCTTTAACATGCACATCTACAGATAGAAGTTGGGGTGTACTGTGTGCATGACTGATTTAATGAGAGGAAGATGATACGGAAGTGCTAATAAACACTTTGCTACTACAACAGCTTTCACTCTGTTGATGCAGTGAGTATCTATCTTGGATTCTGAGTTTGGGATTGGCAAGTTCCCCTGACTTTCTGATTTCTGGGGATGTTGCAGTTAATATATCTGACTAGGAAATCCTGAATGCTCACAATGAATGCAACGGACCATGAAACAAGATCATAGTACATTTCTACTGATTTTTGAATCAGATCAAATTCAAACACATTACCACAAATGCCAGAATGCAGATCGTCATCTCTGTTTTAAGATGTTACAACCGAGTTTCTCGCTCATTATTCACCATCACCTTTGTTTCAACTTGTCAACAGTCTCAAGTTTCGTTCCAGTCCAATGTTACTCAGACTTGTCTGTGTCTGTAGGGCGGGTCAACATTAGAGCGAATTCCTCTCCGGCCACGTTTATGCATAAACATGTCCAAAAAGTTTATAAACAGGGCAAAAAAGACACCTTACACCTTTGCAGCACGCACCAGGCAATTACAGCTAACCAACATGCTCTGAGCGATGTGAGTCGGGAAGGTGAAGACAGATGAAGTGGAGGCGCTTGAGTTTCGGGGAATGATACCACAAAACACTGCAGTCGTACTTCACTTGCTATTTATCACACCCTTAAACCCCACCATCCCTGACTTTCCAGGTCCATGTGCCCTGCCAATCATCCACATTAACACTGATAAAACGTTCCTTTCTCTGTGCATGTTTACACTCATTCATGCATTCATTCATTCATTCATTCATTCGCGAAACCACTTAATTCTATAAGGGTCGCCGGGAGGCTGGAGCCTCTGTCACGTGAAGCTGGGCGAAGGTGACGTTCACCCTGGACAACTCCCCACTCCATCATAGGGCTGACACAAACAAAGCCACTGACACTCATACTCAGGAGCAATTTGGAACAGTCAATCAGCTTAATATGCATGTCTTTGGATGTAGGAGGAAACCAGAGCACCCGGAGGAAACCCACGCAAGCATGCGAAGAACATGCAAACTCCACACAGAAATGCCCTTGCCGGGCATGGGGCTCAAACACATGACCATCTTCCTATGAGTGCTAAACTACATGCTACCATGTCAGCAGCATTTTAATTTATTAATTTATTTTGAGTATTAGATTTTTAAAAATATTTTTCAATCAAATGTGAATGAAAACATGCAATAATCTGCACAGAATCCCGAGGGATATATAGAGTATATACATAAATACACACACACACGTGCTCTTAAAGTCGCTTTCTCACTGTCTCTGATGCTACCCTGTCATTACGTGAAATGCTGTCTCTGGTTTGTTTGTGTGTTTGATTGCAGCTGAATGTTGTGTCTCTCGAATGAGTGCATGTATATTAAATCAGTTGCAAAGCAGTATAATCAGACACTTAACCACTCTCGGGGCAGACAGACCCAGCAGCACCGCCACAGGAAATTGTTCCCAGTTAGCATGATTATGTAGTAAGCGAAGGACTCGAGGTTCACTGTACAAACAAACACAAACAAACACTTCTATATGGACCCAAATTAGTGATCTAAAGCTGAGTGGAACCTGGAATCTGTATGTTCAGTTTTCACCAAAGAAATCACAAATAACTCCAGTTAAAATAAAAAGAAAAAAGAAAAAAGAAAAACATAAATTGTATTTTCATTTATTTTATTTTATAAGATGCAATATGCTAAGTAGGGTTGCAGGGAGGCTGGTGCCAACTGTCAGCCAACTGTGGGCGAAGGCGGGGTGTGCCCCGGACAGCTCACCAGACCATTGCAGGGCTAACACACTTGCAACCATTCACACTCACACCTAGGGGCAATTTGGAACACACAATTAGCCTACTGTTCATGATTATGGAGGAAACCGGGGTACCCAAAGGAAACTCATGTAAGCACGGAGAGAACATTCATACTCCGCCCCGAGCCTGGGAATCGAACCCAGGACTTTCTTGCTGTGAGGCAGACCACTGCGCCTCCATGTCGTCTTTTTTATTTTTACTCACTTACTTACTAAATTTTATTTATTTATCTATCTATCTATCTATCTATCTATCTATCTATCTATCTATCTATTTATTTATTTATTCATTTTCTGAAACGCTTATTCCTAATTAGGGTCGCGGTGAGGCTGGCGCCCATGTCAGCCGATTCTGGGCGAGGGCGGGGTACACCCTGGCCCACGCCATCGCAGTCACACAACCATTCACATTCACACTCACACCTAAGGGTGATTTGGAACAACCAATTAGCCTACTGTGCATGCTTTTGGACTGTGGGAGAAAACCGGAGTACCCGGAGGAAACCCACGCAAGCACAGGGAGAACATGTAAACATGAAAAAACATGAAAACACAAAAAAAAAATCTGAACGTAGCACAGTCTTCTGGAAATTCTTGATATGTTAAAAAAAACAAACAAACAAACAAAAAAAAAAACCCAAAAAACATTTAGCATTATTAAACTAAATTAGTATAATAAATTAGGCCTATTTAACTGAAACCACACAAACTGATTTAAATATGGATACGACCCTCACATGTTGCCGTCTGGTCCAGTACACCCTGCCACATACAGTACTCCGGTGTGTAAGAAGACATTCCTCTTCTCATCTGTTCTCAAGATCGTAATGGGCGAAGGCACACAATAAGAGCAGCCGCGGAAATAATTAAAGATAGTGTACGGTAATGTGTTCAGCGGCGGCGCTCGCTACACCGCTCATTTACTTTACTCTAATGACTTGGGGAAGAGCAATAAAAAAAAGGAGAAGGCAATAAAGAGTAAGGCACAGAGCGGCAGGCAATATTGTTTAAGAATTAAACGCCACAAATATCTTTGGGAAATAAGATTGTTTTGCTGCGGATGGGGCCTAATTGACTCAGTCACAGCGGTTTGATGGGAAAAAGAGGTTTAGGAGGCTTGGCTACATTTTTTTTCTCAACCACAGTGATCATGATGCAGAAGAGTCTCTTTCTCTCTCTCTCTCTCTCTCTCTCTCTCTCTCTCTCTGTCTTTTTCTCTGACAAGAGCAAAATATATAAACAGCTTTGGGATACTCAAGTCAGTACATTCAAGACACGACTGTAGTTGTTTTCAGCGCCATCTGAAAATGATTTGGGCTGGCAGTCTCATCATGTTTGGAAGGGTTTCCTGCAGGTTTATATGTTTCCTTCCCCTGTCCAGAAACATGCAGGTAAACATGTTTGATATGCCAAACTTCCATTAGCTTAGTGTGAGTGTACAAGCATGTGAAGCAGGAAGCAAGAAGGTCCTTGGTTCGAGCCCCTTGCCTGGCCAGGACATTTCCATGTGGAGTTTACATGTTTGCACTGTACCTGCATGGATTTTCTGCGGGTGCACCAGTTTCCTCTCACAAGTCAAAAACATGCACATTAGGCTAACTGGCCATTACAAATCTCCCCTAGGTTGGAAAAAGTTTTAGGACCCACCAACTTTAAGATAGTTATGGATACACACAGAAAAATGGTGGATGGGGAAAAGGGGTGATGACAAGCATGAGGGTGGGTGACATGATGCAATGGACTGGTGACTTTGACCAGGAGAAGTCAGTTTCCAGAAGACTAATGGATGTTCTTAATGGTTTTATGTTATTAGCATGGATGCCAGTTGATCACATTTTATGTATTTACCATTCTTTGCTAAAACAAATGTAAACAAACAATAAACTATTACCATCTTGTAGAATGACTTCAAAATTGCTTTATTTGTACATTTACCAGACCCCCTTATCCAGAGTTGCAGATGCTTATCTTTTTTTATACAACTGAGGGTTAAGGGTCTTGCTCAAAGGCCGAACACTGGCAGACTGCTGGTTCTGGGACTTGAACCCCCAAACTTCAGAGTACTAACCCAGAGCTTTAGCCACTGAGCTGCCACTGCCCTATTCACAAAACGGAGAATGGCTAAATAGCACAGCACGTGTGGAATCGCTTATCCCATGATGATCATTGGTGTCAGTGTTTGAAATTCATTCATTATGTACAGCACTGGTCCATCAGGGTCATAGGAGAGCTGGAGCCAATCACAGCTGACATTATTTGATAGGCGAGGTCCATCCTGAACAGGTCATGAATCTCTCTTAGGGCTTACACAAAGACTAACAAGT
Source organism: Neosilurus hyrtlii (assembly GCA_028564935.1). Classification (NCBI taxonomy): domain Eukaryota; kingdom Metazoa; phylum Chordata; class Actinopteri; order Siluriformes; family Plotosidae; genus Neosilurus; species Neosilurus hyrtlii. Next base: position 4,423,483 of record JAOUQZ010000035.1, read on the forward strand.
ATTCACACTTACATGTATACTCACTTACTCAATCACTCACTCACTCATTTGCTGAAATGCTTAATCCTCTTTTAGGGTCATGGGGAGGCTGAAGCCTATCTCACCCAGCACTGGATGAAGACGGGGTATACCCTCAACAGCTCGCCATTCCAACACAGGGCAAAACATGGAACCTTAGGTGTTACACATTCACACCCAAAGGGCCATTTAGCCTAATGTGAATCCCTTTGGACCGTGGGAAGAAACCGGAGTACCCGGAGGAAACCCATGCAAGCACAGGGAGATGATGCAAACTCCTTACATTTATACATAGGGCTACTTTAGAGTAGCTATGTGACCTAATCTGCATGTTTTCGAACTGTTGGAGGAAACTCGTGAACCCAGAGGAAACTCAGATACAGTAAGTACAGGGAAAACATGTAAACACCACACAAAAAGGCCTGAGGTGGCTGCCAGGTTTAAACCCAGAACCTTCTTGGTGTGAGGTGATGAATGCTAATTTTAGTAGAAATTAAACAATGTAAATTGTATAGAAGGGCTGCATGGTGGTGTAGTGGCTAACATGTCCACTTCATTGCATGAAGGTCCCGGGCTTAGGTGTTTCTGTGTATGTGAAATTGTATAGAATTTGAAAGTGTACGAATAAAAGTCTTATATTGATAATAATAAAAGTGAACTCAGTGGGTGGGTGGGTGCAGGGCAGGGGGTGGGGGTGAGGAGTGTTAAGTGATCCACCCATCAGTAAACCCTACAGTGTTTGACAATATGACTCGGGTATTACCGTAATAATGTACGCTATATCAACCGAAATACTATCCCGTACTTCTGAAAAGAAGCTATTGGACAAAGACAGTGTGATATTTGCACACAAATGGCCTGTGTTATATAACAGCTGAATTGATGGCTTGTCCTTCGCTTTATCCAGATAAAAGATGAGTCACTTAGTATCAATTACAGAGTCTCGTCTACAGCCAGGGGCAACTGCGTAATCCCCCTTAACCCACACTCCCACCATACACACACAGACAATGACAGTGTGATACACAACACATGGCTACAAAGGAAGAGTGCACGGGCATCTCCGCACCACCCTGCCACCCTGCAGCCATGCTGAGACTCAGCCGTCTCCCTGCATCTCAGATGTCCTTAAACGTGTGTGTATTACCCAAAAAAAATACTGGGTGTGTTTTACAGACAGATGCGTGCTATGTGGTTTGATAGCTACAGGTGGCACCAGTGCGGTGTCTGGCCTGACTGACTCCACAGAGGTTGAAAAGGTGCTGTGATGGTTTTCGGCAAAAAAATGGTTTTTCCCTATTATATAGAGAACGGAACAATGGAGGACACTGTGACAAGGTCTATAATAAGTAATTGGGACACAGAGCTGGGATTTTCTTCATCGGGATCATTAGACTGGAGACTTGATTATGTTTCACTCAGCAAATCCCAAATAGTATGCGCTTTGGGATTTATTTAAAGGCTTGCGCTTTTCTAAATTGCCCAAAGACTTAGTTTCAGTTTACTTATGACATACTCTACAAGTTCACCAACTCTCCAGCGGTCCATCAAGCTCAAAACATACATGCACACACACACACACACACACACACACACACACACACACACACACACACACCACACACACACACACACACACACACACACACACACACACACACACACACACATGCAGGCAGTGTAACTTTGCTTGCTCTGCTCTGGAATTTTCATTATGTAAAAGTGGATAAAATACAAACTCAGCCCTGTAAATTTATAGCTCGCTGCTCTCTGCCATTAAAAATAAGACTGTTTTCAGTCTGCATGCTGAAACCGGAGTAAGAAAATAGAGCAAACCGCAGAGTTTACACTGCCACACCACAACAGCAGCGAGCTCTCAGCAAGATTATGCTAACACACACACACACACACACACACACATACACACACACACACACACACACACACACACACACACCAATGAGACTGTTAAAGTGGAGAAATGCCATACATTGCCACACGCCAGCACATCGTCATGCCACTGTTAACTGTAAACTTAAGCAACCTTTTATTTCCATCCAGTGTCAGGTTCATTTTTCACTGATGTCTTAAATTGATGAGGAAAAAAAAAATTAAACCCCTCCATAAAGTCTTCTCCAGCACATCCTGAAAACTTTCAATAGGGTTAAGGGCAGGACTCTGGGGTGCCAATACATATGTGGAAAGGATTCCTCATGCTCCCTGACCCACTCTTTCATTATTTGAGTCCCAATAATATATCTGTACCATCAGGGAAGAAAAAGTCCATTGATATGATAACTTGCTCATTCAGTACATTCAGATCATCTGCTGACTTCATTTTATTGCCACATTAATGTTGCTGAGCCTCGACCGGACCAACTGGAGCAACAATGCCATGGAGATCACATGCTGTGATCAAAGCTAACATGAAAATATTAAAGTGTGCGACCTTTTTTGTCCAGGCAGTATGTATGTACATCTGCCATTTTGGACATGAATAGATCCAGTAATTTAGTCGTCACACTGTGGTGCTAATCACTCAAATCCTTATGTTTGCTCATTTTTCCTGCTTCCAACACATCAGCTTCAAGAAATGTTTATGCATTCATTCATCCATTATCTGAACAGTTTGATCCTACTGTGGCTCCAGGGAGGCCGGAGCGACTCTGGGCAAAGGCGAGATACACCCTGAACAGCTCACCAGTGCATCGCAGGGCCAACACAAACACAACCATTCATTCTCACACTCACACCTAGGGACAATTTGGAACAGTCGATTATCCTAATGTAAATGTATTTGGACTGTGAAAGGAAACCAGAGTACCCAGAGTAAATCCATGCAAGCACAAGGAGAACAGGCAAACTCCACACAGAAACGAGCTGGACTATATTGCTGTGTGGTGGATGTGCAAACCACTACGCCACTGTCCCTCCCACTGATTATTTACTATTTGCCTTGTACATCCCACTGCTTGGCAGGTGCCACAGTAATGAGATCTTTAATGAGTAATGAGAATGTTATTCAGTTCACCTGTCAGTGCTCATAATGTTTTTAAAGTTATGGCTGATCAGGGTCTATTCATCTCTAAAACAGCAGGTTTTGTGGGGTGTTCCTGGTATACTAGATGGTCATCTAGAGGTTAACATATGTGTTACGATGAAACATGATTGTCACTACAGACGGACAGCAGGGAAGTACTGTCTGGGATAGAAAAAAATCAGCCCCCAGCTGTGTATTCTCCTAAAATCATTGATTGCACTGCTGCACTCATGTGCAGTGAAATTACCTTTTTTTTTTCTTTTACATTACGACATTTAACAACAGCAAAAAACCTGATATGGATGCCAAAAATATATAACCGTGCTCTCATAATTCTCGTTTACTTCTTTGTTGCTTTTGGCTTCATTTTAGAGCTAGTATATCAAACCACAATAACGTCTCTGAAACCCAAAACAGCTTTAATGATTATCAAATGTGTCCCTTCATTCCTTTGTGCCTTTGTCATTCATGTCTTCTAATCATGGCCTGGTTTACAAGATGTTGTTGGTTTTCCCATAATCCTTTGTCGTCCCCCCTTCATTTGTCTTTACCTTTGCTCTAGAGAGAGGGCTGCTCTTCAGAGGAGGGGAGCAACACGTCCACACAGCAGATAATCTGCAGCTTCAGCTCGCTCCATGAGAAGAGTTTCGTGCCGCTACATGATGACTCAACACTGTAATTCTGTCATTAAGAGCTAATGCCCTCATGGACTTCACATCTACTCTCTCTCTCTCTCTCTCGCTCGCTCTCTCTCTCTCTATCTCTCTCTCTCTCCACACACAGAGACACACACATACACACAGACACACACACAGATGCAGAGCTTTGGTGGTTCTAAGGCCAGACTGAGGCCAGACACAGGGTAGACTGGTGCCAGGTCTCAGTGTAAGAGAATTATACTAATCAAAGCAGTGGGTAAAACAGAAAGCAGAAAGACTAACAATCAGATGTTAGAATGACTGTCCTTCAGTAACATTTCCATCTATTCAACCAATCAATTTACAAGTCACTGGTCATTTTCATTTCTCATTGGTCGTGAGACATGGAGACTTCTCACTGACACTGAGAGAAGGATTCAGGCATTTGAGTCCAAATGTCTGAGAAAGCCGGTCCCTATCTCCTACTTGGAGCATAAAACCACTGACTTTGTACAGAGCAAGACTAAAAGTGTCCTGGGTCCGCAGGAACCTCTCCTCGCCACTGTCAAGCGACGCAGGATGGCATGGTTTGACCTTATTGCTTGCATGACAGCCTCTGCAAGACAATCCTGGGTTCGAACCCCATGCCCATTGAACACATTTCTATGTGGAGTTTGTATGTTCTCACTATGTTTGCATGGGTTTCCTTTTTGTGCTCAGGTTTCCTCCAACAGGCCAAAGACACGCGTGTTACATTAGTTTAATGGAATATTGCCGCTTGCTCTTTGATGTGAATGCAAATAGATGTATGTCTTTGTTGGCCCTACAATGGTCCCGCGAGCCATTCAGGGTGTACCCCTGCCTTTGCCTATAGTTGGCTAGGATGGGCTCCAGCCTCCCTATAAATAAAAAGGTATGGAAATAAATGTTGGAATGCCAGTAGTTAATATTTCCATTGAGTTATGGACACACCAATGTTATTATACTTGGGTTTTCTCTTCTTGCGGTAGTCATTCCAAATAAACATGGATACATCTTGGATTTCTTGCAATTCAATGTGTTTCAAATGTTAGCAAGGCGAATTTGAATGGCAACCCACTTACAGTGGTACCACAGGACATAGTTAGCATAGCAGTTATAGCATAACGGTGGTGCTTCAATGATTGTGAACCCTTTAGAACTTTCTCTCCTCTTCGTCTTTCAGCTGCTCCTGTTAGGGGTCGCAAACAGCGGATCATCTTTTTCTACCTTGCTCTGTCCTGTGCATTCCTCTCCGTCATTCCAATCACATGCATGTCCTCCCTCATCATGTCCATAAACCTCCTCTTTGGCCTTCCTCTTCTTCTCCTACCAGGCTGCTCCATCCTCAGCACTCTTCCACCAATATACCCTTCATCCCTCCTATACACATATGTAGCCATATCTAGCTCAATCTGGCCTCTTGTATTTTATCCCCAAACACTGTTACATGTGCTGTCCCTCTAATATATTTGTATCTAATTTCTGTCCATTCTTGTCATTCCCAGAGAAAATTGTAGCATCTTTTTCTCTGTCAATTCCAGCTCCAAACTCTTTTTGTCTTTTTGTCAGTCAACAAACCGTACAGGACAGCCGGCCTCACTACTGTCTTATAGGCCTATCGATTTACACTTGCAGATACCCTTCTATCTCAAATCACTCCAGCTACTTTTATCTATCCTTTCCACTCTGCTTGCACTCTTTTCTTCGCTTCTCACCTCCTTCTTTAGAACTACTATGCATACACACACTGTAAGGGACCAAACAGTGAGGCATGATTAAACAGGATGTATATTTCAAAAAGCTAAAGGCCAAACCAAAGAACACACAAAGGGGTAAACTCAATACACAAACTTCTGACATAACACAAAACAAAAAGCAACTAATGCCAACATCCCCCTCAGGTGCACGGCGGACATGGTACGGCTTAAGACTAAGTACGGTCCGAGACTTAGACCTTCTCAACCAGGAAGGGACCGCTCCCAATGCTCAGACCAGACCAGGTAACTCAGAACAAAGAAACATTTAATCAGAAACAAACAAATTAATTTGCATAGCCTTACAGAGATTTGTGCGGCCATGTAAAACAATTTAAGGCTAAAACAAATAAACTAATAAAGGAAATAATTCAAACAAAGTGTTGTGTGTGTGTTATTTGAATATGGTAGTCCATGTGACTGCAAATGAAAATGTGAGGCACTGTTTATGACACAGCTCTTGCATGCAACTGGTGCACATCATCAGTGATGTTTCCAGGGATATATATATATATATATATGTGTGTGTGATCCCTGGAAACATCACTGATGATGTGCACCAGTTGCATA
>JAOUQZ010000035.1:4449415-4459975 GCA_028564935.1 Neosilurus hyrtlii
TGTGACTGTGTAAACAGATTTATGTCCCCACACTGTGATGAATAGCTAGACCACACACACACACACACACACACACAATTGCTTAATAACCAACCAGTCATAGTTAGCCATAAAACAAATTAATGTTAAATTAGTCATAAGAATGAAAATGTCTACAATGTGCTTTGTCTGGTGACAAGGGAACAGTTTTTTCTTTTTAATGAAGTACAGATCACATCTAAGCCCACCATCTTTAACACAGACATTGCACTGTTGCACACATACACACAGAGCTTGGGAACACATGCACACATCAAGTATTCATTCCAAATTTTAAGATATTTAAGCTCTTTGTAGGAGTTACGGCTCAGAGCTGTGCCGTGTCATTCTGCGCTGTGTCAAAACCGGTTATGAGTGTCATTACCGCGTCTTCCCAAAAAACCCAAAAAGAAGGACTATATGGGTGGTGGGTGCCTGTGTAATGCTTTAACATGTGCCATCATCACAGTAAGAAGCATTTTCTGAATAATCCACCCAGCAGAAGCACATCTACCACAGCATTATGGGATAGAGAGATGAGGTTAGCTTTTCCCACTGAGGGAAAGTAAAGCTGGCAAAAACCAAGATGAAAATGCTTAAAGGGATGTAATGACAATGTAAGTGACTAAGAGGTTTAGAAAGAATTTAAAGGAATTCACTCCACAGACTTTCAGCAAACTGAGTGAAAAATAAAATTTCGGTATTTCTATTTTTTATTATTTATTTATTTATTTATTTTTGTGGCATGGCGGCGTAGTGGTTGGCATGTCCACCTGACCGGAAGTAGTTCTTCGGTTTGAGTCCTGGGCTTTGGCTTTTCTGTGTGGAGTGTGCATATTCTCCTCATGCTTGTGTGAGTTTCATCCGAGGGCTCCCGTTTCCTCCCACAGTCCAAAGACGTGCACAGTAGGATAACTGGCTGTTCCATATTGATCCTAGGTGGTCGATGGTCTGGCGAGCTGTTCATGGTGTACCCCACCTTCACCATGTGTCAGCAGAGATAGGCTCCAGCCTCCCTGCAATCCTCATGAGTGAGTGAGTAATTTTATATTCACTTTAACGTCAAGCTACACTTTTCTGGAAGTTACACGTGCATTTAAAACTGCTTATAAATTTATAACATTATTGGGTTCATAGTTCTAAAAAAACAAACAAACAAAAAGTACAGCCCATTGTCAAGTCCAGAATTATCGGCACCCTTTATGAGAACTGGCAAACATTCAACTGGTAACTTTTGTATGCCACAACCAGGCCCAACTATGCTAGTGCAGGAAACTTTCAAACCAAAGTCTGTGACCAGTGCAACATTGAGGCCCAGAGACCTCAAGAATTTTACACACGGTCATCTGAAGCCTAGGTGCCTTTGCCAGGAGGTTACAAATTGCCTAGTGACTCAAAACAAACAGTCAAGTCAATACAGACATATTAAGAGTTATAAGTGACAGCACAGGTGATAGCTACACCAGTCACAAAAATTGAACTGTAACTTTAAAAAAAAAGAAAAAGAAAAAAAAAGAAACATACAAAAACAATTTATTAGATAATTTTTTTTTTGCCATTATATATTCATTCATCCTTGTAAACAAGTGTCTCATTCAGGCCTGGACTGGAAATCGGGAGTTTTCCGGGTTTGCCCAGTGTACTTTGGGGCCAATCTGCCCAAGAAAATGTGTGTGTTATAAGGCAGTCCAGTCAGACGCAGCGTGGTTCCCATGTAGCATAGCAAAGGCCCGCCCACTCTGAACAGTCCGTGGATGTTTACAGTTTCCCCTAGCGCGGCCTTGTACTCACACGGTCCCGGGCCCGCCCATTCATTTGTCCTCGAGGGCAAGCACATGCAGCCTGCATGAGGCCTGCCCATTCTCATTTAGCTGTTCGGACCGGCGTGTGGGATCACAACATTTCAAGCGACAGCCAGCTAATCTTAAAACAATGGACAAGCCACAAAAACGTAAGAAGGTGGGAGCTGAGATGTTAAGAGAGAAAAAACTAAAGATTCCTCATCTTGAGGCTGCCAGCTGGGCAAAAATCATAGATTTGTTTGCAGCAGCCACTCGGCCACCGCTGCTTCAGACGTACCTTCCCATGATGCACTTGTTGATGAACCTAGCTGCGAAAGAGATTATTCTCCTTATTATTATTGCATTTATACGGAGTGTGATCAAAACGTTTACCCCTTTATTGATTACAAAGCCAAGTCACACTTGGCCAAAATCTCACACGATACCTGCATTTTATCTCTATTATGCTTGTTTTGTGATTTGTTTATTAATTTTTATATATTTTCATTTGGCTGCTTCATCAATTCACCTGTTTGTCTCACCCATTTTTACAGTGTTTCCCGATTAACTAAGGGCACCCAATGAGCTGTATCACACCTGTAAAATTGTGCTATAATAAGCTAAAACTGTACATACATTCACTTTTCACAGGTAAGTTTTCCTGTCAGCAAGCATGTCACAACGTAATGTCGGTCACCACGGTTTCCAAGTGTACCCACGGTGTCACTATAAAAGACCAGCTGGCATTATTGGTGAGCGGTATTAAATAGATCTAGCCATGTCCGATTTTACTGTTAGTGTTACCTATCTGTTTGGGTCAGCAGTCAAGTCAAAGTTATGGTTTAAGTTGCTCCCTGAAAGCTAGATAGGAATATATTGTTGCTTTATACATGCATGGGGAGATGTTAAGATTTCATGCCTGTAAAAAAAGACGATAGTTAAAATGTGACCCATCATCGCAGCAAAGTGGGTATTAAGTTGGAAATTATTAAATGCTTTGTTGAACTTTGAATGCAATTATCTCCAAATCTTGATCACGCTTTAAAGGCTGAAAATTCCTGGCAGGCTTTGGTTAGTCCAAAACCAGACAAATGTCCTAGAAAATGTGGCATAATACCCACTTTTTCTGTGATGGGTCAAAAATATTGAATATGCCAGCAGATAAAGAGGGTAGATTTTTAGATTCCACACCCATGAAATAGTCTATATTTATTTTCAGTTTTGCATCCATAAAATTTAATAATGCTCATCTAAGTGATGAAACGGGTATACAGACTTTAGAGCTGTACTAAAAGAAAAAGAAAATGGGTGTATTTACAAGCTAGATTTAGCTTTTTTGTGTGTTTGTGTGGACATATATATATATATAAATATATATATATATATATATATATAGGTAGATATGTGTATGTGTGTGGGTGTGTGCGCGCACTTGTGTATGCGTGCGTGTTTGTAAAATTGCTTTAGCCGCAGACATTGCAGGGTGTGAGTATGTATTTTCTGAGTCTGATTGAAGCGAAACATAGTCTTTAATGTATCATTTCAAGTGAACACAGAAGCCAAATGAAAACACACACACCTACACGTGGCGGCCTAATTGAAGGCTGCAGGTTGCCATGCTGCTGGTTTTACAGGCACAAGAGTTTTGAAATCAATATTCACTCCGAGTTGTTTTTCTATCTCCAAATTAAAGCTGCCACTTACATAGAGCTGACGCCAGACTGAGAGAGAGAGAGAGAGAGAGAGAGAGAAAGAGAGAGAGAGAGAGAGAGAGAGGTGCGTGTCATGAAGGTTACTGCACTCCTTTTTGAAGATGATCATAAAAAGGCTTCTTTTATGTTCATAAAGAACAAGCTATTAGTTAATAATACCACCCTGTAGAGAACTGATCAAAACAGCCAATTACAACACAGTGATATTGCGGTGTAACACTTGAGGAAAGACGTGTAACTCGGGAACTAACAAGTAAAAGTGCAAAATCTTTAAGTACACAAAACATTTATCTCTTTACAATATTCAGAGCTGGATTGTTTATAGCACAGCTCCTGAGCAGAACACCACACTTATGGAATATCATTTTCTAAGGATTTTCTAATCCTAATTAGGGTCGAAGGGAGGATGGCACCCATCTCAGACGATTTTGGTGAAGGCGGGGTAAACCCTGAACAGCTCATCAGGCCATAGCAGGGCCAAGACATATCCAACCATTCAGAGTCACTCTCACACCTAGGGGCGATTTGAAACTCCCTATCAGCCTACTGTGCATGTTTATGGACTATGGGAGGAAACCGGAGTACTCAGAAGAAACCAACGCAAGCACATGGAGAAAATGCACCTGGAAATCGAACCCGGGACCTTCTTGTTGCGCTAATTTTATCCAATTCCCACCTGTCAAGTGTTGCCTCCCTATCATGTACAACCACCAACCAGGAAGGGGCATAAGCATGTACATATCCCCTCCGTGACATGTGCTGCGCCACTCGCCTCCTTACGAACTGCTGCGCATGTGCATTTGTAGGCGGGCTTGCACATCGGAGGAAAAGTGATATCCTTTTGTATGAATGAGCTCACAGATGTGGATGGATTGGCTGCGATCGCTGTGGGTGACAGGGGAGCGTATGCCATCCCTCCCTCCTGTGAGAGCTCGGCCAATTAGCTCCCATGGATTTCCGGTCGGGATAGCTGCAACATCAATCTGGATTCAAACTTGCGATGTCCAGGTTGGTTGCTGTTGTGCCACTCAGGAACCGAGATAAAAAACATTTAATCTAACTCAGGTAGGCAAAAAAAACCTCGCTGGTAAATAAATGTCTATGGAGCAAGCACCGAAACCAGAAGTTTGACGAAACATGAACTTGTTAAACAAGTAATTAAACTAGACCAAAATTGACTTAGCAGTCAATTTAAAGACCATCTAGACACACAAAGACACTTAGTATGTCCAAAATCATTCACTCAATCACTACCCCCTACTTACCGTATAGGAAAATAAATGCAGAGGAAGATAAAGTGAGGTTGTTGGTGTTAAAACACTTTCAGACACTACTTCTTGGCGCCGTAGTGAGCTGGTGGTTTGCTGCTGCCTTTGTATTAAATTAAATTTGAGGCTTTGGATCGATTTCTTTCACTGCACTAAAACTTTTATGTATTGTATTAAGACATTTATTAAGGTTTATTCAATGTCTTACTCCATTTTGGATTATTTTTATTTTTTACTGTCTTTGTTAACTTTTGAAAATTTTATTTGATTGTTTGTTTATAATGTGTTATACACTTTGGCTTAATGCTTGGTAAATTTAAGTTAAATGCAAAATAGTTACATTTATAGGACAGGCTAATGTTTCACTGCTGCTCTCTTTCTATCTCTCTCTCTCCCTCTCTCCTCCTGTCTACAGTATCATGCATTTTTTTTTTCCAATAGCCAAACAAACGCATGGACTATGGGATACAAAGGGTACAAAAATAACACTTTCTTGATTTCAGATGAAGCCAAGAGTCAAAATGAATCTATTTAAGTTTATTGAAATCCTGTGAAAGTTTCATGATGATATGTGACTTATATGTTCAATTATTTTGCTTAAAATGTAAAATTGGAAATAGCCCTGGGTTTACACTGGGGCACAATGTCTGCTATCTCCATGGTTAAAAAAAAAAACAAAAACGTGAAGCTCCACGATTTGTGAGCATGCTTGGAGCATGATTGGAATATAAAAAAGATACTGCTTGCATCCAGGAAATGAAACTTGAAGGAATCGTATTTTCAAGTTCATCAAGATCCACAACAATGGCGCATTGGCAAGGTCTGTCATGCTCTGTTAAGGTCTGTTAATCTCTACTGAGTTCGTCCTCTCTTCCCACGTTCTACCACAGTTGTCGTCAAATCATAATTCATTGTAATAATCATGAATACATTTTTGACAGTCAAAAATTTTGCTGCGATCAGCACGAATCCCTCAAGCTCCATCAAGATCATAAAGAATCCACCAAGCTCCCTCAAGATCATCACCAATTCACAAAGGTCTCTCAAGATCATCATGATTCCACCAAGCTCCCTCAAGATCATCACGATTCCACCAGTTCCCTGAAGATCATCACGATTCCACCAAATTCTCTCAAGATCATGACAATTCCACCAAGCTCCCTCACGATCATCACAATTCCATCAAGCTCCCTCAAGATCATCACAATTCCATCAAGCTCCCTCACGATCATCACAATTCCATCAAGCTCCCTCAAGATCATCACCAATTCACAAAGGTCTCTCAAGATCATCATGATTCTACCAAGATCCCTCAAGATCACCATGATTCCACCAAGCTCCCTCAAGATCATCACAATTCCACCAAGTTCCCTGAAGATCATCACAATTCCACCAAATTCTCTCAAGATCATGACGATTCCACCAAGCTCCCTCAAGATCACCATGATTTCACCAAGCTCCCTCAAGATCATCACGATTCCACCAAGTTCTCTCAAGATCATCACGATTCCACCAAGCTCTCTCAAGATCATCACGATTCCACCGAGCTCCCTCAAAATCATCATGATTTCACCAAGCTCCCTCAAAAAACATCCTATGAACCCCTTAAGCTCTCTCATTTCTCAGTTGTGGAGATCCTGGACATCATGCCCCAGTGTAAATCCAGGATGAGTCGGGTAAATGTATGTGGAAGACCAATTTATACAAATATGGTTTTATGCGGAAATCAGAAATGCAGCATTAAGCAAACCCAGACTGGGCCGCCTATCAAGTGACATCTATCAAGGGCGCAACTTTTAGGCAGTTCCTAAATGTATATAAAATACATATTTTTATGTATATTTTTATTGATATGTGTTCTCATCACTGCTTATATCTTTTGCTATGTATGCAACAAATTTGACAAATTAGACATACTTAACAATGTATAAAGTAAAATTTGCACACCATACACCCTTTCAAACCCACCTTCGACTCTTCTCTACTAAAGATGCCATTGACCATGAACAAGCTAAAGTCTCTCAATTTAAAGCCATCAATATTTCATTGAGACGGCTCTCATGAGCCCGACTCCTCAGCCCCACTCCCTCCCACATACAGCTGCTGATATATTTAATTGGTGGCCCAAAGCACTGGAGACAGACAGGGCTCTGTTTGCTCAATAATAGATGTCCCAGACTTGTGCTAAATGCAAAGGCTGGCACATCGTGCTTAAGATTTGACTGTAATGAGATGGAAGAAGAGTGAATTAAAGAACATCTAGCAGGTGCCGCTGTGGTGTACTGGTTAGTGCTGTCATCTCACAGCAAGAAGGTTCTGGATTCGAACCTCACAGCCAACTTGGACTTTTCTGTATAAAGTTTGCCTGTTCTCCTCAGACTTGCATTATTTTTATCCCAAAGACATGCAGATTGTAATTGCCCATAGGTGTGAATGGGTGTTCATTTCTGTGTTAGAACTACAATACATCGGTGTCAAGAGTGTACCTAGCTCCTCATCTCAAGTCAGCTGCGATTGGCTCCACTGCGACCCTGTTGGATGAATGCATGGTTGGATGGATGTTGGATCTCAGTCAACTCTGGACAAAGACAAGGTACACCCTGATCAGCACACCAGCCCATCCCAGGGTCTACATGAACAACTGAAACAACAACGTATTAAAATGAGTACATACATATAAAAAAAGATCTTGAGTTTGATTTCCAGGCTCGGGCTATTCCGTTCTACCCATGCTTGTGTGGGTTTCCTCCTCGTAGTTCGGTTTTCTCCCACAGTCCGAAGACATGCACATTAGGCTAACTGGCTGTTCCAAATTGACCGAAGGTGTGAAGGTGAGTGTGAATGGTTGTGTGTGTTGCCCTTCTACGGTCTGGCGAGCTGTTCAGGTTGTACCCCACATTTGCCCAATGTCAGCTGAGATAGGCTCCAGCCTCCTAGTAGGAATAAGTCATTCGGTAAATGAGTGAGTGAGAGAGAAAGAAAATTTAATAGTGCCTGGGTATGAAATGTAAAATGTTTTTCTATTACAGTGTAAAGAACAAGCTGGGACAAGACAGATTGAAACTTTTTCTTTAGTACCCAGTTTTTGGATCAAGAACAGACGCAGCGTGTGCTGTCTACGGCTTCATTTATTCCTGTGAAAAAGTAGCTACCTTTTGAGGTCATGTTGAAACAACAGGGTGTGTGTTTGTGCATTCTGTGAATTAGAGACAAGACTAAAGACTTGCTCGTGTATATCATTCCATTTGTCTGATTCGACTGTGTCCTAGTTAGGAACTGCAATGGGACTCATTTAGGCTGGAACAGAAATGGGCCGTTATTTAATTTATTAATGAATACAATCAGAGCAGGATGTTGTGATGAGAGCGCTGTTTTGTAATGAGTGAAAACACTGGGCCACCGACAGAGGCGTTATTGTGGTACTAAAAAGTTCATTACAAGTCTACTAAACCGACACAGAAGCACTTCTTTAAACACAATATACATATTTGACAATATATACCAAATATTTGTATACTGTGTCCTGATTGACAAAAAATATTCAAATAATTTCAAAAATACACCTCCAAAACACACACATACACACGACACAGATTTTCACACTCCCTGGCAAAGAGGCATCACCATCACATTAAAAATAAATTCATTCAAAGTCAATTTGTGGAACGCTTGCCGATTCGGGGAAACAATACAGACTCTGCGCTGGGAATTGCAGATGTCTCCCCCCCCTGTTCTCCCTCCCCAAGGCATTCCTTTGTCTCTCTATTTTTCTGTGATTAAAAATACAATGATGAATGCATATTATTTCCAGATGAATAACTTGGAGGAGTTGGCAGGAGATAAAGCAAACAGTTGCAGCTAGTAGGTACTAGCTAGATCACAATGCACATTACATCCATGTGTGCTGGCTCCATGTAAATGTGGATGGGCTCTCAGAGGAAACCTGGTCCAAGAGAATTAAATGTGTAAAGTCTTCTAGAACAATAATATTTAATAATATTAGCAGTAGTAGTATAGTAGTAGTATATATGCTGATCATTATGAAATAGGCATTTATCTATCTATCTATCTATCTATCTATTTATCTATCTATCTATCTATCTATCTATCTATCTATCTATCTATCTATCTATCTATCTATCTATCTATCTATTTATCTATTTATTTATTAATTACCATTTAGTTTTAAAGGAGGAAATCCAGGCAAGCATGAAAACTCCACACAGAAATGTCCTTGCCAAGCTCGGGACTTGAACCCAGTACCTTGGACCCAGGATAAATCTATCCATCCATCCATTTGCCAAACCGCTTAAACCTACTCGGATCACAGGGATGCTGGAGCCTATCTCAGACGACCCAGGGCTAAGGCAGGGTACACCCTGAACACACACAACCATTCACACTCTTATTCACACCTAGGGAACAATGTACAACAGCCAATTAGCCTAATGTACATATTGTTGGATTGTGGGAGGAAACTGGAATACCTGGAGGAAACCCATGCAAACTGTACTAAGAAACACCCTTGACATGCCCGGAACTCAAACCTATGACCCTCTTTCTAACCACTATGCTGCCATAACTATATATGAATTCATTCATTTTCTGATCCTAATTACGGTCGCGGCCTACGTTTGCCTACTCTGGGCGAGAGCAGAGTACACCCTGAACAGCTCGCCAGGGCAGAAACACGCTGACAGATATGCAGCCTACTCTTGATGAAAATAAGCAATGGTTCTTTTACATGCCTCTCACCATAGACAGTGAGAGACATGGCCGGCATTTGATAACCCAGTTAGCTGCACTGGGGCGACAGCAGTGACATCCAGTTGACAGTGGGGCTTGAATCCCCGACCGTGGGATCAGTAATCCAGCACCCTACCACCGGACCACCACTGCCCCTCACTATATCTTCACTTCTCAAATTTGTACCAACCACACCCCAGACACATACAATCATTAAACCTGGCACTGCACACCTGTTCAATAATTTTGGAAACAAATCGTAAAATCACTGTTTGCTATCTTTGGTTGCCACATGCCCTGGTCCCTTTCCCCGCCTCCAGAAAGCTTTCGAATTGTACCAGTCCTCAACAAACCCTGGAGAATTGATTTATACAGATGGTCAGAGCTCCCATGAATCTCAAAACATCCATTCCATGCGGCATCAGTATAACGGTAACTTCAGCTTGTTGACTTTACTATAAGCAATCACAGTGAACGTGTATGTTTTGGAGGGTGCTATTTTGCTTCTTTGAATTCATGTGGGGAGGTGAGACTAGCCGGTATGAAAATGATATAAACACAAAACCAAGCAGAGGCTTCTCCTCCTGAGAGGCAGCAGGTGAAACTTCCGAGATACACACACTCATACTACATCCAGTAAACAGTAAGTGAAGCTCAGGACCTGAGTACCAGGGGAGGATTTTATTCCGAAAGCCCATATAGAGCCCATCTACAGGCCCCAATTTCCCCCAGAGCAGCCTTTGCTCTCTCCCTCTCAACTGCTCCCTGTAGACCCAGAGCACACATTCGGCCTCACTCCTCTTTTTACCCTCTTTTTCCGTCTCTCCTCCCCTTCTTCACAAGTTGACTTCAGAGAGTCAGGCCCTCGCACCCGCTAAGCTTTGATGCCAAAATAGTCCTGGAAGTTCGTGTCTTGAAAAATGCCTCAGTAGGCCTAGATCCCCGAGCTCCGAGAGTTAGAAAGAGAGAGAGAGAGAGAGAGAGAGAGAGAGAGAGAAAGAGAGAGAGAGAGAGAGAGAGAGAGAGAGAGAGAGA
>JAOUQZ010000035.1:4469164-4494747 GCA_028564935.1 Neosilurus hyrtlii
TTATTTTTATTATTATTATTATTATTATTATTATTATTATTATTATTATTATTATTATTATTATTATTATTATCATTGAAATCTCACAATTTAAAGTGCAGCTATTTAAACACTTTTAGTCATTTAATAACAAGATTATTATTTTATTTGATATTTTAGACAATATCATCCTCCTGAAATCTTGCGCGTGAATAAATGGATCTGCTTCAACATTTCTTGAGATGATAACCAGGAAAATTGAAAGAGCATACAATCTGTTCTCTCTATTTCCTCAAGGCTTAATTCCTAATCATTTTAGGACCTATGTAAAGAATTGTAATTTCCACATTATAATGTGGATAACACATAAAACCAAATAATAAAGCAATAATAACTGTTAAAAAAAGATACACTTCCATTTTTGTCACCATTATAGTTATATATGCATCCATGTGTGTTCCGGCTCATAAATAAACATTATCTGCCTCTGGTTATAATGCGAGACTGAAATGGAGGAAGAGTTACAACCATCCCCAATAATTAAAAAATAAATAAATAAATAAATAAATAAAAAAACCTATACATATATATATATATATATATATATATATATATATATATATATATATTAGTGAAAATTAGAAAGAAATATTTGTTAGGGTGGTATGTCTTACTTTAAGCAGTTTTAATTGTAAACACATGAATTTGAGGTCAGAAGTTGATCAGATCCTTAAAAAAAAGATATGATAAAACAGAAAGCAGAGATACAGACAGAAATTCAATCTGCATGGAAGATGGACAAATGTGGGAATAGGTTACAAAGGAAAGAGGGAGAGAGAGTCTGCTAAAGCAGATGTTTATAGAGAGAAAACTATATCAGGCATGAAGAGTAAACCTATAATCAAAATTTAAAGCTTTACGTACTATTTTTAACTCTTGTTAAAAATACAGCTCTTATAAACAAACAAACAAACAAACAAACAAACAAACAAATAAATAAATAAATAAATAAATAAAAGCTTATAAAGAACTCTTAGCTAGTAAAGGAAAACTCCACCCTGAACCTTAATTTTTGTGTGATGCTGTATTTGCATGTATTTTTCCATGGGAAAGGAAGGACAAAAAAAGTAATAAGAAAAAAGAAATGGTTTCAAACACAGGCAGTTTTAGGTTGTGCTGTTTTTTCCCTATTTCAGGGTGTATCCCCAGTTACACCCAGTGTTCCCAGGATAGTCACTGGATACACCAATACCTTATCCAGAATAAAGCAGTTTCTGCAGAATGAAGGAGTGAAAATATACAGTATAGTGTGTAAAAGGAGACACACACACTGTGGCGTACTGGTGAGCACTCTTGTGTGGCTTTCCTCGGGGTGCTCTGGTTTCCTCCCGGTTTCCTATAGTGACAATATTAACATATTAGGCTAACTAACTTGTTGAAAATGCCTCAAGTGTGAAAGGGAGTGCGAATGGACGCGTGGCCTAAAGAACTTGTTCTGCAAAGGGCTTCAACCCTCTCACGGAAAAAACATGCACTGTGTGCAGTCCAGTATAGCAAGCTAAATCCCAACCAAAAACTATTTGTTGAAAAAGTCGAGAATTCCATCCCATCAGCCTTTCATTATCATACAACATCTACAAATCAGAAAGACTGGGTGAATGCAATGTTCCTGTAAGACACCCGAAGACACCTGAAGTCAACTACCACATCTGTTCTGACTGGTGTGTCTGCGATGCTTGCTCTATTATTAGAAAATCAGTTAGCAGCGACTTGTGCCACTATCATCCAAGAGATCGTGAGTCTGAATCCAGGTTGATGCATGCAGCCATACATGAGAGCTAATCGGCCATATGCGGCCAGAAGCGCTAATTGGCTGAACTCTAAAGGAGGGTGTGGGAGGGACGGCGTACACTTACGTCAGTGTTGCTTAAGTGATCACTAACCAATCACAGGTGTCTGTGAGCTCATGCATACAAGAGGGTAGATAACACTTTCCTCCAAAGCGTGTTAGACTCTCCCTCAATTTGTATGAACAGCAATAATAAAATAATAAAACGTGTTGGAGAAAGCATGTGCCTGCTCTCGCCCTCCCTGGTTGGTGTTGATCGGGTGTGATCATGTGGTAATTCTTGATGAGTATACTAGAGGAATATGTAATTTACGTATTTATTATTATTATTATTATTTTTTTTTTTTTAATGGAAGAAAATCAGGTACTTGTGACCATGGTCCCTGTTTTAAAAATGAAAACATATGATGTAAAGCACATTACTTAATTGCATTTAGGATGCATCCAAATTCATTTTTACTGGTTTATTTGTAAGAAAAAAAGGTTTCGGCTCCAAGTGCATGGCCCCTGCTTCTTCACTATTATAAAAGTGGATTTGCCAGGTAGAAGGAAAGAACTATGGTGCGTAGAGGATGTTTTTATGTGCATAGAAAAGTGAAGACGTGCGAGCAGACCATCAAAACTATATCTTATATGTAAAATATCTTTTTGAATGTTTTGCATGTTTGTGCACCATTGCACGTCCCTGTGTGTCTAACATGCAATACATGTGTTGTCCACCTGCTTGTGTATGTGCGTGTTACCACAGTATTTTTATCCTTAAAATAAGACCAGGTTTTGGTTGGTCAGGCCATGGTCACTTGTGGCCTCAGGAAAGCAATGTGTCAACAATGCCCCTGATTTAATAAATCATTAAAGACCAACATTGCGCAGATGGATTTGTTATATAAAAAATGTGGACACTAGATGGAAAATGATGAATAATTTGATGATTGTTGTAAAAAATCAAACTAGTGTTACTTGGTGCTTTGTGCTGGGTGCAAGATAGGGCCCCAGGAGTCTAATGCCTTGGTCTCACTTGGCTGGACAACTGCACAGTAGGCCACTGTAGATGATTTTTAGCCTTCGGGGGGTCATCTGGCATTATCCCCTAGGTGTTCTGCACACTTCCATTGGAATATGAGAGAGCGATAAGGGCGTTGCTTTTATTCACAGAAAGTTTGATCGTGTTGAAAATGATTGTGGGTTAAGATCTGGATTCATTCAACCACACCAACCATGAACCCATCTGTGAGGTACATAAGACCTAGCAGCTGTTACTGGAGATTTCCGTGAAGGTAATAGATCTGGCGACCAGCACACATCACAATTACGGTAAGTAGACATAACGGCTGAGACGTATGCATCGCATATGCTCATGTTTCTCAGGCAAGTACATTTTCTCATATTTTTCCCCCATATTTTTCCATGAAACCACCTCCAAAATCTGTCTGAATGGTCACGGAACTGCTACGGTAGTCCTGTCAAGGTTCTTACTTGTAAACAGGCTATGTGAGACCTATGCTTAAGGAATAAACAGGTTGTGGTCTCTTGGTGGAATATACAGCACACAGTATTCTCTATGTGAAGAGAGGCATCTGGATGTCTGTGGTCTCTTGCATGTTGAAGATGGTAGATGGCACGTTTAGTGTGTAGTCGTCTACCATGCTTTACAACCAAAGTGTAGGAGGTATAGTGCAAGTAGTGATAGTTTCGTAAAACTTGATTTGTTTAAAATCCAAAACACTGACTGCCCTTTATGGAACTGCGACAAGTAAAATCCTGCCAAAGAATTGAGAACTTCAGAACCAAGCAGCAGCCCAGATTTGTAAGACCAGAGGCAGTCACTAGAGTCACTAGGTGAACAAGAGGGAAGATGACAAGCCTGTGATACGTGTTTCCCCCATTTCGCCTTCCACTTTGATTCCTGCTCCTGTGGTGATTGTAAGGATTTTACAATATCTGCATACTTACACTCGTTCTTTCTCCCCCTTCAACTGCGCACCAGTTCTCATTGTTATCACAGTAAGTTATGTGTGACAAACGCCTCGAGCGAAATCACCATCAAAGCGTCAGTTGGAAGGGAATCACGGCGGCTCTAAGCCTCTTATGCATGACACATGTCACGTTTTGAAGAGTGCGGAGGATGAAAGTGGCAAGGAAGTGACAGATTTTTGCACGGCCAGTTTCTTTCTTTCTGTGCTTTTTTTTTTTTTTTTGTCCCAGCCGTCATCGGTGGAACTCCTAATGGAGCATCGCAAGTGGCAGGTCAGGGACTCACTGGACGTCTGGGCATCCGTCTGCCCACTCCTCTCTCAGGGGTCCGGGTGCCAACCCAACGTCTGCCTCTGCTGGCTGAGCTTCTTTTTCATGCACCTTCATCCAAATTATAAACAAAGACCTTGAGGACAATTTGGTAAAGCCTGCATTAGTAGTGTAGTTCTGGTCATGTTTTGAAGGCGAACTTGGACACTACAGAGATCTTAAAAGGCACAAAAACTAACCAATGTTATGCAAAATACGTAAAAATGAAACAAATTTGACTGGAAGGCATACAAGCTAAGAAAAGCTAATCCCAACCTTCACCCATCTTAAATCGTATGTTAACTTTTAATTCAAGCTGGCTTATGCTAATTATTTCCAAAATATAGTATTATGAATGCTTAAATATACATGAGTCAAAGCATTAGGAGGGTTTGTTGTTAGAAAAAAATTCCTATGCTGAAACTGACATTTTCTTCTGTACATATCCTGGAAACTACAGGCATACTTGTGTTTCACAACAGCCACTAAAAATGCAAAAAAGAAGCATAACATGCACATTAAAAGAAATAATAAAAAATCCACACACACACACACACACACACACACACACACACACACACACACACACACACACACACATATATATATATATATATATATACACATAGTGTGCATATCACTCACATTAAACAAAAACGCTATGAGCACCGACAGATAAAGTGAATAACATTGATAATCTCATCACAGTGGCACCTGCCAAGAAGTGGGACGTGTTGGAAGCTTGAAAAATGAGGGGAAATGAGGCTCGCTGTGAAGGCTAAAGTACTGGGTCTGTCCATCCACAATGGCAGGTCTTGTGGGATATTTCTGGTATGCCGTAATACATACCTACCAGAGGTTATCCATGGCAAGACAGTCATGGGTACCCAAGGCTCATTGATGTGCATGGGGAGCGAAGGCTAGTATGTCTGGTCTGATTCCACAAACTAATGAACCTGTTAATGCTTTTTTTGACAGAAATGAATCAGAACACACAGTGTATCGTAGATTGGTGTTTTGGTGCAGATTGGCCTCAGTCAGGTTTCATGTCAGGAGCACCAATTCCCATGGTGAGCTATGCAGAAGGCTAGGTCAGTGGTACTGGTAGTGCCCAAATCCCTCTTGAGGATGTTGATGAAGGTTAAGGGAGTTTCTGTGCCTGTGCCATGGTTCCCAGAGCACAAGTATATACTGAAATGAGCTTCCTTTGCAGGGTGGCAGGTTTCTCCCTTAGAGATGGGGTGAGAAGTTCTGTCATCCGGGAGGAACTCGGAGTAGAACCACTTTTCCTTCGTGTTGAGAAAAGCCAGTTGAGGTGGCTCGGGCATCTGATTAGAATGCCTCCCGCACGCCTCC
This sequence comes from Neosilurus hyrtlii, assembly GCA_028564935.1. Taxonomy (NCBI): domain Eukaryota; kingdom Metazoa; phylum Chordata; class Actinopteri; order Siluriformes; family Plotosidae; genus Neosilurus; species Neosilurus hyrtlii. The sequence goes on from JAOUQZ010000035.1 coordinate 4,474,632, forward strand.
CTGGTGTGGTGTTTCGGGCATGTCCAACCGGGAAGAAACCCCAGGGTCGACCCAGAACACGCTGGAGGGACTACATCTCTCGGCTGGTCTGGGAACGCCTCGGCGTCCCCATGGAAGAGCTGGAGGAAGTGGCTGGGGAGAAGGACGTCTGGACCTCACTGCTTAGGCTGCTGCCCCCGCGACCCGACCCCGGCACGCACACTCTAAAGCTAAATGCACTCCATGAAAATATTAGAGTGTGCGACTTTTTTTTTGGCCAGACAATATATATACACGCTATACACACCAGGCAATAATACACACACGCACACACACACACACACACACACACACACACACACACAACAAGTAAGTAATCGGCTTTTATGTTTTTTACTTATATTTAACCAATGCAAAGACAGAGCAGCACCCTCCTGGAAAACATGTCTCTACACCAACTAGAAATAAAAGCAGAGAGCCCTCCAGTGTACTCCTGCACAAGCCCAACAAGTAATAAAAGATGGCATCTTGCACTGATGTGGAGCAAACTTTCACACTGTTCAGGTCTGAAGAGCACGTCGTAAACAAGTCACAGAATAGCTGGTTTTCAAAAGTGGCCTTGGTTCTCGACAGCAGCCAGAATGCCAGAGTGCCACTTTTCACACTAGAGTTTCCTGCTTCTACACTCTCAATATCTTTATTGTCGCTTGATATGTCACTGGTGCCTACATCTCCTACTTACTCTCCTGCTTTGCTTGCTTTACTTTGGATCCTTCCCTTTTTATAAATTATTCACAGTTCCGTGTGTTTTCTCTGTACCTGCACCTCCATTGTCTAGGTACCCATCCAGTCTTGTGAAAGGGCTTCTGCTTTGAGACAGAGTTTCTGAAATGTAAAGTTAGCGTAGCTGTGACAACCACCTTCTAAGCACTAACACTTGCAAGAGATACCTCATACTACAGGTACCTTTCATAAAGAATGCAGTAGATACCAAAAAAAAAAAAAAAAAAAAAAGATGCATTCTTTAAGCTATCCAAACACACCCCAAAATAAAAATGGCATAGCAAAACAGTTTAGGAATTAAAAATGGTAAATATATTCAGACCATTATTTTCTGGTAGTAGCGTCATTATTCTTGACAGTAATATAAATAAGATGAAGCCTGAAAGTGACATTTGTATGCATTTTGCTTGATTTGCTGTAGTGTATGCAGCAGAGGGAGGTGATGTAAATAGCCGTACAAGGCTGCATATGATTACTGTCCACACACAGGAGAGCTGACCTGATCCCAATTAATCACACCAACCCAGAGAGAACTGTCACCTCTCATCTACATCACTATACCTCACTCTCTGTCACTACCACAGGCTCTTTCTGGCCTGCTTCTATATGCTCTCATATATTCTTTCCCTTCGTTCTTTCTTGCATCCTCCACTTTATTAAAACACCCTGTTTGACAGATTGTTGGGCACTGGTCCTAGACATCCCCCCATCCTGCCTTTGCACCAGGTTCCACAACTACCAAGGGCAGCACTAGCATTGAGGACGGTGTTGGGTTTCCCCAAGAGGGCCAGGAACAATGGTGGCACTGCGGAGTGTAGCCTACATCCTCCTCCCACCATCAAAGAGCACCCCCCATCCCATGTAAGACGGCATAGAAGCCACTGAACCACACACCACTGACATCAATTGGGAGTTTTCAAGAGTAGCCCTGTTATTTATTCTGTCTGTCTTCCTACCCCATAGCTAACTGCTCAGATCTTCACACGATGGAGGAAGACAAGGAAAAGTGTTGAAGCTTCGACGTTCCTATCAGCCGCTCGAGCAGAAGCCTGTTGAAGGATATTCCCTTTAATAAGAGGAACTGCTGCCACTGTTCCAGTGCCAATAAGACATCGGGTTCCTTGAACAAAACCAGGGAGCCACCAATGTAAAGTATATGTAGGCCATATTATCAATAAATCCAGTGTCAAGAATGTGCTAAAGCAAACTCTAAATTAAAAGCAAACTGGAAAGACCAAGCTCAAGTATATATATATATATATATACATACATACATACATACATACATATATATATATATATATATATATATATATATACACATACATACACATTTTTTTTATTAATTCATTCTCTGAATAGCTTAAACCTAAGAGCCTAGGGCCTGTGATGGCCTGGCGCGCTGTCCAGGGTTGAGATGAGCACCAGCCTCCCCAGGCAGAAACACGCTGACGGCTACGCAGCCTACTCTTGACAAAAATCAGCAATGGTTCTTTTACATGCCTCTCACCATAGTCAGTGGCCAGCATTTGATAACCCAGTTAGCTGCACTGGGGGAACAGCAGTGACATCCCGTTGATAGTGGAGCTTGAACCCCCGACCTTGGGAACAGTAATCCAGCATCCTACCACCAGGCCACCACTGCCCCTATACATATAAAACCACAAGTGTGCCTGTGTCAGCAGTATAAATGGATACCGGTAAAAAAAATACTGGGAAGGTAACCTATGATGGACTAGTGTCCCATCCATGAGGAGTTGAACTCTTAGTTGCTTCACGCTACGGAAACCTCCAGCCTGATGAGCAAGTAGGCTCAGGTGTAAAAAGCCCAACAGACTTACCTACAGTAGTGCATCGACAAGGTGCATGACTGTCAACCTGTAGATCACAAGATCTAATCCAGGTTAATGGCACAGCCATCAGTGCCTGGGAGCTATTTGGCCAAGCTCTCATGAGAGGGCTCACCAGCCAATCATGGGTGTCTGTGAGCTCATTCGTACAAGGAAGCAGATAACATTTTCCCTCTGTGTGTGTTAGGCCGTCCCTAAATACGCATGCACAGCGGTTCGAAAAGAGGCGGGTGGCAGCACGGAGGGGGCATGTGCATGCTAATGCCCCTCTCTGGTTGATGCTGGTCATGTGATAGAGAAGGAAATACTTGACGGGTGGGAATTGGGTACGACTATAATCTTTTTTTTTTTTTTTTTTTTTTTTTTTTGAGGGGTTGAAGACTTACCTACGTTACCACAGACAGTAAGGCAGACACCTGTAGATTTACACTACCTTACTTAAATTGAGACTTTCTGCTCAGTAGAAAAAAATTAGCAAGAGGCTCAGCAGGAAGTTGCTCCCAATACACTTTACTGCACACCATTGAAACACTTTTGAGTGACTCCACCCACTTTTTAATACTGTTAATGGTTGAGCATCTTAGTATCTTGTATTTTTAGCAATCTACCACATTAAACAAACAAGCAAACAAACAAACAAACAAATAAACAGTATTATTGATGGCTGTATGTGTATGATTATTTAAAGTTTTGGATTTGTTTGAGTAAACTATACAGCTCTGAGGATGAGGACAAACTTCCAGACTAAAGCACAGCTGCATGGTCTCTTTAGGTCAAGATGAAGCAAGGGTTGAATCTAGCTGCACCACTATGTATGACGGCAGGTATGAGCAGCAGTAGCATTGTGGGTAATGACGAAAACTGTTGGCTAAAGTGAAACTAGTGAACCTAACAAATCAGGTCGAAGTTTATACTTAAGACGGCAACTCAGTCCAGAAGGAAGAAACTACCTATGCAAATACACACTGACTCATTTGCCAAATTGTTTAATTCTAGGGTCATGGGGAGGCTGGAGCCAACATGCGCATTCACCCAGGACAGCTCGCCAGACCACTGCAGAGTAACAGACACGCACATCAATTCCCATTCTCACTCACACCTAGGGTTAATTTGGAACAGTCAGTTAGCATAATCTGCATGTTGTAGGACTGTGGGAGGAAACCAGAGTACCCGGATGAAACCCATGCAAGCACAGGGAGGACATGCAAACTCCACACAGAAACGGCCAAGCCCGGGACTCGAACCCAGGACCTTCTTGGAAACCACTATGCCACCACGCCATCCTATGTATATGCTAACCATGCTGAATGTTAGAAATGTTAACGGCATTGCAGGAGATGTCAAGGTTTGAAATAAAATGTGTAAGTTTATAATCCTGGCATGTTTTAGTCACTCAGGGAACTGGAGTTCTTCTGAACTTTTGAAATGATTCTGTTTGTAATTTGACTAGAAAGAAAAAGGGGGGGGGTAAAAAAAGACAAAATGTACATCACTTCATACGTTATTGTCATTCTTTTTTCCCTTGGAACAGCTAATGATTGTCAGCCATCATAACCAGAACAATGACACGTATTCCCTTGCTTTTAACATTCATGATATTAGTCGAGATCAAATTGCAGCAAATGCTGATGAAAGTGACACGGTTCATGTTAAAGTCATCCCGCAGCTGTGTGTTGATTTAACTTTATATTATCATTTGAGCATTCTCTTTGAAATGGGAGAACTGGCACCTCTAGAAATCATAGCGGAAGTCGGGAGACTGCATAATGCATACTGTTCTGACTCGGCTGTTCCCTAGACTTTTATCCCAAACTACTTCCATCCCTTCAATTCCTCTTCATTTTACTGCATGCCATTTATCTGCAATCCATATTTGTATTATTTGTTGCCAGTTTCCGAGAGAGAGAGAGAGAGAGAGAGAGAGAGAGAGAGAGAGCTGTCCTCAATTTAGCTAAACTAGTCCAGCACAAACCAGCAAGATAAACAAGAATATAGTAATAGCTTGCAATCTGTCAGTCTGTTTGGAATTATGATTTTTATCTAGTTAATGAACAAGGCTGCATAGTATCCTGTTCTACTTGCTTTCTATATACATTTCTCTCAGTTACTTATTTTTCATTATTATTTTTTTTTTCTACACTTTTCTTTTTACTAGTTGACACACTGAATGATCACTGTAATGATGAGCCTGTAAACCAGTAAGAGCTGAGGTTACCAAGGGGCCTCCAGGGCCAAAGGTTGACTTGCAGGGAACTCGGAGGGAGGAGAGCCCAAATTAAGAGAGTGTCCTTGGGGAGAAGAGAATGGGCGGTCCCTTCTTGTGCGCCATCCTCGATTCAGCACATCGCCTAGCGCCACTTTGAGATTCCCCCCCAGCTTCTCCTCCCAAACCCCATAGTGCTGAAACTTCTTTTTCAGTCTATCGCTTTGTTAATGAGCCCCCATGTGGCTTTCCGCATTTAAACTCTTCCTGCAATCATCAGGTGCAAGTGTGTCAAGAGAATACTCAGAGGATAGTTCGGATAGGATTGTGGGGAAAGAGATTAAAGAAACAACAAGATTTGCATGTTTAATGCATGTTTTACCAGCACTCACCAAAGTCTGCATTGCCCCAGTTCTGGAGTGAGGCTCGGTTACGGTTATGGCTCTTTCCCCCCCTCATATATATATATAAGTCTTCACTTATGAACGAACAAGCATATACATAAATTAAACAATTAATAATTATAATGAACAGCTTAATTTATTTGTTGTTTGTTTGTTTCTATACTTTTACTTGCATTCATTGAATTATATTTTTTGTGACGAGGTTTGTTTTGATATTATTATTATTATTTATAATAATAAATAATAATAAAAAACATAATAGTAATGCACCAAAAAATTTGGCACAGTGCCATAAGAAGGTCCAGGTGTCCAATCCCCAACTCGCCGAGGGCGTTTCTGTGTGGAGTTTACATGATCACTTGGCGTTTGCATGGGTTTCCTCTGGGTACTCTGGTTTCCTCCCACAAACCAAAGACATGCATATCATGCTAGTTCATTTGAGTCATTTTCTAAACCGCTTAATCCTAATTAGTGTTGCTAATGATGTGCTAACCACTAATAAAGTACTATATAATATAACCACTAAATTGTTTCTAAATGTTTTCTAAAAACTGTTCTAAATTGTCACTAGGTGTGAATGGTTGTATGTGTTTGCCCTGTAATGGAACAGTGACGTGTTCAGGGTATACCCCAACTTTGCCCAGGGATAGCTGGGATGGGATCAAGCCTCCTCATGACCCAAAAAAAGGATAAAGTGGTTCGGAGAATGAAATCAGAAAGCTATAAACAAATTCGACCATTTAATTTATTCTCATAATACACTCAAACATAAACAAAAATCAAAGTTATAATTATATAATATGAGCTGCTCAGGGTGTACTTTCTCCTTGCCCAGAGTCAGCTGAGATGGGCACCAGCCTCCCTGCGACCCTAATTAGGATTAAGTGGTTCACAAAATGAATGAATGAATTATATAATATTTGCTTTTTGTCAACTTATTTGTTTATTTATTTATTAGTTTGTTTGTTTGTTTGTTTGTTTGTTTGTTTTACCAGCACTCAAATTATATCTTGGCTGAGATAGGTGCCAGCCTCCCAGTGGTTCAGAAAATGAATAAATGAATGCATGAAAATTTCGATTACCCATCATTTAAGAAAAATATTGTTATTATTTTCCATATTTCAAAAGGGAAACAACAAATAATTAAAAAAGAAACAAAATAACGACCTTCCCAAACACACCAACCAACCCACCAAAGAAGACTATTGTGATAATACTATCAAGAGCTACAGCAACCAGTTCAAGATGTAAATTTCAGTCCTCAGCAATGCCAGGCACACTGCCACACAAAGCCCTAGGTGCTAGTCAGAGCCAGTCAATGGCTGACAGCAAGGCCTGGCCTTCAAAACATCCAAATCAATCAGGGATGAGACTATAACAATACTGCCTGAAGAACGACAGGCATTCACCGAGGATGGAACTCAATTATATTTCTGGAGAAGGTCTCTCCATCTGGAGGAATGTCTATGCATAATGCCCAGTGCCACAGCCATCCACAGAAAAATAAATAAATTAAAATCCCCAGACAGTGAGTCAGAATAAGCCTCAATTAGCAACCTAAACCTGTGATCAACCACCTACTGACCACATCCTACGAGGACCTTACTGTCCTGTTATGCCAGTCCACACACTCAGACAGCGTGGACTTGAGACGTGGGTTAGGGGAGAAAAGCATTAACCAAAGGCACGTGTCTCCCCGTGTGTCATAGGAGACCACCAATTAAAATCACTTACTGATGGAATAATATCCAGTTTCTTAATGGCTGAACACAAAGGGCTTTAAGAGGATTAGCTTGGGTGTAACTCAATCTCGTTCTCTCAGGCACAAATCTTTGCAGGACCATTTGTGGAGTCCAGCTGTATCTTAAAGACCTGGTTTAGTTGAAGAGTGTGCTAGAGAGACAGAAATAGAGGACCCAAAAACAAACAGAGTTGACCACAAGTACATGTGTTATGCTAAGGAGGCTATACACCACTCTCTGTAGCCTGAACAAACCACTAAGTTGAAGCACATATTACTAAATTTGATGAATTACAACAATATTAGGGTCATAAAAAAGCAAACAAACAAAAAAAACAACAACAACAACAACAAAAATTATAATAAAAATAAAAACATAAATGTTCAGTCAGCTCCAGTGACGTTTGAGTGTCCATTTAAGTCAGACAAGTGCTAAATAAATTAGCATTGATACGATCCACATGTTAATGGCAAAACTGGAATGACCTCGCAGATGTTTCCATGATATTGTGTTCTCTTTCCACCACCCCCTAACAACCTATTGTCGGGGTACTTGCTCAGACAAAGTGCCTGTCTGATTGGACTATTTTTACAGGCTTGAGATTTTAGGAACACATGTGCCATCACTAACTAATCCCTCAAATCTCAGTTTTCACCCTCTTCTTGGTTTTGCATTTCAGGGGCCAAAGCGAAAATACTTTAAAGCCCCAGTCAAATCATAAAACATATTAAGACTAACTCAAAGGTTAAGTGCCGACAATGCCTCTGAGATCACCATGGCTTTTAAAAAGAGGAAAGGATCAAAAGCTAAACAGGCTATAAAATGACATCATCAGGATTTCGAGAGTGACTCGTCTCAGGCTCAGTGATTGCTGATTCTTTTTCACAGGTCTCGTGTAGTCAAAGCTCCCTGCTGTTCCAGACGACCAGCTATAGCCAGCTTGTGGCTAGCCAACATTGCTAACCAGCTGGCCAAGTATCCACAAAAGCCTGAGTGACAGGATAAGTCCAGAGGCTCCTGCTGACTTTTTGCTACTTGTGGCTACACATTACCCAAGGAGCTCGGATTAATTGCCCCATTTGGCTGGTCATTTTTAGCAACAAGCTCCGCCACAGCAAGACTGGAACAAGACGATCAAAACCCCAAATGGCTCTATCTAAGTTTAAGCTGGCAAAGGAAAGCAGACTTTTCCCACAGGGCTCCTGCTTGGGTCGCCAAGCTACACGCATATGCACAATGGCCTGTTTTTAAAGGGCAGTACTGTGGATCTTTTGCTACATTTGATCTAACCTGAACATGGAGCAAAGTGCGGAAAACAGCATTGTCAGGTTGTTGTGGCGAGTGGTTTGGCGGCACGAGTTAACACAAATCCTGCATGAAACGATTGCTTACTGCCATCAGATGGAACAATCAGGGAGGAGATATTCCATGCGGCTCTTTATAAGTAGCACTCTTATAATTAATAGCCAAATCAACTTCAGCAATCGAGGAAATAAAAATAAATCATTTGATTTTCATATGATTTTCATGTTCATTTGTATCACCTGTCTTGTTAGTTTAATTATCCGTTTAACCAGTTGATGTTCCGTGCTCCTGTTCATGCTTGGTGTTGTTTGTCTACATACCGAAGTTAGATTGTGTGTTTTTCATTCTGTGTGAGCCACAACCCCCTGTGCAATAGGACAACTGTCCAACTCATTCCATGTGTACGGGGCTCTACTCAGCAGTTCTGCTATGATAATATAATCCGAAATGCCAAAATTTTGTCAACTATCTTAAGAGTACAGTCTTCAAGCTCAAACTTTTCTTTAGTGAAATGAAACTGTGCTATTCCAAGTCTTGCAAATGTGGCTGCTCCAACAACAAACAAGTTCACTTTTATTTTTCTCTTTTTTATAGCAACTTGGCAGCCCATCACTGGCAATAAAACCCCTCTATGATTTCAGGGTACTTGTGAAAATGCCAGCTTGGCTTGGTCCCATCTGGATATGGACCGGTGGGTGCCTGCTTCTCTGTGTCCAGAGGTAATGGAGCCTGCTGATGGTTGAGACATGGTCACACTTCTGTGGGTTATGAATATGAAACCTTTCACTGTCACATCCTGCCATGCTACCAAGACGAGCCTTGGACTGTGGGAATGTAGGGCTTACTCTTTGTGCCAGGACAAGCAGGGGCCCTCTCAACAGCTGGGGCATTGCTTCTGGAACCTGGCTGGACAAGAACAGCAGCAATGAACATGGGGAACAGTGTTTATGATAGGGAAGTCTGTCTTGAAGGCTGTGCTATGATGAGAAAGTGAGCTTAAAACAGAGATTCTTCAGATTTTGGCTATGTAAAGCAGGTTATGTAGGGAAGCTAAAAGTGATGTATAATGAAATTCTAGAAAGTGCATGTTTTCGAGGTCAGCCAGCACTGAACTGTTTGTAGTTTCCTGGCAGCCTTTCACCTTTTTCAGAATTACTCCAAATGTTCATATATTGTATACATGCAGAAATGGATCGAGTCTGGGACCGGTTAGGTAATTTAACTAGACCAAGAAGAATGCATAAACATAGATCATGTTCTTCTGGTCAGAGAAATGTTGCCTTAAAGGCAGAAGATTGACCATAAAGCTTGAGCTATGAATAAAACTTTGCATGTTGAATGTTCACAGTATTCAAAATACTTGATTGAAATCACTGTCAGTGCAACTTATGGGCTATAATGTGAATTCCATATGAATTTAAACATGCAAAGGTGATATGGGACCCATAGAGCATCTGAAAGCTATTGTTCACTTGGCTATCCATATGTTTGAAAATCTTGAAAGTTCAACCTTATTGGCATTTTTCTCTTTCATGCATTTTCATTTTACTTGTTTCCAGTGGGAACATAAGAACAAAGCTTGGAGCTTTTCAAAGTAAGACATAACCGCTGGGAGAAATAAAGAGAGTTCACGGCATTTTATCTTTAAATTTTTATTTCGAAGTTTGCAGTGACAAGAAGATGAAGTACTTTTGTGTGTTTGTGGACAGAATCTGGGAATGCCTGGAGAATTGCCTTGTTGGTCCTTGGCCACATTTAGGCCTGCTCCACATCTACTTATATTTATTTGTTTGTTTGTTTTATTTTCCAAGCAAAAATGCAGAATCGTTTTGAAATCCAGCCCAGCAGGTGGCGATATTCCAAGACACTTGGAAATACAAAAAGTACGCTGTTTATCCACAACCATCTCTGATATAGAAAACTGGTATGTTCCACCAGTTACTAGCTTGGGCAGCTAGGTGCTTAGCACATCTGCCTCAAGGTCCTGAGTTCAAGTCCTGGGCTTGGGTATAATCTTTGTGGTGTATGTTCTCCACATGCTTGCATGGATTCACTGCAGGGACTCTGTTTTCCTCCCACAGTTCAAAGATATCCCCACCCTTCACCCAGGGTTCGCCAAGATGGGCTCCAGCATCCCTGCAACCAGAAGCGTTTATATATATATTTATTTATTTTTATTAAGCAATTCCGCAAATGAGTGAGAGAAAGGGTGTAAGGGTGTTACAATAAAACAAAAATGAATGAAATGTTACCAGATAAGCAAACAAAGCCCACAGTGTAACAACTAGGACATCAGCATAGCTCTAGCAAATAAGACATGAAAAAAAACATAATGAGGGCGGCTTGGGGGTGGGGGGGGGGGGGGGTTTGTTGGGGAGGAGGGTTAGTGCTGAGCACATCCACCTCATAACAAGAAAGTCCTGGGTTTGGGTCCCAAGCTTGGTGAAAGTGTTGGTATTGAGGGTGCATGGTCTCCCCGTACTCGGTTTTCTCCAGGGACTCCAGTTTCCTCCCACAGTTCAAAGACATGCACAGTGTGCTGACTGTTCTAAATTGGCCCTAGGTGTAAGTGAGAATGGTTGTGTGTGTTGGTTCTGCGATGGACTGGTGAGCTGTTTAGGGTGCATTCGTCCAGAGTCAGCTAAGATAGGTTCCAGCCTCCCCGTGACCCTAGTAGGGTTAAGGTGAAACATTTGAATTCCTACAAATATAAAACAATGGTGCCTTACAATTTATAATGCAAGCTACAACGCAATGTTTTCATGAAAGACACATGAACAATGGAAAATTCTAGTAAATAAATTACTTTCTTATTGTCTAAACTGCCCTTTCTGCTCTCTTTCTCTTTATCTGTTTGTCTGGGTGGAGATGGCCAGGCTGGAGGCTCTTGCTTATGTTATTAGCGTTTAGCATTATTGCTAAATTCTTGAGTCTACCAGCTGTTCAGCAATGCCTTGCCACTGAAGCCAAAAGTGATATGAAGACAAGATGGGGAAAAATTGTGCATAGGTGTGTGTATGTGTGTGGGTATAAAGGGGGTGTCCAATCAATGATCACCCCCCACCCCACCCAGGGGGGGCTCAGCATGCCATCAATGCCCTCTAGTGCTGAGGAGGAGAAAGACATTGCTGAAAAGAGGGCAGAGCAGCCGTGGTGACACAGCCTCTCCGAGTTAAACAGATAATTGGCCTTATTGATGTATAAAAGATGTCCCACTGAGCTTTCCGAGTCTCCATTAGTGAAGGAACGTTTTAAATTGTTCATGAGCTTCGCCTGGATATAGAAATAGAAAAAAAAAAAAGAAGAAGAAGATTAATAGGACCTTTATCAATCCATCTCACTCTCTGTGATTGTGTGGGTTTGATTTTTGTCAACAATTTAAATGCTTCTGGGATTCATTAAGCTAAATTAAACCTGAATGAAGAACGGAACCCCTGGATAAAGTGAGGTTAATCAACATGCACACACAGACAAAAAAAAAAAAAAAGCTATCCTAATCACATATACACATACAACACACACACACACACACACAAACACACACACACAAATATAAGCAATGGCCTACACTACCTTTTTAACATGGTCTCTTGTGCGTTTTCTGTTGTTTTATTAATCAGAAGGTCTAATGCCTTTTGATTTTTCAATGATTGAAGTTCTATAGCAGTGGAGACAGGCACACACTCTACATGTGTTTCACGACTATATATATATATATATATATATAATGAACTATGCATGTCCAGAGGCTACCCTATGCCCCATCAAGGGGTTCACTTGCCAATCTCTCTTATTCGTATAATCTCTAAGGTCCTACCATCTTTGATCAAAATGAGTACTCACTCTATTTCTATCCTGGGTGTAAACTTTAAAACCTCAATATGCTGTCTATAAAACTTCAGAAATCTGCTATTTCTGAAACCTATAATAAAACTCAAAACCTACTGCTTAATAAAAAACAGTGGGGGAACTAATATGCAAAGGGTTTTTTGGGGGTAAAAGGTATAAAAGGAAAAGGTATCTTTAAAATTAAATCCAGCTCTTGGGCTCTTAGAAGTGTGTATACGTTTATATATTTATATTCAAATCCAAGGCATGTAATTATTCATGGAGTAAAGGCAGCTGAACCGTTGATGGGTGCTATCAGGAAGGGATGACACCCTGTTAAGTTAGAAATTCTCTTTGTGTTAGCAAGGCTTCTCTAGTTAATCTTGCACCTTGCTTGATCTGCAATGTTGTAATTGGGATGCGCGGTGAAACGGCCTGTCTTATCGAGCTCGGCGGCAGAACAATGAAAGAAATGAACATCACACCGTTAGCTTTCTAATCAATTCTGTGTGAGCACATTCAGAAGCAGGGTTGTACTTTTTAATGAGGACAGGGTTTTTTTTTTTGTTTTTTTTTGGGTAGTGTTTTTGAAGCAGTGAGGATTACAGTGCCAATTAAGTAAACTTTCACTTGAGCTGAAGAGATCTCTATAATTTGGATTCACAGTCACTTGTTTGCTGTGTTATATATCTTACAGCAGTGTAACACAATGTACCTGATTCTATTTAGTGCTTCAAATAATTACCTCACAAATGAGGTTATGTTTTTATTGGCATCAGATTTTTTTGTTTGACTGAACAGATTTTGGTGATTTTTTTTTTTTTATTATTATTTATTTTATTTTATTTTTGGATAGGTGGAGTTTAGTAACACACTAAATACTACTTCATTACATTTTTGTGGGGATCTGATCTGGAACACGATCTGGATCTGGGAATTTTTTAAAGGATTCTTTAACACTGAAGGACAGAGGCGATTTTAACAATTTTGCATTCAATTCCATAAATGAATACTACAATCCTTCCACAGGTGGAGTGGTAGTATTGTGGTTAGCACATTGCCCCTCACAGCATGAAAGTCCTGGGTTCGGTGAGGGTGTTTCTTCACGGAGTTTGCATGTTCTCCCTGTGCTTGTGTGGGTTTTCTCCGGGTACTCTGGTTTCCTTCCACAGTCCAAAGACATGCGTATTAGGCTGTTGGCGGTACCAAATTGTCCCTAGGTGTAAGTATGTGTTTGGTTGTGTGTATGTTGGCCCTCTGATGGACTGATGAGCTGTATAGGGTGTAGGATTATGAGGTTCAGCAAATGAATGAATGCTAACACTTCCACAAAAATTACAGTATAACTGAAGAATCTGTAGAAGATCTATCACAAAGCACAAGTAACATTCCGGATCTTATGATGCAGAATGTTAAAATCAGGCTTGTTAAATATCAATAATAAATATTAATAATAATTGTGACAATAGTATTTACAGAAATGAAAAGACGGTGGCTTGGTGGCATAGTGGTTAGCATATCCACCTCACAGTAAGAAGGTGCTGCGTTCAAGTCCCAGGCTTGACAGGGGTGTTTCAGTGTGGAGATGGCATGCTGTACTGTGCATACCTGGGTTTCTTCTGGATCCTATGGTTTTCCCCGAGTCCAAAGACAGACACATCGGTCTAACTGGCTGATCCAAATTGACCCTAGGTGTTAGTGTTGCCCTGCAATTGTCCCGCGTGCTGTTCAGGGATGTACCCCACCTCCTGCACCAGCCTCCTTGCGACCCTGGTAGGATTCAGTGATTTGGCCAATGAGTGAGACATAAAAAGAAGAGGAATGAGCTGCCTTGGTGGAGGTTTGCACTTTCTGATTGCTTATAGTTTTATATGTATCTGTGCTTTTGTATAAGTGGCCATGGCTGTGAAATATTTCTTAACAAATTTTATTGGCTCTGCTGGATTTCCCTGAGGGTAGGCAAACTAATTGACTAATTAAAACCATCGCAATTGTACTACAAGCTGGCTGCATGAAAAAAAAAAAAAAAAAAACAGACAAACACACACACACACACACACACACACACACAGTAGCTTGAAATCTTTGTCGCATTTCTATGAGATCCCAATCATGAAGCATGCCACAAGTCTCATCCAAATATTCTGTGAACAAATAGTGCATCTTTATTAGTGTTAGTTTAGAACACATTGTTCTGAATAATACATTTATATTTGCTTACGTCATGAATGTCTTGACAGAATGTACAAATAACATGTATCTGGGTTGAACGTGGCTGTATGACGTGGAATATAGATAGATTAGATACATTTCTGTCGGTACATTTGGGCTTGCAAGTTGCAAGTCACATGACAGAGTGATCTCCCATGTCGTGACCTCGCTGCATAAACAGTCTAATGATGAGGGCGATCAGTTGTCATGGTGACCTTGCAGTCACCGCAGTAACCCAGCACCTAGTGGGCAAACACACATGACCCTATGCCCTGCATTCTGCCAGGTACTCTGGCACATTCTAATGCATCCGAATGCATTCTCGAAACTTTATCAGGGTCACAGCAATACTTGAACCTACTTCAGTTAACTTCATTTATGCTCCACACACCCAGGAGTGGAACACAACAAAATAAAGTAAATAAATAAATAAATAAATAAACCCACTCTGTCATAGACAAGACTGCACCTCTTTTGAAACCTAGCGACAGAGAGGATCATGACTCCATCTGTTTTCCAGCCTCTGTTTTTCCCATATTTTGCAGTGTTTTTGATAATTTAAAGTGACTGTGAGAGAAGTGAGGGGTGGATGTCATAGCACTTCTCTCAACTACCTATATTTACTGCTGAAAGTGAATTCTTGATGAGGCCGGTGACATCAAAGGCTCCAGGATCAAAGAGGCTCTAATAAGCTACCCACTGTTCTTAGAAACCTGGACTTTTTTGGGGGTTTTTCAAAACTACACCGTGCCTCTGTGCTGCCTCGGGTTTCTTTGCTGGAGTCATGCAAAAGATGTGTGTGTGTGTGTGTGTGTGTGTGTGTGGAGTAGTGGGGTGGAGGTGAAAGCAAACATCTGTAGTCACATTGTCATGCTCTAGTCTTTAATTTGTTCCTCTGTATAGCTTTGTAGAGGCAAATGTCCCAGTGCAGGCTGTTGGCTGTTGCTTTTTTGGCTGCTGCTGTTTTATAGCCCCAAATGAAAAGGGCTTGTCATTTCTAAAATGCACACCTGATGCACCTCACGCTGAATGCGCTATGGCAGCTGTTAGATTTGTTTTCGCCTATTTTTTACTCAGTGGTTTATGATCTAGAAAAAATAGAGGTGAGAGATGAAGAGAGGAAGAGTCCACAGAGCTATCATCTGAAATCTCATCAACAGACCCAACTTCGATTGGAATACCAACCCTTACAAAAAAATGAATAAATAAATAATAAAAAAAAAAAAATCAAAAGCATCCAAAGTCGTACTGCATAAATAAATAAGTACATACATACTTTAATAAATAAAACACAGAGCTGGAAATCATTGCATCTTAAAAGATACAGTAAAGAAAATAGCTGGGATTAAAGGTTTTTTTTTTTGATATACTGTATTAATCCAGCAAGGGAAATCTGGACTTAACCCATACAAGTGAGCAAACACACACACACACAGTAAAAAGTGAGGACACACACATTCGGAACAGTGGGCTTCCACACATTGCAGCATCCACAGAGCAGTCAGGGGTTAGGTGCCTTGCTTAAAGGTACTTCAGCCAAGAAGGTTTAGGAAGGGAATTTGTAGCTCCCCCCATTTGTCCTGCTGGTTCAGGATTCGAACCAGCAACCTTAAGGTCCCAGTCCTGCTTCTCATACCATTAGGCCATGGCTGCCTCCACCTTTCTCCTCACATTTCACTTCAACAATGTAGATGAAGCCCAAATGTCCAGAAATGACTAGAATTAGCTGGACATCGATATGCCTGTAAACTAGACTCAAAATTGAAAATTTACATTTACAGGATAAATAAATAAATAGTTAAAGTGATTTTTGAAACCTAAATCACCTTTAAACATATCTAATGAGAGTCATTTCCTCCCAAAGCACAAGACAATCCTCATACACCAAGTATTCAAACCATGTCATCTCTGTCTCCTTACTGTCTCTGCCCCCCAACACACACACACACACACACACACACACACACACACACACACAGAGCACGTGCTCAGCAGTAAAGCGGGAAGTAATTGAGTGTGCCACGCAGTCTTTAAGTGTTGTCTCCTCCAAACAGCTCCATGATTAAGAGAGACAGATGATTAGAGGCTGTACAGCTGACTCAGAAAAACACACACATGCTCGCTCACTCAAACACACACATACACACAGCTGCATGGATGATTAAAATTTAATGGTAATGATATGGTTATGCATGAAGCAATACACTGGGGTTAAATAATGATAATAGTACCCCGCTCCCTCCCTCTCTCCACCTCTGTAATAATGTAGTCTGCACTGCAACATGATGTTAAAATTATGGGTTCGGTTAGAGGCATTAGTGGCTGTGGCCCTTCACTCAACACACGTTTCTCCTGGTGGAGGAACATCGAGGAAGGCACAGGGTATAAGAAAGGCGGTTTCTCCTCATTCCAGGTTTCTTGAAGTATATCATTAAAACAAGCCAAGCTACTCAGACCTCTCGCTGGGAGAGGTCAGCCTGCTGCTTCCTTAAATGTACACCATGTTTACAAGCCTACTGTACCACATGATTAATCTTTTACACCCTTCAGTCTTCCACGAGAAGTATGAACGAAGCTGTACATCACGCTACAATACAAAGTAAGTTTTCCGCTGATCAAGTTTTAGTTAACTGCAATATTATTAGATTATGCAGTGTATCTTATAAGAATAAACAAGCAAAAAAGCTAGAAATTAGTCATTCATTCACTGAATTATTAATTTGGACATTCATGGGCAGCACAGTGGTGTCATGGGTAGGTCCTGGGTTTGTTTCTCGGGCTCAAGTTGGGATTTTGTGTGGAGTTTCCATGTTCTGCACGTGCTTGTGTAAGTTTCTGGGTGCTACGGTTTCCTCCAGTAGTCCAAAGACATGCAAATTAGGTTAACTGGCTGCACCAAATCACCCTATGAATCATTCATTCATTAATTTATTTGCAGAACTGCTTAATACTCTTAGGGTAGCAGGGAGGCTTCTTGGTATCTCAGCCGACTCTGGGTGAAGGTGGGGAACACCCTGAACAGCTCGCCAGACAATCACACTTCAAACACACACACACACACACACACACACACACACACACACACACACACACACACACATACACACACACACACACACATACACACCCAGGGGGAAATTGGAACAGCCAATTAGCCTAATGTGCATGTCTTTGGACTGTGGGAGGAAACTGGGGTACCCAGAGGAAATATATCCATGCACAGTGAAAACATGCATACTCCACACAGAAACACCCTTGTCAAGCCCAGGGCTTAAACCCAGGAGCTTCTGGCTGTGCGGTGGATATGCCATCTACTATGCCACCACGTCGCCCCTAGAAATTATTAGCAGTTCTAATATAACCTAACACTGGCCTTTGATATTTGTACCCACTGAGTGGTTACTTTAGACAACAATCTTCACATTCCTTCAAGTCACTTAATACTAATGGAAGCTAATGGAAGGTGTTATTTTTTTTTTTTAAGGAGTCGCTGATTTAGCATTTTTGGAAAGACTCTCTGGTGTTAGCACTTTACATTCAGAGGTAAAGAATTTCACGCCATTGGAATAATTTCAGGATGGAGGCCTTTGCGGTTTTTCAGTTTCTCAGTAACATGACACGCTACATGTTTTATCTTATTAACTTCAAGAAGGCGAGGAATGCGTCGCTGGTGAGGAAATGGATCCATAATGTTTAGCTGTTAGTAAAATAAGTGGGAACAGGAAATAACTTGTTTTGCTGATGTCCGCAACAATAAAATACATAAAAAGTTCAGATTTTTTTACATGTTAGTTGGACAAATAGTACATAACAGATGGAGTAGGTCCTTTGGAGTTTAGCTTAACCTGTTGGATGCAATAGGCCATGATCGTCCCCCTCCCTGTAAAGTGTAATGAGCCACTATCACGGCTTGTTTAAATTTCCCAATATTACAATAATTCTACTGGATGAGCTTGGATCTGATTTCATTCCATTTTCTGAAGTGCCTCATTCTTTTATTAGTGCAGCACGCAGGCTAGAATCCATCCCAGCCATGTCTGGGGGAAGACAGCTCACCAAACACAGACATACAATTCAATTCAATTCAAATTTTATGTGTCACATACAAATTATACACAGTACAATATGTAGTGAAATGCTTAGTACGACTGTCCAAAATGTAAAGAATAGCTTTCAAAGCAACAAGAAGAAAAGAACAACAACAACCATTCACACTCATATTTACATCTAAGGGCAGTGGTGGCTCAGTGGTTACCATTGGGCTACTGAGCCGGAGGTTTGGGGTTCAATGCCCAGTGCCACCACTGTTGGGCTCTTGAGGAAGGCCAAAAATCAAAATATAAATCTAAGTCATTCTGGATAAAAGCGTCTGCCAAATGCTGTAAATGTAAATCTAAGGGCAATCGAGAATATCCAATTAACCTAATGTGCATGTTTTAGGACTCTATGGGATGGAGGAAACTGGAGCACTTGAAGGAAAACCACGGGAGAGAATATACAAACCCCACACAGAAAGTCCCGGTGCACAGAGTGCAAACCCAGGTCTTTCTTGGTGTGGGGTGAGCGTGCTAAACACCTCACCACTGTTTTGCCTACTAAGCTTCATGGAACTCCTATTTTGCCTCTGTTTGATGGGGGGAACATATAAAGGTTTGTATGTTTTCTGTGAAAATTTAAATAAATAATGATAGGTAATGATTCCCCTTTTTTTGCCTATGATTATCATTACATATCCATTCTTAACTCATCAACTAAAGGGTTAAAATAACGTAGATTATTTCTTTAAGTGGATTTTTAAAATATATCCATAGGTATAAGTAACTCAGGCACTGCATTAGAATGACCTGGGTCATGAGATATCCAATGCTATGTAGTCATCAGAACATTGGGGTTAAGATGACACTACATGTGGACTCATGTGGACAGCTTTAGTCATTTTTCAAGACCTGGGGTTACAAATTAGGGCAGTTAGTGGTCCTTGTCTATCCATTCATCTATCTGTGCATCCTTCATTTGTATCAGTTCATCCAGCCATGTTAAATTCGAGGTTCTGGAGGTGAGTTTGTGTCTCGCTGTTGTTCATAGGGCAATTCAGGGGAAGTTGCCCCCTGAGGCAGAGTATCCATCACATGACTTCTTGTAGAGAACAAGAGAATGAAGAAAGGGGCAACCTAGGCCTCAGGCTTTCTGTGACTACCAGGCCATGTCTGGGGCTTTGGTAGGGGGCCTTGAGGTCGTCAGCTGGCTCTTTATTGACCTCTGAACTCAATGTCACCTTAACTGGCTTATTAACCTCAGCACCTATACACACACTCTATTAGTGCAAAAGAAAACACACACTGTGATGTGATTGACGTGTCATTCTTTTAATCGCAGCATCTCCTGACAGCAACTCGATTCTTCCTACAGCATAATACACATATTTAAAGATATATTACTGCTCAAAGCTGTAGCTGTCAATCAAAACGAGACAATGCCAGAGGCAAATTTCAAATGCTTTTTGAAATGTATTTTTGTTTTACAGAAACATACATATACACATGCGTATGTATACATCATAAGACAAATACAGGACATAACTGCAGTGTATTTCAATAATAAAGGTAAAGCAGGGGAAAAAAAAAAAAAGGTCAAAAATAACTTGGGGGGAAAAATAAAACTGTAAATCTACAGTGCCAGTCAAAAGTTTGTACATCCCTATTCACTTTAATTAAATTGCATGTGTACAAATTCTGATTGTGTATATATATATATATATATATATATATATATATATATATATATATATATATATGTGTGTGTGTGTGTGTG
>JAOUQZ010000035.1:4541072-4568739 GCA_028564935.1 Neosilurus hyrtlii
TATATATATATATATATATATATATATATATATATATATATATATATATATATATATATATATATATATATTCTGATATACAGTAAATAAAACAAGATAGAAATGCATACAAAAATTCCTCTTTTAAAATCATTCAGCTGCAACCCTGAGAAGGCTGTCTAGGTTTCTGACCTTTACACTTTGTCACTGTTTGTTTAATAAACATGAGGAAGGCAAAGATTAGTGATTGCCTGTACCTTTTTTTTTAATCAATAAAATTCTGTCTGTATATTTAGTGTACTATAAATTAAAAACAATGTATGAAAAAAAAAACCTTTTGCATTTCAGCATCATTTTTTTTGATAAATGTTTGATTATGTAAAGACTCCCTCTTCTTCCTCTTCTTCTTCACCACACATTTCCAAATTTATAACATGTGGTAAGACTCCATGAACTTTGCTTTAGTGAAATATTTTACTGTTCATCAATTTCGACTGTAGGCTGGAGTAATGTTGCCCTCTATTGGCGAATAAGTGGAAATGCAGCCTTTTTTCCCTTTGACTTCAGTTACTATTTATTTGCTTGTTTGTTTGTTTGTTTTCATAAACATCACCATCTTCCTCCTTCACCAAGCATTTGGAGTATAATAGATGTCTCTGGGGGCACAGAGTACAGCAAGGTGGCGTCCCAGTTAGCACATCCGTTTCACAGCAAGAAGTTCTGAGTGAGAGTGTGAATGTGAATAGTGTGTGTGTTGGTCCTGCGATAGACCTGCGAGCTGCCTAGGAATCGAACCCAGGACCTTCTTGCAGTGGGGTGGATGTGCTGACCACTCCGGCACCATGCCGCCCATTATTATTATTATTATTATTATTATTATTATTATTATTTTATTTATTTATTTTATTTTTTAAATATTAATATTAGTATTAATATTATTATTTAAAGATGGAGGGAGGAAAAGAGAAAATGGTTTTGAGGGGATGCTCTCTCTAACTGTGAATTTGATAAATGTAACATTTGTAGAAAACAAAAACACATGCTGTTGTTGAAACATAATCAGCTCTGGGCTGGCAAGAGTAACTCACATCATCCTGGCTTTGTATATTATCTAATAACAGCATGCCCTATGCCCAGAATATTATAGTCCCATTAGGTGGTGAAGCTCATCAGCAGTCTGGGTGACATCACTGGACATCTGAATGCCTGAATAGTGGATGCAGATTTAGTTTTAACAGAATATGCTTTTAGATGGGATTAATATTATATATGTAAAGTTGAATTCGTGACATTCCATTTTTTATATAGTGTAATAGAAGTGTGTGTGTGTGTGTGTGTGTGGCCACTTGCTTAGGCCCACTGCAAATGGTGTTGCTAGGCAACCCATCCTCAGCCACTACAGTCCCTAATGGAGGCTTAAGAAGAGCAGGGCAGGTGGAATGTACCATTGCAGCAGTAAAGGGGGGTGGGGGAGGGGGGTTAGTCATCATCACCAACCCTTTATATAGTATTTGAAATGTATGGTTTAATGTTCTGATACTCTCTCTCTCTCTCTCTCTCTCTCTCTCCCTCTGTGTGTGTGTGTGTGTGTGTGTGTGTGTGTGAGGGTAATTACACCAGGTGTAATTAGGAGTGAGTGTCCTTT
Organism: Neosilurus hyrtlii; assembly: GCA_028564935.1. Classification (NCBI taxonomy): domain Eukaryota; kingdom Metazoa; phylum Chordata; class Actinopteri; order Siluriformes; family Plotosidae; genus Neosilurus; species Neosilurus hyrtlii. The sequence continues at coordinate 4,542,697 of JAOUQZ010000035.1, forward strand.
GGGTGGTGCCTCGTGTCTCCTGAGAGGACGAGCGCACAGTTCAATGGCACTCAACCAGAAAAGAATTTTAATTAACGTAACTGATGTGTGATGTTATTCGGATCAGACACTGGGGGGTGCAACAGTGGGCAGGAGTACCTAAGGGGTGGGGCCAAAAAAACTGGGGTGGCAAAAGTGGGCAGGAGTATTTAGGGGCGGGGCCAACAAACTATGTTCAAATCAAGGCTGTATGCACACAAATGTACATATTAGACCTGCTTCTTGATTTATAAATCTCTAATAACAAGGCTTATTTTATTAGCCCTGATTCAGCCCTTATCTTATGGAGACCATGCACTCAAAGTGTGGTGTGGGGGGAAATTGGAGAACCTAAAAGGAACCCAAGGTGGGTATGGAGCAATTATGCAAAAGATCTCCACCTTACAGCAAAAAAAGTTTTAGTTCTCTTAAGATGTTCTAGAGCAGCAGGATGGTGTAGATGTTGGCATGTCCACCTCGCAGTAAGAATGTCCTCGGTTTGAGTCCCACGCTCGCATGTTACAGAAAGTTTCCTGCAGGTACTCTGGTTTCCTCCTACAGTCCAAAGACATGCACATTAGGCTTATTGGCTGTTCCAATTTTTCCGAGGTGAAAGTGTGAATGGTTGTTCGTGTGTTTGACTGGCGAGCTGTTCAGGGTGTACCAGGGGGGTGCCTTCGCCCAAAATCGGCTGAGATAGGCTTCAGCCTTCCTGTGATACTCTGTGTACCTAACAGGATAAAGCTGGGCGGAAAATCAGTAAACGAATGTACGAATGGATAAATGAAGACGTTCCTGTGTGCAAGGTATAAACACCATGATAGGGCCTAACATTGAACCCTGAAGGTTTCCCTTGAGGAACAAACTAAAATCAGGCTTCTAGATGGAAGAGAAAGAGGCTTCTAGATCTAATATTTCTCTTTCTGAGACAAACACACTTAAATCTGAAATACTAATCACTGGTTCCTAGAGGAGTTCGGGTGTCTGTAGCCTACATGGGACTTCCAGTGTCCCTTCAAGCTTGTTCTTTCCTTTTAAACGAGGGGGCGGTGGAATGGTACGGTCTGGATAAAATGGGTGTGGTCGAATCTCACATATGAGACGGGTTTTTTTTTTGGTCGGATATTTTACGCACCGAACCGTGCGCTTTGATAGTATACGCTCCAGGACTCACCCCGGCGCGTGCGCTCATTAGGCAGGTAACAGATTTGGTGCTTGAAATTAAGGGGGTAATAAGACAGAGGCACATTTCTTCCCGAAATCCGCCTGCCTTGCTGTCCGACTCTAGAGAACTTGGGTGCGTTGAGCTCTCCACCGGCAAGACAACCACGATTTTTAAACATAGGATTATTGTGATTGGAATTATTATGATCAATAACATTATTAGTGTTGATATTGGATATTTACAGTCGCGTGCACAGCAGCAGCATCCGTGCATTGCGGTTTGATTTGAATTATTCATTCCGCGCAACCAGAGAGAGAGAGAGAGAGAGAGAGAGAGAGAGAGAAGCACAGCCCAAGCAGCAGAGGAAGAAAGGAAGAAAGGAAAAGAGAGAGAAAAAGAAAGGGAGGACGTGGAAAAAGCGAATCCAGCCTTTTATATAAAGTCGGGTTTTCTTCTTCTTCTTGCTTCCGTCTATTTTATTTATTTATTTATTTATTTTGATGTCTCGTCCACCCCCGACAAAAGAAGACTTTGCATTGAAGAACATCTGCACGCATTATTAAAGACAGAAGAAGGAGAAGTGGACCCTTTCTGATCTCCAGGTTCATTTGGAGAAATGCAGTGATTTTTTTTTCCCACCCTGCTGCGTTTTTTTTGCAGGCCTGATTCACGGCCATCATGTGCGTTCGGGTCTGAATATTGATCAAGGAAGAAGAGGTCGGACTGAAGCACTTCCTCAAGCTGACAGCTCTGTAGTGTCCCTGTGCTGAGGCCGACAAGCTTCACGAACAGGTATTGTCGCCTATAAAACAGGCCTTGTGTCAGCATGAACAGCCCAACTGGGTGCAGAAAGAAAAGCGGGAGTACTGATAACCTTTCTGTGCTGTAGGATGGATGACCTGTTTGGATGAAATATCAGCTTGCATGATGTGAATGTCAGTTTGCATGGAGAAAGCTTTGTCATTCCAAGAGCAGGTTGCATTCTCCACCTCATGCGACAGGCCTGGCGTGCACACACACACACACACACACACACACACACACACACACTGTTACTGTTTAACTCTTGATCAGTGAAATATATAGGACCGTGTTTGAAGGTTACATCATTGACCTGCAGTGCACGGTGGTGTCGTGGTTAGTATATCTGCCTCCTGGGTTCCAGTCCCGGGCTCGGTTCAGATGTTTCTGTGTGGAGTACGCAAGTTCTCCCCGTGCTCACGTGGGTTTCCCCAAGGTACTCTGGTTTCCTCCCCACAGTCCAAAGACACGCACATTTATCTAATTCATCAGCTGTTCCAAATTGTGAGTGTGAGAGTGAATGTTTGTGGGTGTTTGCTAGCCCTGCAATGGTCTGGCGAGCTGTACAGGGTGTACCCCGCCTTCACCCAGCGTTGTCTAAAATAGACTCCAGCCGCCTGGCAACCCTAGTAGGATTCATCGTCCACATTTTGCTCACGGTCCACAAAAATTGTTTATTAAAACGTAAAGTATTCATACAGTACATGAGGTATGGTTTTGCATGTCTGTGAATTGTATTTTTTTTTTCTTTTTTGCAAAGACAAAACTACCTTTGTGAGCTTACAACCTTGCATACAGTTAAGTGCAGTTCGGGCTCCACTACTCCAATGCTGCAGGTGGCGCTATTAAAATTTCATGACAGTTGCCACACCTACAGGAAGGCGAATACTGCTCGTTAAAGGATTAGGCTTGGCCACTCCTCATTTATACCTACTCTTGGTTGTGTGCTGGAGTTTGCCAAAGTGCCAAGTCTGTGACACGGCCAAGCAAGGCCGCCGTACAACATTCATTTGTACCACAACTTCACCGTACTGTTCATTTGAGCTAGCTGTACAGAGACAGTCCATGAAATGAACAGCTTTAATAATTCAGTCTCTGCCGAGCTATACCTGATAACCGTTATGGGTGCTAATAGTTAACGTGCCTATTAGTCTGAGATATGGAGTGTGGAGCACATGTGGAGCGTATGGCCCCTATTACGACCCAGTACATAAAGAGCATCAAGAGTTTTGGGTTTACTGAGATGATCTACCCTAAGTGCCAGTAGGTCTTTGCTACAGTGTTGGTCAAAAGAGCAAATCTAATAATAATCTCCTGAGAATATTTCATTAGCCTTAAACGTCCCTGTGTCATGTGATGGAGCTGAGGCTGCTTATGTGCTTGGTCATGACCGAGTTATCTCCAAATCATGGAGTAACAGGGTTGAAAATAGCAGTAGGAATGAATTAAAGAAGGACTATTTTTAATGTTTAATGCCGAGTTCCTATTATCACTGACATTAGAACAGCTATAAATAGGTGTTCCTTTTCCAGCCTCACTTTTGGTGAAGGTCTCCAATGATAATCTGCTTTTCTTCACGTGATAATTCTTAGGCTCTTTTTTTCCTTTTTCTCCCCTAATTTTAATCATACCAAATTCCTCCACCATCAACCGATGAGGGGCGTAAGCATGCATCTGCCCCCTCCGTGACATGCTATGCTGCCACCCGCCTCTTTATGAACTGCTGCGCATGTGCATGCAGCTCATATCACATATGACCACCACCATCCATGCGGATGAGCTCATAGACGCCTATGGATTGGCTGGTGATCGCTGCGACTGACAGCGGAGCGTATGCCATCCCTCCCTCCTGCGAGAGCTCAGCTCCCATGGACTCCCGGTTGCGGATGGCTCAATTAATAGCCATAATTATTAGACTCTTTTCATGCTTTTTCCTTCATTCATTCATTCATTCATTCGCCAAACTTATTTCTATTAAGGTCATGGGGTGGAAATGATCTCACCCGAATCTGAGCGAAGGCAGGGTACACCATCAGGGCCAACACATACACAACTATTTACACTCACACTCACTCCTACTCTGGAAACCAGAGTATCTGGAAGAAACCCATGCAAGCATACAGAAATGCCCACGCCGAGACCTGAACCTTATCCAAGACCTTATTGCTGTGAGGTGGACATGCTAACCCCTTCACCACCTAAAAGAAATATAGTGACTGCGTCAGTGTAATGCTTTAAAAATCATCCCAACTTTTACTCACAGGATCCTTTAGTATGGTTATACCAGATTGCAAAGTTTTTGTCTCGCCAATAATCGCCACATTGTCATTGTGAGCTTTTTCAAGAGGTTTTGACCAACCCAGGTGCCTGAACCGGTCTCGCTTCCCTTCTATCCCAATCATTGCGTGACAGTTTTGTACGTGTAAAAGTGCCTTATCTGTTACTGCAGTGTTGAAGCCTTCACTTGTTCCGCATGCAAAGTTCTCAGACTGTACGACTCGGTTTAACAGGAAACATGCAAATCCGAGCGCCCTGCAGAGGCCATGACTTGGTCATGTGGTTTCGGCGAATTTGAATGCACCCACAAATGAATGCAAACTAAACCTCCAGCTGATCCAAGTTTAATATTTACGTACCTTTCAAGTTCACACGAAGGAACTTGGCATTTCTGAGTGCCGTATGGCTCATGTTAGCGACCTGGCGACCTCGGAAAGCTGCTGGAGACGGGACCGTACTACTGTAAGCACATGACTGAAATCGCTATATGTATTAGCATCGTGCCTGCGCTGTCAATCCGGGAAAAAAACAGAAGACACAAAGACAAACTTTCATCTAATAGACGACTGACGGGTAAGAGGGAACATGATACTGTCAAGCTTCTTTTTTTTTTATCCTAATATGACATCATGTAAAAAAAAAAAGAAAGCTACAAGTGTAAATTTCATCAATACCGATCCAATCACATGGCATATTATCTGTTATATACTGTTCGGTGTACCATTTTGCCATGACGTTAATCTCTTTTGGGGCTTGTAAGCGGCCTCTGGAGCTGTTAGATTCCACTTTTATCCATTAGGGAAGATTAAAGTGGCTGTTGCTCTAGCTTTCTCGCTCCAGACACACTTTAAAGCCAATAGCGCCAGGGTCAATGCATGAAATATTAAATATTAACAAGAATAATGCAGTGTATTATGAATTTATGAAGCATTAATAAATCCTTCATGAGATTCTCTAGTTGTAACAATCAATGCTTTTCTTTTTAAATTTTTTTTTTCTTGCAATAGATGCGAGTTATAAATAACTCATATAGTAAAGCTTTTGATTAAATAATCTCATTTAAAAGTTCATTTGTTTTCAAGTTTGGTGTGAAAACAAACATTAATAGATGTGTGTTTAAAAAGTAGAATTGTAAGGAAGTAATTACGACGAGGTAATGAGGTGTTGATACGACGTTTTGAAACAAAACTATGTTTAAATCAGATTTTTTATAAAGATTCAATTGTGTAAAGAATTAACCCTTTACACTACTTTTCTTTATAGTACACATTCTATAGTGATGCATCACAAATCCTCATCTTCTTTAATCACCCTACGTTATCCAACACGAGCGTACACGGAAATGATCCCACATTTAGGGGGCGGGGTTTCAATTCTGCACCTTATATATATATATATATATATATATATATATATATATATATATATACTGTAGAAAAAAAAAAACGAGCATCTTTTTTATTTTTAATCAACTAAAGGTATAAAACAATTTAATGAATAACGTAGGTGTCCAACTACTTGCATGATTTTCACTCAGCTATATATATACCGTGATACAGTATGTGCACCATTATTTAACGTAATCAGCGTTCACCACATTATCATTCAGCACTGATTGAACTTATCCTTTTAAGCCGCGGCCCCAGCCCGAGTTGTGTTCGGCTGCTGGTGAGCCAGCCAGCTGTCTGTGATAAAAAACAGCCTGAGCCTGGCCTTCCAGATGCCCTCACAGTCTGCATGTCTCGGGCTCGGTGCCATCACTTTACACTGATAGCTTTATGATTTATGGGGTTTTGGACTAAACGAAGATCCAGAGGCAGACATTTGGCAGTGGGGCCATGCATGAGACATATACTGTATAAGCAAGCTTCTGTTAAGCATATGAAATGATAAAATGGAGATTAGAGTGACTGGTGACCACAAGGGGGCATATATCCTGGAGTGGCAGTGGATGGGAGTGATAACATTAAATGTGTATCTCTGAGACTGCATTCTGGGTGCTAGATTTTGCAGCAAGAGGTTCAAAGACCTCGCCAGCAATAAGCTCCTACATCCTAAAGCTTTGCATTTGATCCTACTTCTATAACCTCTGATAGAAAACAATCTCAAACTAACTGAGAGAGAGAGAGAGAGAGAGAGAGAGAAGCTTCTCACTACAAGATTCTAACAACCCAGGACCTTTTCTATGGAAATTAGAGTCACTTGTAAGAGCTGCTGTTTTGACCATATGTCAATCAATATACCTCCACAAGCTCAGCACCTCCAAACTTAACTGTTAAATCTGTTGGTTTATAACTACAGACCTCAGTCATCGAAAATATATTGGTATAAATCCTTCTTATTATTTTACCACCTGAAAGCTTAACTCTATGAACTATCTTGCTAACAATGATAACTGACTGGTTCATAAATTGACTGGATGTGTGACTGCACCATTGTCATAGTGATGCTGTTACAGCTGGTGTAACTGTTAGATGACATGCAAATCAGGTGCTATGAAAAAATAAATAGCAAAATATCTTAAAACTAACATTTATGCTATAATTAATTGTAATTGGAAAAAAAATTCCAAAAACACAGAAGTCATTCAACTCCAAATTCTCAGCTGGAAACTCTGGCAAAGTGGATAATAGCAGCCATTAACCCATTTCTCTTTACAGCATTTTCTACTTAATTCCACTTCATTTTAATAGACTTGTGTTGTCTTTTTTAAAAGTGTTAATATAAGTGCTAACTAGACGATCATTTTTAATGAGCAAAAACGAAGACAGTTGACCTACCATCTGTTATTTCTGATTGTGGAAATCCGTATATGAACAAATCCTCACAGTCATGAAACAGCAGCCAGCACAGGCCATGGTTGTTAGATCAGACTTTAGAGTACAAGCAATTGTTCTTTTCTTTAAAACTTCTCTAGGTCCAATGCATGCCATCTATATAAATACCTACAGAAATTACAAGTTCACTCACTCACCCACTATTAGAGTCGCGGGGAGGCTGGAGCCTATCTCAGCCAACAATGGCCTAGGGCAGGGTGCCATTTACACACATGCTCACCCAGGGACAATATGGAACAGCAAATCGGCCCCATGTGCATGCTTTTGGACTGTGGGAGGAAACCAGATCCGGTACCCAGAGGAAACCCACGCAAACATGGAAAACATGCTCGCTCTATTTACTTTTGCTTTTTAAATAAATTCTAGAAATATTTTCCCTTTATTTTATCTTCCAACCATACCTATTTACTGTATTAATTTTAAAAAGGTTACATTTAATAAATACACCTCAGAATAAAAGGCCACATGCATAATGATTGTAATATATAAAGTTCATAAAATACTTCTGTCAGTGTTAAAGATTTACATCTCCTTATTTTCCCTATCGGCGTTGGCGTTTCAGCTCCTGCTGTTTAAGGCCCTCAGGAAAGGAAAAAGATAAGATTTTTTTGTGTGTGCGTGTCTCAGCAACGAAACATTAGTAGGCCTTGACAAACCTCAACTTAAGAGAAGTCAAAGCATCCATGATTGCTCAGCACTAATTTACGAGCATGGAGAACAAATTCTCTGTGTCGTAATAGTAGATTTGTACTTGAGCTCGAGTTCTAGCATGTTAACCGGCATCCTGAAAAAAAAAGGGGGGGGTCCTGCCTGACACGAGTAGAAGCAGGAATCTGTAACTCATCTATCATTCTATATTTCATTCACTGCTGTTTGTCGGGTGCTTAAAGATATGGGCAGGTATCAAGATTGGGATATGTTTCTTCAACTGCCATATCAGGCCTGGAGTTTCAATGGTGTGGTTTCAAATATCACTCTTACTGATGATTATCTTGTCTTTCCTGCAGTTTCCAAGCTAAAAAGTGTTTATCACTAACAAAAAAAAAGTGTTTAGAAATTAGAGCTGAAACTGTAACATTTAAAGGTAAAAACAACAAAAATTTTAATTCAAAAACATTTTAAATTCAGTCTAATTTTATTGTGTGATCTACTGACAGTAAATTGTACAACTGCCAAATCAGTTTCCTTTAAGTTTAGCTTACGTTACTGCTGTATTGTTCACACTGTAATCTTGATATGTCTCACAGAGAAACACAGATCCTAACACTGAAGAGAAAAAAAGAACCTTATCTCTTTCTTCCTTTGCAGCGACAGAGAAATGAAATAGATCCCAGACCAGAAAAGTTAAAGAAAAGGGAAACTAACCTTTTCTCTTTTCTTTTTCCCCTTAAAATATTCTGCAGATGCAAGAGCTCTCTGGATATCACAAACTGAATTTAGACCATTACCATATGGCTAGTATGTGCTTACCCATCATTAGTCTTAGCATTTTATCAGAATAAGCAAATAACCCACATTAAGGTGCTGTTAAAAGGTGTCAATAATAGAGCCAGGATTAACTGTAAATGATTACATACTATGAGAGGCTAATACAGAGCAGATACATTTTGTATTTTTTTTGTTTTGTTTTTTGTTTGTTTGTTTGTTTGTTTGTTTTTTTGTGCAATGCAACCCCCCCTCCCCCACACACGCAATAAATAAAAGAATGATTATCCCATTACTGTGGAACCTGCCAAGGAGTGGGATGTATTAGACAGAAATTGATCAGCCTGTTCTTGTAGTTGTGTTGAAAGCAGGTAAATGAGCAAGTGCAAGGATCTGAGTGACTGAAAAGCACTGTGTTGTGATGGCTAAACGGCGGGGTCTGTTCATCTCTACATAGATATGGGTCATTCTGAGAAGAGTGGTCACCCGCAGTACTTATTACCATCAGCACTGGAAAAAATAGGAGGTGCACAATGGCATAAGGTTATGAAAAGTCTGTTAAAGTTTCGTAAAAATTCATTCACAGATTTTGGAATTTGTGGATTATCGATGGCAACTCCCTTGTGGAGCAGTGACAAAGTCCAAATTCAAATTCAAATTCAAATTTTGTTTGTCACATACAAATTATACACAGTACAATATGCAGTGAAATGCTTAGTACGACTGTCCAGACTGTAAGAATAAACTATCAAAGCAACAAGAAGAAAAGAACAACTAAAATTTTTAAAGGGTTTTTAAAGGATTTAAGGGTCAGTTAAGGCTTTTAAGGGTTAAAGGTCATATAAATATAAAATGCAAAAGGATGCCCATGTCCATGTTTTGCTATGGGAAAACCCCCCCCCCCCCCAAAAAAAAAAAAAAAAAAAAAAAACAATGTAATAGAAATAAAACAGGAGGTGCACAGCAGTATGATGTAAATAAGACTCTGTCCAAGTTTGCTTAAAATAAGTTGACTGGTTGTGGATTACACAATTTCTTTACAGAATATTTCCAGATCATTCATCATTCTCCTCTTCACTTCACAGATTCTTGGAAGCCTTTGCGTTTTTGTGGTTAGGCTAACCATTTCTGTGTTGGACATATGCTTCAGCTCACTGGCCTGTTGAAAAACCAACTGATGACCCAGATTTAATTTTCTGGCAGAGGCAGAGGCTTTGTATTTCATGAGTCATTGATAATACATTAATTTTTTTTTTCAGAGCCCTTGAAGGAAAAAGCCCCACGACATCACAAAACCTCCACCATATTTTTCAATTGCGATAAGGTTCTTTTAATTATAATCAATCTATTTTTTCCTGCCAAAATCACAAAAAGCTCTGTTTTTATTTTATCACACCAGAGAACACTGTTCCAGTTAAAGTTGCTGTGAAATCCAAACAGATTTACGGTTCTTTAATAAAAGGCATACGGATGGTGTCTGATGGTGGTTTTGGAGAACTAGTAACCCCAAGATTTATTTTTTCCTTGCAATTCACAGACAGTGATCCTTAATCGATAGATTTTTCTGGAAAGATTAAACAAATTAAACAAAACTTGACACTTGTTACCACCAAGGTCAAATGAAAAATAACACTTTGTACCTCGACACAAATGAAGTTTCAAAAGCAGGACAAATCAAAGATAACTATAGTCCCTGAGATGTCTTTAACTGTTAGTGACAAACAATTTCAAATTAAATGTTTGCCAGGATTTTAAAGTCTAGTCTATTCCCCATTAAAGATACGAAGCTTAATGTCAGGATTCCTGTGGTATTAGAGGTACAAATGGACATACATAAGGATGGGCGTTTGCACAAACCGTGAACAATCATGATGCATTACCATACTATCCAAGGTACTGAGTTTAAAGGTAGGTCAGTCAGCTGTTTGAGCTGAAGATTGCATTTGATCTGATGTTGTTTCTGCCGCAAAGTCTTATGTGGATACCTGACGTAAGTGGATTAATAAAAAGGTACCATTTGAGATTCTTGAAGGAGTCTGCAGTATCACTGCTCTTTAAATATCAGTGAAAAAGGTAGAACTCGAAATTAATGACTTAGACTTTGTAGTTTCCTGGTATGCGGTGTTTATTTTTGGCTATGGCTATTAACTTTAGGAGAGGTCAAAAGAGGGAGGTGAGAAGCAATGCTAATGGACAGGATATCAGGTAGGTTGTTGTTACAGAGATATTTGCCAAAAAAACATGACTTGTTCTTTTTAAAATATTTCATTGCTGTATTAACAGTAACTCAATGGAACTTGTTTCATTTTGGTGTGTGTGGGGTGTGGGGGGCTGTTCCTTCAAACATGATGAGCCTCAACTCGTCAGTTTTATCTCATGATATTTATCTTGCAATAGAAATGCCTGAGCTGCCAGAACCTTATAATAAATCAGTTAAATCATAGAGCTAGGACAGCAGTGGCTCATGTGTAATATGTAGCATACTTTTTTATAGTGGATAAACATTTTAAAAGAGTATAATTTGCAGCTGTACATTACTTACTGGTGCAAGGGAACGTCCAGCTTTGGAGTGCAGACATTCTGAAACACTGCTGTGAAATGTGGTTAAAATATTTCAACGTCAGCTGAAATGCCTAAAAATGTATTTCACCCGTTGCAACAGGTGGCATACCTGCCACTCCTTGGTTTGATCGTGTCTGGAATGAACCTGATCACACCCGTCCCCAACCGCAAAGCATCTCAGCTTTTTTTTTTTTCCTTTTCTTGATAAACAGCGACATATAATGATTGACAGGGTGATTTGATGAGTGACAATTTGGAACTAATTACAATTCAGTCGACATGGATTCGTGCAACATGGACATGGGTATGGGTGTCTCCGAAGTATAGCTGAATGTAGATGTACCTGTTAGTGCACATACAGGACATTATTTCTGTTGAGGCATGGTCTGAATGCAGGCCAATCGATGAATAGATAGACAAGAATTTATGTAGAGCATTACACAAACAACTCAAGAACTTCCTTGATGTATAGCATTGATGTTAAAAGAACACCTGGGGGGGGAGGGGTGTTCATCTGAAGTTTTGACATTTTGTATTAGGTGGAGACTGATTGATAGGTTTTCTCCACATACTTTGTTTTCCTCTCACAGACCCTAAACATGCACATTAGCATGACTGGCTATACCAAATTGCCCCTAGTTTTCAGAGTGAATGGTGTGTTTGGCCCTTTGATGGACTGATGAACTGTTCAGGGTGTAGTTCAGGGGCAATTCAAGCAAAGAATGCATTGTTTCAAACACAATTCTTCTTGAACCCCAATGTGTTAAACCTGTAACAGCACTCAACTCTAAAGATTCATTAATCCTCGTTCATTTTCTGATCCGCTTAATCCTAACTAGTGTCGCGGGGAGGCTGGCACCCATCTCAGTTGACTCTGGGCGAGGGTAGAGTACACCCTGGACAGCTCGCCAGGCCATCACAAGGCTCACTATTAAGATGTTGGACTATGACTGGTGGTCAGAATGGGAATCAATATGTTTTACACCCATGTTTATTCCAGAAATAATTTAAATGTCTTGTTTTTGTGCATAACTTACATAAATAAATGTGTTTCCCAAACTGAACATAGCCACCCCCACCCCGTGGTATTTGGCTAATGCTGATACATATACAACTTACAAACAACAGCCTACTAATATGATACCACCACATATTTACTCGGTTTCGTTTTCTTTGAAATTGGGTTTTATGTTCTCTTTTAAAAGGCAGGTAGTGAAACTTGGATAAGACTCTGGTGAATATGGTACTGAAGGATTTGCAGTGTTTTCACTACTGGCCTTTCTGTCAGCTTGGTCTGGGCTACATGCTTGCATGAATAAAGTTGCTCATGGGGTACAACAGAACTAATGAGAATGCCAAGGCTGACATGTGGTCCTCAATTAACATGAATGGCTGCCTTAGAGTGATTTGCCAATACATAATATCAGAAGCAAAGATGGCAAGTTATAGTTGAAGTCAATAGGTTTAACCAGCCCCACACTGACCGGCAGACTGTATAATAGTAGTGAGGCAGATTAAGTCAATATACATAAGAATCTTTCACTGTATCATACAAGCTGTTACACAGTGATGTCCAGAACCTTTTTAAGAAAAGTATGTTAGCCACCTAAGAATCCAAGATGGCCACCATTTTTAAAAATGGCCGTCTCAAGTTTTTTTAGTAGGATGTTTTCAGTGCAGAATTTGAATGAATGGGTGTATATTAATGGCACAGACATTAAAATGTATGTTTTCTGACATGACAAACTCAAAGTCTCTTTCTCAGCAGAAACCTAAAGAATGATTGGAATAATAATGACGCAGATATGCTCAGCTAAGGTTAGTATATATTACCATTGATTGCACCATGAAATTTCATAAATTGCCAAACATGAATGTCATGATATGCATGGCCAGTGTAAAGTTATGTTCCTGGACGTTGTATGGAATTAACTCTGAATGAGTGTTTTTGCAATAAAATTGGTTTCATCTTTAAAATTTTTCACAGTCTACAATTTTTAAGTATAGAACTGGATTTCTCCGATTTAAAAACATATATTTTAATGTAAAGATCTTTGGAATAGAATTATTCTTTCATAATCCAGCCCAAATTTAGTATAAAACCAGTTCGAGTGGTGGCCATCTTGAAAAATGGTGGCCATTTTGTTTATACTGGCAGCTAACCTGCTTTTCTTGTTGGAAAGAGTAGGTTCCAGGGCACCAGTGTGCCAAATTTGGTTCTTATATGACAAAGTGAAAGTTTTTCAACAATCTGCTTCACTATATGGCTGAGGGGAATATCACACTAAACATATTTTATTAAAATGTTGTTCAATACAGTTCCAATCTGAACACTTCTTGTTCTACGTGACAATTTCATCAAAATGTGTTGATTATATATCAGAAGTTTAAGGTTAAGGCCCTGGGTTATTGATCATAAGGTTGTCTAGTTGTATAAATGTGGGGGAAATGTGCTCTGGATAAGGACATCTGCCAAAAAGACAAATGTAAATGACAGCCTGGTGTAATCCACCAAAACAATTCATCAACTATTCGAAGTTACTGCTGGACTGAATTATCAAGCAACAGTATGCCAACAATAGCAACTGGGGACAAATTCGGCTCCGTTTGTTGTAATATTTTGAAATCGGAATGCTTTGAACATTTCTGTGTTTCACAAAGCCTCACTTTACCTGCCCCAAGATGTGGGGCTTAAGAGCCTAAACACCCTGAACTATCTACAACACCAGCCAATACCCAAAATAAAAAATATTCTTTTGTAACTCGTCCTGAATAATTTGCTGCAGAGCCATGAAGCCCTACAATGAGATAAAACAAGACAAGGCAGGTCAAAAATAAATAAATGCAAACCCTGCTGATGCTATTTTGCCTTTACTTATACACTTCCCATGACGGCCGAATTACATTGGCTGACCAATCAGAAAAGTTTCCTTATTTGCAGGCGCCCGCATTATAATCAAGCACAGCTGATCCCAATCTTCTTTTGCTTTAAACAATCCTCCAGAAGGGTAGAGAGGGTTGCTGCCCAAATTTGGTGGCTTTTTAACATATTTTTTTTTTAATTTATTATTATTTTTTTTTAATAAATATGTTCACTTTGGTGAGCTGATAGTCTGGCTTTTATCATAATTTGTTTTACACTTATTAATTTAATAAAATTTGGGTTTGAAGAACTTCCTACGTTGAAATTTCTAGAACAGTAGTATATCCCTTATACCTTGGGGGCACAATGGGGATTTTCTTAGCATGAATTGCTCTGACCAAGCATTACCTCACAATCAAGTGATTGTGGTAGAAAATATGGGAATATTTTGCACTAGTTCACTTATTTTGCCAGTTTTATTTCAAAGTGCAATAAGAATTTAGGTCAAAAGTTTAAAAAAATCATTTCCTTATATGAAAATGAAAGAAATAAAAGACGATGCTGTATGAAGCAAAACATCAAACCATATTTGGTATCCCTGTTCTAGGTAGTGAACTAAATCTTGTAATGAGGATTTTGTGTAAATGCAAAAATGTCATGCTTTCCTACACTGGCATCTTAAAGTTGCATGTCAGAGTTGTCAATTTTAAAAATTTATTTATTTTTTTAATAAACAGTTAATAGAATAATTAATATTCTGACTAATTTATTAAAGGAGCACTTTTATAGGGTTGCAAATACAACTTGAGACATCATGGAAATATGTGCATGTGCACAGAATGTGCTTTATTCCTGCTTTAAACTTTTTCAAACCCCCATGTGTGCTCTCCTTCAAGCATGCCCATGGTTTAGTTTAATGTTAATGGATAATTGTGTAATGCAAAGACAGTGATTGTTTAATTAAGGTATACTTTATTACGATGTATTCTAGATGCACACACACACACAGAGATACTACCAGGCAGTAAGAAACTGTGAATGATTCATGCACATCTATTGTCTGGTCATTATTTTTAGAAGAATGTGAAAATTAGCTGATGCTAGCACAGTTTAAAGTCCCAGAGACAGTATGCAAAATATATAATTATTTTTATCTTATTTTCTCAACTATACTATTGATTAAAATGTAACCTTGATTTTAGGTGACCATTAAAATCTCAGTGCATTCAGTCCTTACAATCTTAACCTGATCGCCCTGAACATCACCACTACATTACTTACACACACACATGCACACCACGTGATATGCCTCATAAGACCAAGTCATTTTTAGGGAGGTCAGGTGGAAAGGCTGTAAACTCCACTGGGTGTGTTGGAGTGACTGAGTGGGGTTAGATAAATGACCCAGGCCTGGAGTGGTGCTTTGGGACACAGCCTGAGTGTACCCCCCTGCTTCTGCCCTGCTAAGTGGGGCATTACTGGGCTGCCAGGGGCAGCAGCATATGCCACCAAATCCCCAGTGAAGTCTAGCGCCAAGTAAACAGAGACCTAGCTAATGGAAGCCTGCCTGCTTGTGACCTTCAACTGTTTCCACTGCTTCCTTCTTTCTTCCTCCATTATCTTTCTATCTCTGTACTACTCACCGCTGGTCTCGCTTCCTTTCCAGCCCTCTCAAACATGTTAATATTCCTGTTAATACTACCCTGTAGTGCTGCGACTGATATGCACCCTCAGAGACTTGAAAGTGCATTCTGTACCTGGAAGGAACTTCAAGACTCCCACGCATTCCCATTGTAATTATTTTCCACGTGTACACTGCAACCTTACTTTGAAAATTCGGTTCATCAACTAATATCGCTATGTTGTATGTGGTATGGTGGAATAGTTGTTAGCACGTCTGCATCACACCTAGGAGGTCCTGGGTTTGAGTCCTGGGATTGGCGTGTAGAGTCTGCAAGTTCTCCTGGTACTGGCGTGGGTTTGCTCTGGGTACTCTGGTTTCCTACCACAGTCCAAAGACATGCACTTTTGGCTACTTGGCTGTTCTGAATTACCCCAGGTGTGTTTGTGTGTTTTGTTTCTGCAATAGACTGGTGAATAAATAGAAGTTACTTACTATTAGCAACCACAACACTTCTTGCTTTGTGTACCATGTGCTGTAATTGGCCCATGCTTGGTTCGTTTATTTCAATACTTTATTATTTCAATAATTAAGCAATTTAATAGACTTGCATGTATTCCATGTTTTTGTTTGTTTATATATTTGTTTATAGGTACTTGCACCATGATGGACATTACATTTGTAAGGTGTCTGGGCTCTTTCAACCAGTCATGCACTAAAGGTTTAAGCCATAAGTCCCTAAGCTTGTATACGGGCATGGTTAAGGTCTTGGGGTATTTAGGCAGGAAAGGAAAGATATCCAATGATGCTTCTGTTTTTTTTTTTTTAATTATTAATTATTATTATTATTATTATTTTTTAATTAAAGCAAAAATGAGTGTGATGGACATAACAAGAAAAAAAATGTGAATACTACATCGTACTTTATTTGAAAATTCTCTGAAAACTAACATCAATACATGATTGTGAATTTGAGGAATACAGAGAGAACAAGAAGTGAAGCACTTAGCAACACTGGCTTCAGGGCTGTGAAAAAAATTATATGACTGATGTTACGTCTGATTCATTAACATGACTTATAGATAAAGACACTTAAAAAAATAGCAACTTTAGGGATTTGTTTTACAAAAGTTTAAATTATCCAATTGGTGAAGGTTAAGTTACACCCTACCGTGCATTCCTGGGTTTAAAACATTTTAGGACATCTGAGAACTGTTTCTTCTAATCCCTCTACATGCCAAACCTTTCTAGAGGTGAGAACATAAATCAATCCTAAAAATCACACAAACTACAAAACATCACTGACGTCCATGGACTATGGATAGGCATCTGCAGTGAGTCAGTGCATGTAGATGTCTAGAGCAGTTAATCTATTTTGTGCATAGAAAATCTTGTGTTTGTCTTATGCATAAACTTCTTGGAATCTATTAACTGAAAATAATTTTTGCCTGGTCTTGTCTCTTTTCATGGAATTGCCCTTACATCATGTTGATCACTCCTGATCAGCATGACATAGATGTCAAATTTGGCCTTTGTTGTATTTATTTTTCTATAAAACAGTGTGAGACCTTTTGCCCTTCATTTCAAAAGCTGGGAATGAAACCAGTCAAAACATGTGTCCCCCCATGGTGCTAACCCTCCTTCACTCCCAAATTGCAACCTTTTTCACTTGAACGGCTGCATTCAGAGCAGATAAAACTGTCATTACTGAAACCATTGTCCACTGTAGAGCTCTTCAATGGTGCTACACAATCATTCCGGCACATTTATCTCCCAGTTACATGTCTATAATTAGCCTTTCCCTTGTTCTGAAGCAGGCATATGTTACAGAATTGACAAAAAGATTGGTTTGTGAAAAAATTCTGAAACCCTTTCCCTCTTCCCCTCTGGTGGTGTCGTCCTGGCAGATAAGAGGGACAAGAACAGAAACAACAGTAATTGGTGTCAAAGCTTTGCTAAAGGGTGTGATGGGTTTGTGTGATAGTTGTTGGGAAAGGGGGGGGGGGGGGGGTAATAAAAGACTTTACTTTTTATGCAGCTGGTATCTGTGTGAGGAGAGGGATCCTGTTTAGAGATTTCTTTAATTTCCAGGAGGAAATATATATGAGAAAGATGATCCTAGCTTGATGTGAGTTCAGTATTATGTTAAATGTCATTTTAGCCATTTTATCAGTCTGCACTCACTGCACGGTCTTGTCATTAGTTTTGGGAGCGAATATTAACACTAGTTAATCTTGCTTCTAAAACCTCAGTCTTACAATTACATCACTGGAAAAAACTGTATTATCCTGTAAATGTTCCATTCATGTGGTGTTTACCATGCCCGCCTCCGAATTGCTCGTAGATGTGAGTGTGGAGGATTGTGTACGTGTTTAGTTTGTGATGGGCGGGTGAGCTGGTTTGAGCGTCCACTGTCTTTGCTGAACTCCTGCCTCCCTGTTAACCTAGTAGGATTAAGCAATTTGGCAAATTAATTAATTAATGTTCTGTGCACTTCTTTGGGAATACGTGAGAGCCAAGATTGAGAATTTGGAGGGCGTGGCTCCCATCCACAGAAAGTGTGGTAGTGTTGAAAATCACAGTGGATCAGGCGCTAGATGAATGCATCCATAAAGGTGTCTGTGAGGCAAACATGGGTTAACCAGAGTGTTTCAATGGTGGTACATGAAATAGCATTTGCAAAGGCATCGCTGTTACTGCTAGTAGGCATAACTGCTGAGACATGTGTATATCAGATTTCTCCATGTTACAGGCATACTTCCCTAATCCATATATATATTTTTTTCTAAAGATCACTCCCAGAAATCCTTCGGACTGATCATGGAATAGCCACAATAGTCTCAGCCATGGTTAGCGCCTGTCTGTGACCTTGGCCCAACAAGTCATTCATGATGTTCTAAAACACTTTGGGTGCTCCTGGACTGGAGTTTGAATACCTGTTTTCTAACAAGCCAACACATTAAAATATCAGAGCCAGCAACACATTGATTTATTCAGCTTTAATAAACATCATGGAGAGGGTTGCATCTGAAATGAAGTCGTATACTGGCCACTAACACTGGCTGTGAAAAGTGAACATATGGATGGGACTAAAGTCCATCGTGGACCAACAGACATGATTGCATTTACACCAATGTCCAATTAGGAGACTACTACAATGGTATTGGAAGTTGGTGGGAAACAGAAGAACCAGAGCACACCCATACAGACACCTAGTCTGGAAGGACATGCAAAACATTAAGGAGCTCAGAATTGAGAATATCAGCAAAAATGTGTTTGTATAATTTGGTTAGCTTATGTGACTAGCCCTGACAGCTGATTTATATTTATTAAGAAACCTTTTTTAAACTGCCTGCCTGGAACAGTTTGAACCGCAATTCTGTAGACTTATGAATTCCCAGTCAAGTGTGATCAATCCTTTTATTGTTTGCTTCGTTCTGTTGCAGACTACTGAACCATTTAATAAACAATACATGGCTTAAATGTAATTATTGGTGGAAATGAAACTGATGATGTTTATGGAGAAACTTTGTGACATCATTCAAGTTTTAAAAAGGACGACTCTGACTCACCCACTGGGTGAGTCTCTACTGCCAGGTCTCATGTTCAGTCTGATTTTGAGTTTCTTCTGATGCAGCCATTAGTTACTATGATTTAGTTCATACTGTTGCTGATGCTTCAGGGTGGGAAAATAAGCTTTTTTGGCATTTACTTTGCTACTGCTCAGGTCAATTTGAGCATTATCTCGAGCTAGAAGTGACCTCATGTCTTGACCCACACCTGAAACTTTGAGCATAAATGCACACACTCAGGAAAGTCTTCCCTAGGGCTGAGGAGGGGTAATTTACTAGGCTCAAAATTGACAAATAAATTGCATGCACATAATGTAGCTTACATACCCTTTCTTATCCAAAGAAGGGAAAAAAATCATAAAATGTTGCAGTTAAAGTTATTCAACAGGTAAAAGGATTAGTAACTATGCTTTATAATTACAGGATTGAGGTGAATCAAAGCACTTTGAGGTACCTTGAATTTGAACATCTTTTGATTATGAAGTATTTACGTTTTAAGTTTTAAGTTTTTAATTTCTTCTGAATTAGTTTATATCCTGGGAGGTTCATTACATACATATACAATAAACGCCTGGGCCAGGTTTATTACAGTAAATAAAAACGACTTTATAAAAGGTATAAAAACAACTTAAATTCATAACTCCTTTTGTTAACAAAAAATAATGTCAATTTGGAAAAAAATAAACTTGGTGGGACAAAAAACTATGAAACACAAGCTAACGTTACATAGATTTGCAGTTTAATTCAGTATAACTTGTACAGTGCTTTTTATAATTGACCTTGTCACAAAACAGCTTTAGATAGTGAAAAGAAATTTGGTTAAGGATTTAAACATTTCTTTACAAACCCTACACATCTCTAATGAACAAGTGGTGGCAAGGAAAAACACCCACCGTTGACATGAGGAAGAAACTTTGAGAAGAACTAGACTTAAAAGGGAAACCCATCCTCATTTGGGTGAAACCACATGAAAATACGAACCATGTAGCAGAAACTTCACTATAGTTTATCATGAAGTCTAGTTGATTATCTTATACTTGGAATGGTAATTATAGTCCAAAAACATTTCAGTAAAAAAAGGATAAATATATCACCAGCAGTGAAAAGTCATCTGTAGTTTCTGAGTGTATATTTAAGTCCATATGGATCATCAGCAGGAGTGAGGGGCTTCTGTGATGAGAACTTCAACAAGTAGTAGCACATCAAGACGGATCACAGGAATCAGAGAGCAGAAGGATCATGGTCACATCTATCTCAGAAGTAGCATGTGTACCTCAGCAAAAACATGCGGGGGCGGGTGTTAGGTATGCTCATAACAGTGTATTGGCTAAAGAAGAGAGTTAATTATTGCTCAGTGCAAGCAGGACTGACTATGACAATATAACTAAAAGGAGAGAACCAGAAGGAGGAAAGACATGAGGGCACCCTGTGACATAAGACATTCAGCCACTCCACTGTCCATTCCACTAAAATCAGCTTTTGATTTTTTTTTCTTCCTCAATTCATACAGTGGTTGCTATATCACTTTGAACATGATAAGACCATGATGGACTACTTACAGAAGGTTAGTACATCTGGTCAGATCCCACAGAAGAGTTGATTAGTGTATTTATTTATTCATTTTGTGCATATCTGCTTTAATTACACATTTTGCATAATTAAAAGAAAATTACTATTTTATAAATACACTCACAGAAAATAAATCACTTGACATGACATGCACAACTGACTATTTGCATCATTTGCTTTAATACACCTTTGGAAGGAGTCCCCAGTCTTACCACTTTGTAGCATTTATTGAAAAATTACTGACTGTGAATGAAGAAGGATTTACAGTTTGGTGAAAGTGTTTTTGCACCTTTTTCATGTTATATAAAATGAAATTTTACCACTTCTTTTTTTTTAATTAATTAATTATTATTATATATATATATTTTTTTAGTGGCTGTGTAGTCATGCTGCACATTTTCCTTGAATATCCTCATCTTGAACCCTGTATTTTATGAAAGAGCTTCTAGGAGCAGGACTATATAATCAATAATGGAGTTCCTACTCTACTGGAACCACACTTCCTGTCTGTGTTCGTTAAACCAGACTGAACTCATTAGGATGTATATTGAAAAGTGGGGCTGATATACAAAGATTGCCAACTAAAACATTGTCCTGTCTCATCTTCAATTCTCTTTAAAGCAAAGACACTTTGAATTTGAAATCCATAATTTCAGCCTCGACTTAGATATTCAAAAAGATTTTTTTTTTTTTTTCGTGGCTTGCTGTGCTCCGTTACTCTAACTAGGATCCACTTGGGGATTGAATAGATGCCTATACTAGAGGTTGGAGCTGACATACTTTTATTTGGTTTATTAGCACCATAAAGATCTGCATTTAAGGTAAATTTTATTTATAATAAAGCTGTATAAAAAAAAAAAAAAAACAGACAATAGTTATGAGCAGACTTGCAGAAATTGTGATATCATTTTATATCCTTAACCAACAACCTAATGGTGAAAAACAACTAGAGACCTGAAGAAACCCCAAGAGGAACCAGGTTTTAGACATAAAAACCATCCTTTATGTAACGTATTAATGGAATTATACTATAAATAAAAATATATTTATTATGAAAAAAAAAAAATTTTGAATTTGGTTTTCATATGATATGAAGAATTATTTGGTGCTTGCATATTATACATCGCCTCATTCAATAATTATTGTTATTTTTTGAATCAAAACAGTTTACAAAAGCTCATGGTTTCCCCTTGAATAAAACCTGAATTCTTAGGAATTCAGCAAATAGTCATCCCAAATAATATGTGAACAATCACAGCAAAGTGGGGCGTACATCGGAAATTATTAACTACGTTTAAACGTGATTTTTTCTAAAGTCGCATGCGTAAAAGGCTGAATTTTTGTCAGGTTTTGGTTAGTTACTCTCTCAAAAGACAAATGGTAAATTTGGTAACATTTTAAAGCTTAGGATATTACCTACAAACTGGTACCATTACCTCATAATTAATAATTAACAACTTAATACCCACTTTGACGTGATGAGTCACATATGAGGAAAGATGCATGATATGGCCTTCTTGGTTTTTTTTTGTTTGTTTTTTTCCCTCCCAAAACATTCCATAATGCTGTAATGGAGCGTGCATGACCATTGTCACACTTTCGAAAAAGTAAAAAGAAAACACATCTATTTTTTTTTTGGAAGTCTGTTTCTCCCATGTTCCCAGGTAGTATAATACACAAGCATTTATTTACAATTACAGCAATTACTCAATAAATGTGATGTCTGTGCCTAATTTTAACCATAGCCTTAATCTCAGTAAGGTGATACACAGGTATGTTAAATGTGTGACTCATTAGGCTAGGAATACATTTTTGGATTAATATTTGGTTTCCACCAAGATATAATGGCCAACACAATTGTATTTACTTTATTTATTTATTATTTAATGAAACACATGCGCACACCATATTAATCCTGCCCTCAGTCATTCCAGGTCTGTCTCCCAGCAAAAGCCTGTTGTGACACAATCATTACAAATTGATTGCAAAATAGCTAACAATCCTGATTAAATCATTAAATTCTTGTGTATGCTTCAGAGAACGGGGGCAAAATTAACTTCCCACCAACCTCATTTTTTTCCCCTTTACCCCAATGCGAAATAATGATTTTCTGCCAGTCTAATTACAAAGCCAACATCTGATCGAGCCGGCATCCAGAGGGGATTATCACATGCGCCAGTATTAGAGCTCATTACCAGCTTGAGTGCAGAATTATTACATCTTGTAATTGGATGGTGAGATTTATATACAGATCAGGCCGGTTTCTGTAAGATTGTAATTACAGGCTCCATTGGTTAGCTACTTATCACTCTGCTGCGGGGAGAGGAAGAGAGGCAGAGACAGAGGGAGTGTTTCATTAACCCCTAACCTCACATGGGGAAAACCCTGTACCAGACACACGGCTGTGATAAGAACAACAGTTCAACGCACACATGAAACTGTTTATTACCCTCTACCCAATACCCAGTGACCTCCACCCCTCGCCCAAATGGGTGTTCGTTTAATGTAGACACTGCTGGGCAATTTTGGTTTGTGTTGAAACGGTGTGTGCATTTTTCCGCTTGGCTGGGATCCATTCTGTAATTAGCAGGAGTAATAGTGTGGAATAAGCACTCATCTGCTTACTGTGGCTTTTAAAAAGGGCTGAGCTCTTTACACACATGTCCTGGAGTGCGTGCACCTCCCTTTCTTGGTCTCACAATGCGTCATTTATTTTTTTTATTTTTTCCCCAGGAATGTAAGCATATGATGGTTAAATTTATTGCATAAGTCATAAAACATAACTGGACATGTGGATATAGGGAAATAATCAATGACTGAGCGATGGGGTGCTCTAGCGCAGCTGTTCTGGGGTGTTTTACTCCCCCATAGCAAATTGCCAACATTAACACTAATATATATTAAACAACACGGAATATGTTTTATCTGTTCAGTTATGTTTTGGGGCTGTTCCAACACATTAAACATTTTGGGCACTAGTCACTCTTATTTATAGCAGCTTGTCATGGTATAGAAAATCTGCAAACACTTTCCATCACAGAGACTTGCTAGAACATGGTTACAGCTGCTACAAAGTACTTGCACTTAAGATTCATTTAAAAAATGGGAAAATAATAACTAGCGGGACACTCCGAGTGCAGGGTGCCCCGCACATCATGGATAATGTAGCAAATGGGCTATATATGGGTACCGGATTTAATTACCCATATGTCCTGTAGTATGTAAACGTGACCAAGTTAACAGAACGTTCATTTCAAGGTCTTACAGTATGGAAGGGGTTTGACCTTTTCAGAGTCAGTAAAAGGCAATCGTCTCATCTGAAAGTCTATAGTTGGGGTACATCGCAAGACTATTCTTCATCAGAAGAGGATGGCACTCTGCGTGATGCTCACCAGACCATCACATGGTAAAATTATGTCTCATTTCTCTTAAAGATTTCCTTGATTACATGCCCCTCATATAAGATACAAGTAGGGGAAAACAAGGATGCAGTTTAAGGGTGTTAAGATGTACCCATGGTTTCCTAATATAAAGATTTAGGCAGTGCCTAAAAGCAGGGCTCCCATATGCTTTCCCCTTCTTGACAAGTTTTTGGTGTGAACTCTCAAACCCCATACACGTATCCTACATATATCAAGATGAATTTCTTTTTAATAACTTGTTTATTGAAGGGAAAAAAAAAAGGAAAAACATACACGCAATCTTAGTTTCGACATGTAAAGTACACCATTTAAAAACCACAGCTTTAGAAAACATTTCAATAACACAAGAATATCATTAGTTCTTTATTTATTTCAAGTGATTAACGATGGCGTCACATTATGTGACCCGAGTATTATACGTCTATTGTTCTCTATATTACTCTCTCCCAGAAACATTTTCTTACGTTTTTCTTTTGTCGAGATACATTTTTCATAGGGTTCCCATGTGTACACGTACGGCAGAGGGACAGAGGGATGTACGCTGTAGGCTTTCCTTGAAACTTCTTCAACTGGATGATGAGATGCTTTTTCCTTATTATATGATCTCTAGGACTCACGTTGGGTAGCGTCCCCACCAAGCTTGGTAAAATATCATTTCATGGGTGTGGTCAGGAGGTTGTTTATAAACTGCAAAAAACCTGCAAATGGATAGACAGATGATGGTGATTGCAATAACTCTGCCAAAAGTTTTTTTTTTTTGGTTTTTTTTTCAATGGAAAAAAACTCAGTTTTATTTAATAATAGCATTAACATTTTAATATGTAATGCACGCAATTAATCAACCCAGTCAATTAAATGGAGTGAAATATTCTGTAGTATAAGTATACACCAAACAAGCATGTTGCCTTGGTAAAAATGTACTTTTTACAGAAGTGTATGTAGAAGCCATCAAGATATGTTCTTGATAATGCAATGCATACAATATGCACTCTGGAGAATGGTGGTATAAAGGAATACAGATAACAATAATGAAATAGTTGCTGTATTCAGACTGGAACAGAAACTCATTTGGCTTTTCCCGTAAGTCAGCAATATGGAATTCCAGCTCTTGCCGAGAAATTGAAAAAAAAAAAAAGAAGAAGAAGAAATAACAAATAAAAGCAACTCGAGCATCTATACAAGTCTGTACAATTTTACAAGTTTCCTTCTCTGTGCATGAAAACCAGGTCACTCGGAATCGATACAGGGTTCCATTTTATAAGACAAGGAGTTAACTTGTTCAATTATGGCGCAGACAGCTCTATTCTTTTGTAACAAGTAATGTGGGTAGGGAAATCGATACTGACAGGCTGCCTGCACACTGCCTAATTTCATATTACCTCCAGCCAATGGCAGCTGGGCTCCATAATGAAGCTGTGCTGAGCACTTCATTATGGAGAAGAAGGAGGGGATCGATACACACATGGCTACACGAATACACACAGCCTGGGGAGAGGGGTATCACAGATTTGCAGTGTCTGAAGGCACAGGATGAGGATCAAGGATGCATTAAAGATGAGTTCAAGGTAACGGATTAGGGTGTGTATAAGCATGTGTGACTGATGTTTTAGGAATTACATTGCAGGGTTGTGTTCAGGATTATTGGTCAGGATCATAACATGCATAAAGACGGCATGCTATACTGATTAGGTTTATAACAAGCAAATTAGAAGTTAAATTTGCTGTTGACGTTTAAGGTGATGATAAGACATTGTTCTTGGATTTAAAGCTGCTCGATATAGGAAAGTGCCATACTTAAGAAACCATGAACTTGATTTGGCATTAGCTAATTGGGTGTTCCAAATTGCCCCTAGGTGTGTGTGTGTGTGTGTGTGTGTGTGTGTGTGTGTGTGTGTGTGTGTGTGTGTGTGT
>JAOUQZ010000035.1:4576886-4590074 GCA_028564935.1 Neosilurus hyrtlii
AACGAACTTGTGTCTTCCTGCTGCCACAGAAACAAAGCCCTCCTAGGCAACACCTGAACCACTTCACACTGCATAAAATAAGGCACACCATGCAAACACTGATGACTGTATATAAACTGTGGTAAAAGAATGTTCTTAATAAATCCCCTGATAAGGGGGCAACCACGAAACAGGCTTGTCGGGATGTCGGGAATATATATATAGGCTTGTCGGGATGTCGGGAATATATATATATATAGGCTTGTCGGGATGTCGGGAATATATATATATATTAGTATTATTGATTAAATATTTAATTACAAATATATACCATGAGGGTACAGTGAATAGTGAAACATTCATGAGGCATTATAAAAGTCTATATAAAATGCTTCCAAGTAGTGATATGAACATGTTCCTCACAGAAATTGCCATCACTGTTGAATTGTTTCATACTGTTTCCAAAGGACAATGCATTTTTCTTCTTTTTAGTATTCATGGTATACAGGGATGCAAGTGATTTTTCTAGACAGTTGTACTGATACATGGGTAATCAATTGCAGGATTTTATGCAGTTATATTTTATTGACTTATTTTCATTTATGTTTCTTGCCATTCAATGCAATAATTGAAAAGTATGTATAAAAGTTTAAATATCTGTAATGTTACATACTTTTTAAAATTGTGTATAACGATTGGTGGATAAACGCTGTGTTTGGCTTAGCAGTAAATCATGACAATAAATAGGGCAGTGGTGGCTTAGTGGTTAAGGCGATGGGTTACTAATCCAAAGGTCAGTGGTTTTATCCACACTATTTCAACTGTTGGGCCCTTGAGCAAGGCCCTTAACCCTTAATTGCTCAGTTGTATAAAAATGATATTGATAAGTCGCTCTGGAAAAGAACGTCTGCCAAATGGTGTAAATGTAAATATTAACGCTCCAAATGATCATTATAAATATTTTATAACCTATATTAGTGAACTTTTTTTTTTTTTTTTTTTTTTTTTTTTAAATGATTAACTGTAGTGGACGCAATATGTCAATTTACTATGCGAGACATTATTATTATTATTTATTTATTTATGTATTTATTTATTTCAGACAATCTTAATTAGCAAATGACGATACATATAACTCATTGTGTCATGCTCATATGCATAATGAGCTTTATTTACAAAGAGCAATGAGACGATAACACACTATACATCCACACACTGTATAATGTATACTCATGAAAAAATACTGCAGGATATTTCTGTTAATACAAGCCATATGAGGCAACAGAGAAAATGACCGTGTGCCAAAAATGTACTGCATGCTGGTTGTCAGTCTGTTTATTTCATATTAATTGAGCAAAAAGGGTAAATTGATCAGTTATGCTGAGATCAAACAAGACGAGCATGTATCTGAGCTGCAGAGCGGCTATAGGATCAAAGAACCCTCTCGACCTGAGCAGGTGTTTGAAGGAGCATAAAAACAGCAAATGGAGGTGTGTTGGTTCGAGAGATCTAGGGCAAAAACATCCCATTAGAAACCGAGTGGATAAACAAAACAGGGTTCCTCAGGGACCCGGCCTCCAGAAGAGGGGTTACATGCACTTTGATGTGGCTAGCGGTATTCCCTTAGCTGTGCAGAGGCGTCTATTTGAATAATACACACACGCGCATGTACAGGGAGTGCAGTGATGAGGTTGGAGATGACAGGTTCCCCCATCCTCCATCAGTGTGATGAGCCAAAAACACTGTGAATGACGGAACATATTTAGGGGTATGGCAATACTGTTGAATATTCCAGTCCGATTGCTTTGCAGGTGGTGATTTTTCTTTTCATTTTATTACTAAAGATTATCTTTACATTAATGTGGTCATTGGTATATGTTTATAGTAACCGCTTTTACAGGGACTTGTGTGGCGGATAGTAACAATGAACAATGTAAACTACAGGGGTACTCGTAGAGTGCTAGGTAGCCAATATGGGTGCTGATTTGTCTCATTTGAAAGTTCATATCTGATTTTCTATTAGTTTCCTTAGTAACCGAATGTCTGCGAAGTTATAACCATTCTATCTCCAAAACGTTGTGACCTTGCTCTGATCTTCATCTTTGACCCAGATATTTCAAATTCAAATCACCTCTGGGACTCAGGTAGAGAAGTGGCTCCAAGTTTGTTGAAAATCCTTACAGGAAGTAGCCATGATTTTTTCTGAGAAAACTGGCTCTCGGACATTCGCAAGTACGACCAACATTTTTATTTATTTATTTATTTTTTTGGATAGAGGTAAAAATGTTTTAGCAAATGTCTGTATACATGGGCAGGTTTATGTATCTGTAGCTGAACAATGCTGGTGTTTATAGCTAAAGTAAGTGAAAACAGGACATGTTTTGCGGATGTTCCACTACATTAAACACCAATGACTTATTGTTTATTAATAAATGAAACTGTCATCAGTGAAGTACTAATGTATAAGATAAAGAGAACACTCTGGAATATGCTGTTATAGAAAAGATACACAGTGAGAACTGTACCTCAGGTTGATAGATGAATAGCTGGACTATCAAATATCATTAATATAAATATTACACCCCCCCCCTCCCAATTTAGAAAATATTGAGTTCAAGTAACAAATCATACCATTTAAATTGTATTACTAAACCTTTATTACAGCAGAATGACCTCTAAAATGATGCAATAAGACACCTGGGAACATCTGTAGAGAATATCTTCTGGAGAGCCAGAGGCAAAAAAAGAGGGAGTGTTGGCTTAAAGAACAGCTGAACCGAGATGGGGAATAGAGTGTGTATCGGCTTCCTAAAAACATTTTGACACTTTAAACCTACAGCCGCTTCCAGCTCGTAAATACTCGATACAGAATCAATAACAGTCAGCTTTAAGGAGCAGAAACAGAGCCATGTGAAATACAGCCATGCAGAGACTTATAGATTTTATGACACCAGATACTTTGAAATGCAAATATTAACTTATGCTCGCTGTCCTTCTCAGCTGCTGCTGCACCTATTGATCTCTGCGTGCTGACGCTATTGATCATTGAATATTTAATGGTGATAATTAAATTTTGAGAAGTGCAGTACTTGGAGTCGTTTTTGCGGTCCTCCCATAGACGCTCAAGAGGACTTGCATGACTTGCCGGTTTAATTATGCTCTAATGTAGTATCAATCATTGAACAATGGGCAATTAGAATCATACAGAGACCCAAATGCAGGTCATTCATTTAAAGTAAGACAGTGAGACTGAACATGTTTGAGCATTCATGTAAAGCAGTAGAAAGTGAATTCAATTAAAGCTAATGTATAGATTTAGACACTGGTTTGGTAGTTTATCTGTTTAACAAGTTCATGTTCCGTGCTACCATTTATGTTTGGTGTCTTGCTCAGTGAAACCAAAGTTAGACTGTGTATGGGTTGTTGTTTTTTGGGGTTTTTTTTCTTCTGCGTGAGTCTGAGAGTTAATGTATGAGCCTCTACCCTTTGGGTTTCAGTTGTGTTTTTTTTAATAATCTGTTTTTATTGGGTTTCATATGGAGGCACGGAGCACAGAACGACCAATCCAAGTAATGTTCAATGACTATGCGTCTCCACTCAGGAGTTATGCTAATAATTAAAATTATATATATATTTATTAATGTACTAATTTACCAATTAATTATTCAATAATACAATTTGCTTTTAAGGAAAAATGTCCAATTGTTTACTGTAGGGATTTTCAAAAGAAACTATACATTAAATTAAATGTTTTCCTGTTCCAGGTGATGTCACTAGAGAAGATGACTTAAAAAAGATCAGTGAAAAACTAAAAAATGTTTTGGATATCATTCAAGTGCACACATCTGTGAATACGTGGCAATAATTTCTCAGACGTCTTCCCCTTCAAGTGTTTTAAAAATAGGAAGGGGGGGGGGGGTCTCCCTAATCGTCCGTCATAATTTATGACATTAAAGAGTGGGAGGAACAGGGAGAGGTTGCTGTAGAGATTGCATTAAAGGGCATCGTGCACTGCACAGGCCAATGTTAAACAAAGTGTCAATCAATATCTCTTTTATTGGTGACCACAATCAATGCATTACTGACAGAGGAGGCCAATTAAGACTATCTACCATGGGAGGGGCAAGGCTGAGGGATGGGAGAACAGGACAGAACAGAAAAAACTAAACTTGACTGCAGGAAAATAAGTGTGCAGATAAAACAAGAGCATGGAAGAGACAGCATGGAAAGAGACCAAGACAGCACTTAAAAAAAATAATCACCCCCCTCATCCTCTCACCCAGCTTGATTTCCTTTCCTGAGTGTCAAGATTTCAAACGCCATGTTCCCACATCAGCAGCTCCCCCAGGGTGCAGGCCGGACAACACGCTGATGGAGAGCAGAGGCGGCCTATCTCCCAGGAGGAAGAGAGGGTCAGGGGTCAACTGGCCCCTGTCTACAGCCGTTGCCTGCCCGTGACGTGGAGCTGCCAGTGGGAACGCTGCTCCTCCTCTCTTCTCACCACACACAGCATCTTAATGAGGCTAGGTACACTCTTCATCCTGCTCACATTAGACAAGTGTAAGTGCGTACAGACCAAAATATGTTTCAATTTTTTTTGCATCATATAGGTGAGCGGAATGATTTGATTTGATTATATAATGTTATGGTGGAAACAGTAAAGGTATTTAATTAAAGTGCTTGTTAAGACTTTTGCTATCCCTTGGCTACGCATTATCCTTCCAGGATCAATAAACCAATAACACTTTACATAAAATTAATTCCAATATTGCATGGATCTTGTAACTGACGCAGTGGCTATGACTTATTTTGATATCACACTTGCATCCTCTTATATATTTTTTCTCTACATAGATTACCAGTAGAAAAAATTTCAAACTGCTTCCAAAGTGCCATACATGTGGTAAGCAATACTACTTAGCTCTCTACCTCTTTTCATGCATTTAACTCATTCCTTGTTTTTTTTATTTTTTTATTTTTTTCATTCCTTGTTTCTCTCCCATTGGTTTCTATACATTTTATCAAAATTAGCCCGTTCCTTGAGTTTAAAAGCTAGGTCTGCCAAAGAAAAATACTTCACTAGTTTGTCATATTTTACATTAATATGTCACACATTTGTCATTGGTCCTCATATATGAATTCAACTGCATAAGTGTGGCACTTAACTGCCTTTCTTACTGATGAAGCTGACTGTATACTTTCACCCATTCATCCTCCCATAGCAATATTTTGGTTTTACTCTTTCAACTTTTGAGGTAGAACTGCCTACTGTTGGAACTTGAAATGTATTTTTACTTTTTATTCAAATAAAAACCACTAGTATTTTTTTCAGGAAGTACAAATCTAGTTATTACCATTCCTATGTTGGGTATAAAATACTCGGCCATGCTATAATAGGAGAATCACTGACTGAAATAATGTTGGGCTGCACTACACCACCCAACGTTGTCATCCTCATACCCAAGTAATTTGCTAGCTATTACTTTTTTTTGTTATTAAAGAGAAGGAATGTTATTGAGTTATTGAATTATACATATATTTCAATGAGGTGGAATGTTTGCCAAACAGGTTACTTTCACTAAAGAACATTTTATTATTCTGGCAATAAACGTGATTTATAATCAAAAATATTTATTACAGAAAAAGTAAAACCCGAGTAAATTACAAGATGGGAAAACAATTCGGAGATTTTGATTACAACATAGCCTTTTAAAAGTGTTACAGTAAAATAACTATTAAAAATGAATTCCATTATCACAGACACACCCCTATCACACAGACTTCCACTATTACATTAATATCATACTAACAAATGAATGACTGAACTACTGACAAAGCTGCTGTTCATCATATTTAATAATCTATTCATTTATCTATTTATCTGTATATCTAGCTAGCTAGCTACCACGCTATTTTTCTATTTTGCACGTTTGACCTTTAAATGTGAAGCTTATTCTCTTGTACTGGTGTCCACACTAGCCAAGGGGAAAAAAGTCAACACTGAACTCTTGTTTTACATAAAGTCCATACTGCTGTCACTGATTCCAAGATGCCAAGTGTTCCTTTACATATACTTTCCATTCTTATCAACTCGTGACTACACTTAAGCAAAAAGAAAGCCTATTCTTTCCTGTGTGGCTTTGCGTCCTGTTCCCAAGGACAGAGGGTCACGGAGGCCATCTGTTTAATGTCGGTGCTGCTTGCTGCTCTACTGAGGGGTTATCGGCACTCAGAGCTATCTGACCCTTCTCTTTCAGCTCCAACACTCCGATACCACATACACCTCCAGACACAGGACTTCAAGTCTTCCATGTGTGATGTGATGAGTCCCATTCTTCCTTAATAATCCTTAGGGTTTTTTTTTTCTTGCTATATTAGGAGTCCCATTTCCATATCTTCACATATGACTTTTTTTTTTTTCATAATTGCAAATACAGGATGTCCTTTGCATGTCACCAGGTCACAGGATCTCTGCATCTGAGGGTGTTTGGGTCCCTGTGTTTTTTGGAAAGTTGTTTGATTCCACTTACATGAACCTTGAGTATGTCGGACTAAGATTACTGAGTGTAAAGTAATAAAAGTGTCACTCTGAGAAATGAATTGATGTAACTACACAATAAGTTAAAGCCGTGTTTGGAGCTGAGAGCTACAGTCTTTCAGGTAGATCTGACATGGCAGAGAGCAGAATTTGTCAGGAAAGCATTTGAAGTACAGCCATGTGGTGGGAGAGAACACACAGAAAAAGCACCAATCATGTGGAGGATGACATGGAGCTCAGCAAATTATGGGGTTACCTTTCCAACCTTTCCATCTGCTGAACAGACTCTCACTCTCTCTCTCTCTCTCTCTCTTTCTCTCTCTCTCTTTCTCTCTCTCTCTCTCTCTCTCTCTCTCTCTCTCTCTCTCTCTCTCTCTCTCTCTCTCTCTCTCTCTCTCTCTCTCTGGTTAATGGCTTTTAAAACCACAATGAATCACACACTGCCATATTAGGACAGGAAATACATTTATTTTATTAAAGATATTAACTTCTCTCCTTCCCAGTTCCCCATACTATTCACTACACATTAGTTAAAATCTAGTATTCACTCATCAAACAAAGAACTTTAAGTTGAAATGTGCTTCAAATAAATTAATTAGTATTTGCATGACTACTTTTTTTATGGTGGTAGTGGCACATTCACCTCACAGCAAGAAGGTCCAGGGTTCGATTCCAGTGCTTGGGACGTTTCTGTGTGGAGTTTGCATGTTCTCCCTGTGCTTGTGTGGGTTTCCTCAGGGTGCTCTGGTTTCCTCCCACAATCCAAAAACATGCACAGTAGGCTGATTGCTGGTTCCAAATCGCCCCTAGGCGTGAGAGTGAGTGTGAATGGTTGTATGTGTGTTGGTGAGCTGTTTAGGATGTATCCCGCCTTCGCCCAGAGTCGGCTGAGATGGGCACCAGCCTCCCCGTGACCGTAAGTAGGAATAAGCGGTTCAGAAGATTAATGAATGAATGAATATTTATTAATGTACTAATTTACCAATTAATTATTCATTTATTGGCTATTAAATGACTAAGAGAATGAATGAATGAATGAATGACTATTTTACATTCATTCATTCATTCATCTTCTTCCGCTTCTTCCGGGGTCGGTTCGTGTTATTTTACATCCTGGTTTTAATTTATTTACTTATTACCACCACCAAGGAGTTTCATCAGCATAGGTTTTGTTTGCTTGTCTGTCTCTTAACAACCTTCTGTCCAGTTTTTCTACAGACCAGTTGGTAGGTAATCACCTAACGCTGGCCTTAAACAGAGGTTCTAATGTTGGTTTCAGCACAGTTCCAAAACATGTTGTTCCACAGTGACATCGTCTTGACTTCATGATGATCGTCGCCAATAGGCGCTGACCTGCGCAAACTGCAAGATTCTCAAAATGTAATTTGAAATTTCATGGCGGTTCTCAAAACCATGCATCACTGTCTAACTACCTTGTAATTGGCGTGTTGTTACCTTTTACAACCTTTCCAAAACAACCTGTTCACACTGTGCTTTCATGTGCTGCTCACAGATGTTTATGAGGATGTTTTGCCACACACTGCCACCATACTATGTGAGGTCAGCTTAAGGATCTTCCAATTAAATTTTAGCAAAAATTCAAGCACAAATTAAATTTAACATGGGAAATCCTTGTTGGAATTTTATTTATTTATTTATTTTTGGACGTGTTGTAGTACAGCAGTTCTAAATTTTGAAGGTTTGATGGAGGTTGGCAGTCTGAACCAAGATCGGCAGGTGAAAGACAAACAACAGCACTAAGTCCTCCCTGCAAAAAGAAAATCCAGACGTGGCTATATGCCTCAGACCAGACAGATATATTTCAGATTGAATTCCATCTCTTTGATGCAATCACCATAAGAACTCTGAGGCCAGCATAGAGTAAGAGCGCAACATGTGCTACGGACTGTAAAGTCAAATTATTTAGTATGTCACAGGACTATACTGGCTAACAGATCTCTGAATTCTGCTCAAGAATAGGGGCTCATCTGAGCTCGAGGTTTGTTGGAGGAGATTCATACAAATACAGGTTATATATTTATATGAATTATGGACCAACACGACTCTTATTTCTGCCTTCTTTAACTTTACATTTTAATACATATCCAAATCGTAGATCTGTAATATATTCTTTTCATATATATGGAAGTCAATTAGTGGAATTCATATCTGGTGTATTTTTAAAGACTTCAAGTCACCCATTTTTTTAGTGCAACTTATTACCTTCTTTTTTGTTGTTGTTGTTTTTTTTTTTTTTTTTTTTAATGCCCAGCGTTTTGTCAAAAAATGCATTTTTTGAATGCTTTGCTTTCCTTACAGAGAAAGTCATCTTTATATCATGGCTATAAACCCAGGGGCAGGATATCAATAATACACATACAGTGAAGACTGAAGGCGCTACCTTAAAGCCAAGAATAGGCCAATTAAAATCCCACATGCTTTATAGTACTGACACTATTTTCTTTAATAATTGTCCATCATGCCATACTAATGATACTGTTTTGTCTAGTTTTAATGACAAAACCAGACGTGTGATTGTAATGTTTATTCTTGAATCCTGAACCACAAAAGTTACTTTGTGTTCTTCCTCAAGGGAAACTATAAGATTCTATCCAAAATTCTACAACAGCCTGTTTTCCTATTAGAAAAAGTTCCCTGTAGATCCCTTTCTTAACTGCCCAAAATATGGAATCATATTACTGGTAGTTTGAAAACACTGAATGATATCACCAGTAATACCTAATAATTACATAATATGCTTGATTCTGATTGGTCACAAGCTTTGTCTTTAACAGTAGCTCTATTGTAGTGCACCTGCAAATCACAGGTGTGTGTTAAAGTACTCGTTCTAACACTGTATTTTTGTTTTTGAATCATTTTTGTAGGGACTTAAGAGAGGGCAATCAACTAAATCCTATACAGTGGTGCATGTGCTTCACATCTGCAGTATCACCCCATCACATTGGATCATTTAATTAGAAATCATACCTTGTTCCGGGGTCGGGTCGCGTGGGCAGCAGCCTAAGCAGTGACTCCCAGACGTCCCTTTCCTCAGCCACTTCCTCCAGCTCTTCCGGGGGGATGCCAAGGCGTTCCCAGACCAGCCGAGAGATGTAGTCCCTCCAGGGTGTTCTGGGTCAGCCCCGGGGTCTCTTCCCAAGAATATGATACTTAAATGGTATATGGGACATGGCAGCCCAAAAATTAAACATGACTTTCTACTTTAACATTTTCATACATAATTTTTCAGATCTTAATACAATAAAACGATACAATAAAAATCAATAAGATACCAAAAATATCCTTAAAATTCGACTACCCAAAAATATTACGTAAGTTACCCGGTGTCCTCTAATAGATAAAAACACTGTATTAATCACTTTAAAAACAACAATAAACCAAATAATGTGAATAACAGAATTGGTACGGACACGATGTGTAATGAATGAATGACATTTTTAATTTCTTATATTAAAAAATAAATAAATAAATGTGTGTGTGTGTGTGTGTGTATGTGTGTGTGTATGTGCTTGAAAAACACAGTATCATAACATGTAAACACGGTTCAATACTTTCTGTAGCTCTTGCCTGTTCTAGTTGCATGAAAGATAATGTAAACCCGTGTGAAATATATTCCTGAACAATGCAGTATAAGGTATGTCCCAGTTTTGGGCCATGAATTTCAGCATTTCTGAAAAATCTGCTCTTCAAGTATTTTATTGCATTTTATTCCACAAAATGTATACAAACAAATAAATACTAACACAACAGAGACAATAAACTTCTGAACAATCATATATATATATATATATATATATATATATATATAAGATCTTGAGTCGATTTTCCATAAAACAGTGCTTGATATGTCGAAGTAGAGCTAAAAGTATTGTATGTGGGGAAAAAATAACAGTACTACAGTGTCATCCCGACAAGCCTGTTTCGTGGTTGCCCCTCATCAGGGGATTTATATTTATATTTATACTTATATATATATATATATATATATATATATATATATATATATATATAGAAGTCGCCGTGCGAGCAAAGCAGAACTGATAAGGAAAACCATCTAACCATCAAGTTATGGAACGTCAAGACATTTTGGGTAATGTTCCTTATGTAATTGTTCTCACCAAGCCAAATGAATATGGCGTTGAACTTCTACCTCCTCGTAGAGGAACACGCCCAAGTTTGGTTGCAGTTGGTGGTTCCCTTCCTTGGAGAAAAAAAAATATATATTTTTTTCTTAATCAAACCTATAGCTTACGTCTTTTCAGCATACATGTACACATGGGAACTCTGTGTTATTCTTTGAAAATTTTATATCTTTAAAAAGGAAAAACGTAAGAGATTGTTTCTGGGAGAGAGGAATATAGAGGACGAGAGGTGTATAATCGTCGGGTCACGTGATGCGAGGTCATGATTGATGAGGTGAAGTAAATAAAGAGAGGATGATATTGTTGTTATTGAAATGTTCTTTAAAGCTGCACGTTCTAAATGGTGTTCTTTATGTGTCGAGACTTGGATTGTTCGGTTCCCTCATTTTTATTCCCTTCTATAAACAAGTTCATAAAATGAATCATCGTGATATACGTGGGAGACGCCGACGGGGTTCGAGAGCTCCCACCAAAAACTTCTCAAGTCAGCGAATTCATACGGGAGGTCCGCTTTTAGGCAGTGCATACATCTATATATTTAAAATATTAAAATACAAAGAATATAAAATATAAATTTAGGAATAGAAAAAAAATGTAATTGAAATTTTCAGACTTTTTAGTCACATTTTAAATAATAACTTTATATGACTTGTTATAACTGGATGATTGAAACTTAATGATACAGAGACATTTGTTAAATCAGTGTGTGCGCATGTGTGTGTTTGTGTGTGAGTGTGTGTTACATAGTTTTTTTTAACGTAGCTACAGATGGAGAATGAATTCAGTGGTTGTCCTGTGTCCATGCCCTATCACTGCCTTGATGATAATTAGCGCAGTAACGAAACTAAAACTAAAAAAAAATAAATTAAAAATATGCTCACTCACCACCACTCGCTCAGAATGAAAAACACAATTTCACTTAGGTAGAGTCAAACTTTTATAATGCAAAGGAACACTGAACATTAACAGGAGCACGTAACATGAACTTGTTCAACAGATAATTGAACTAATATGACAGGTGATAGAAATGAAGGAGGAAATCAGTGAGTGAAAGGCGGTAAAAAGAAACTCAGTATTAATCTTTCCTTCTTTCAATTTAGACCGTAGCCGGGAAACACAGGGGAGCTTTATTTATTTATTTATTTATTTCCTCCAGGACTGTAGTCGATTCAGCCCTTAAGTTAGCCACACTATTCTTATAACACGAGCCTCGGACAGCTATCAACAGAGATATCTATCAGAGGCTCCACTGTTAGGCAGCGTCTCAAACTGTGTATTACTTTTGGAATTGATAAGAAAAACCCAATTTGCTTTAAGGAGCTGAAAAAAAGTTACACGTTCAATTAAATGACAAAAAAAAAATTCTCCAAAACCAGTGACATGGCTAAGAGTGTCGCTGTTTACTCTCAGCCGAAACATGTGTAGTGTTTTCATCGTGCCACTTGTACGAACTCTCCACAGAACGCTGACTGTTTGAGAAGCTCGACCCGCTCGCGCTCTTCACTTGTTCTCATTTCGCTGCTGCACTTGTCAAAAAACTCGAAGGTCTTGTCAAATCCCAAATACGCTAAAAAGCAAAAAAGACGGAGGAGAAATAATAAAGCATGAGGATGAGACGGCTGAGCCTGGTGAGACGGGGATTATAGTGCCTCGACTCGCCACAGGAATCCGACAACACAGTCAGCAAAAGTCTAACTAAAGAAAAAAAAGCTCCTGAAATCAGAGAAGTTTGTGTTCCAGGCGTTAACCTGCTGCTGTCTGTCTAATTGGGTCTTCATCACAGTCAGCAGGGAGCCGTGCTACTAATTACAACAGCTGGGGCGCCAGAGCAAAGCATGATGGGAAATGTACCTGAGAGCCTCCTGAGACATGTTCTATGTAAATGAATAAGGAATAAAAAAAAAAAGAAAAAAATTATATTAACGAGCGCTCGTAGGGGTCCAAGAACTACTCTTCAGTGATAACCAAATCTCCACCCACGAGTGTTCAGTGCAAAGGTCCGTATACCCTTTTTACTCAATTACTACGAGTGCTGAAAGCGTTGCTACTGGTTTCGGATAAAATGAAGACCTGTTATATGTATGGTAGTTATACTGTACTTATCAAATTCAAATTCAAATTTATTTGTCACATAAAAAAATCATACACAGTACAATGTGCAGTGAAATGCTTGTTATGGCTGTCCTATATTAGAAGAAGAATAAAAACTATCAATATTCAAAAAAAAAGAAAAAAAATATCAATAACGAAAACTATTTTAAGGACACCAATAGTTAAAAGTCAGATATAAATATAAAAATATAAAATTTAAATGTAGTGACGATAAATAATACGGTGTGTAAGGTGTCAGTGCTGTGATACTTCCCGTCAGGATGCTCTCAAAGGTGCAGGTGTAGAAGGTCTTTAGCAACCTTGAGGACAGTTTAAAGTCCTGAGATGGAAGAGACGCTGCCGGGCCTTCTTCACCAGGGTGTTAACATGACAGGACCATGTCAGGTCCTGCGTGAT
>JAOUQZ010000035.1:4590174-4602588 GCA_028564935.1 Neosilurus hyrtlii
TATATATATATTTATATATATATATATATATATGTGTGTGGGTATATGATGTGTGGATGTGTGTGGGTTTGTGTATATATGCATACAGGTAGATAGATAAATAGATGTGTGTGTGTGTCTGTTAGGTTGCAGGGAGGATGAAGCCTAGACACTAGGCAAAAGTGGGGTAAACCCTGAACAGCTCACCACACCATCACAATGCCAATACACACATAACCATTCACACTCACACCTAAGGGCAGTTTGGAACAGCAAATTAGCCAAATATGCATGTCTTTGGACTGTGGGAGGAAACCGGAGTGCCCAGAGGAAATCCATGCCAGCACAGGGAGAAAATGTTCCACAAAAAAACACTCAAGTCCTGGACTCAGACCCAGGACCTTCCGGCTAGGTGTGTGTGTGTGTGTGTGTGTGTGTGTGTGTGTGTGTGTGTGTGAGAGAGAGAGAGAGAGAGAGAGAGAGAGAGAGAGAGAGAGAGATTACTGAGTGTAAAATACTAAAGAAAAGCCTATTTTTATAAATATATGAGCAAAAAGAGCATGTTGGCATAACCGAGATAATTATACAGCCTTAGTGTTGCCCCAAAAAGATTACTAAATAGAATATGCTTTTTAATGTTGTTTCATTATTAAAACATGGTACCACTAGAGGCTACTGTTTCTCCCTACTGGCTAAGATTTATGAGGCTCTAATGCATGTCTGCAGCGTACATTTTTGTATTTTTAGTCCAAATTTAAGTTTGCTTGGTTAAGCTCATGTCTATATTTACTTTCAGCACCTTGTGGTAGCCCCGTACTAACTGACACTTTAAATTTAAAGCCTCGCTCAGTCCGTACCACGGTGTAACAACCCTTTCTGACTGTATTTCTTCAAGTATATTTTATCAGCTTTCAAGTAAATAAACTTGCTGAAGGTATTTCATTCACTACACGATCAGCCAAAAACATTTAGAACACCCTGTTTTTTTTTTCTTTCTTTTTCAGCTTTATTGAATTTGAATCCGTTCAAATCCACTGAATGATCTGAAAATGAATGCAAGTAAGTGGTTTGTCAGGAAATACATTTATATTTACAGCAAGTCACTCTCAGCGAATACATTCGGATACTGTTTCACGAGTCTCCAGACTCAACCCCAGTTAGCTGCTGTTTAATGCAGCACATTTGTGGGTAGTTTTGCAACAGTGATAAAGATTTTTGATCCATTTTTCCAACCGCTTACTCCTAAGGTCAAGAGTAGGCTGGACCCTATCTCAGCCGACACTGGGAGAAGGCGGGGTACACCCTCAACCCAGTCCAACACAGAGCCAGCACACACAACCATTCACACTTACACCTGGAGGCAATAACAGCCAATAAGCCTAATGTGCACATCTTTGGACTGTGGGAGGAAACCGGAGTACCCAGAGAAAGCCATTCAAGCACTGGGAGAGCATGCAAACTCAACACAAACACCCTTTCCAAGCCAAGGAATGCTGTGGGGTGGGAATAATTTCCAGAACATTATTTGGTTATTGTTGAAAGAATGGTATAAATGTCTTTAACTGTAATATTTGCAAAGGGTGCTTACTTTCTATAAAATTTCAGATTAAGTTGTTGGAAAGAACAATTCCATTATTTGGACACTGGGTAAATGTGGCTTGTTCTAAAACTTTTGACCATGTATAGACGCATGCCCAACAGAATCCAGTGTCCTGCTGATCTCGAATACAATATATCAGAGGGAACAGCAAGGGAAACAAATGCCTTAAAAGTTGTGTATTGTGTTTCAAAGACGTAACCAAACTACTAAAGCGTGTCTTTAGATAGAAGAGCCACATCTAAATCAATAAAGGAAAACCCTTGAGATCTGATCCCAGCTCCTTGATCTCCAAAGTAAGTTTGACAGTCTGCAAATCAAAAATTAGCACTAACCCCAGCAAGCTGTTGCTGCGTTTGAAATCGGATGACGTATGCCCATCAGCACCAAGGTCAAAGGCTGTGTAAAAGTGATGTTCGGGTCCACTTTACGATAACCAGCGAATCCGCCAATCAAAGGTATTTAATTTCACCTTCTGTACAGTTAACAACAGCGTTTGATGTTGACAGATATACAACATCTGTTGGAGATTGAGATTCTTGCACAAGGGAAATGACCTTGCTCAGGACTCATGGTATGCTACATAACTCAAAGAATTTAAAAGGAGAAAAGAAGTGAAATGCTTGTACTTGAATGGTGTTCTCCTGTAAGTGTGGTGTGCTAACTCGTAAAAATGCATGACATCGATTTTCGAGAGCAGGGTGACATTCCTGGTGTCTTACACAATTGTATAATGAAGCCAAATCTCTGTTTGGAATTAAACGCCATTTGTCGACACCCCCTCCCCCCCCCCCCCCCCCCCAAACGGTGCTCCTGCTTTGATCATTTTATTACAAAAGCCGTTGAACTTCTTTTTTTGCTTTAGGCTGGATGGGACATGTGAGATTTAGGAGGATCTTTTGAATGTGCCAATATAATTCTTTGCCAATAAACTTTATACTATTTTTATGTCTCGCTATCTTCTCGGTAACTTTAAGAAGCAAGGTGTGGTGAGCTCATATTAACTCATGTAGCATATGTGTCCTGGAGGGAAGTGTGTGTTTTTAATGCTTAAAGATGATCCTGTCAAGATAAAGTAGGTAAATCCCAGACCCATCAGCACAGGACATGAGTAGAGCTAGATTTTTTTTTTTTTCCATCCCAAAACATGGCTATAAAGCGTCTTTAAGCCCCAAGGCATGATACCACACAGCCATGGAATGGCAGATGAAAACCAAAACGTGTGGAGGAAATATTTTTAGAGGCATCTGGCTTGCGTTTGGAGGCCGACCATGGAGGAGAAAAGCTTGGGCCGCAAATGAGGTCCAGAGGCCCTTGCAATTGAACTGTCACCAGTGGAAATGCCGCTTTATCCCGCTGAGGCACGGCTAGACAGCGGGGTATGTGGGCAGGATTCCATGGTGCAGCCTTGTCTGTTCTTAGTTACCTCCAGGACGGCGCACTTACCTGAAGATGAAAGGAGTCAGGTCAATTTTGCAAAACCAGCACAATAACCGCAGATAAGTGATGATGACTACCAATTGGTCACTTTCGCTTTTGCCCAAATCCCTGGGATGAGAATCTAAAACGTAAACGTGCCAGCGATAATAGAGTGAAAATGAGTGTTCTTTAGGGGCGGGTGGGGGGTTTGTACATGTAACCCAAGCTCGAACTCTACCGCCCCTACATGTTTCGCCATTTTTCCCTTCCACAAGTGTCGCCTGAGCTGAGGAACAGAATCAAAAGGGGAAACTTCTTTACTAATGCACC
The DNA here is from genome assembly GCA_028564935.1 of Neosilurus hyrtlii. Taxonomy (NCBI): domain Eukaryota; kingdom Metazoa; phylum Chordata; class Actinopteri; order Siluriformes; family Plotosidae; genus Neosilurus; species Neosilurus hyrtlii. The sequence goes on from JAOUQZ010000035.1 coordinate 4,593,500, forward strand.
GTGCTACCCGGTGCAAGACTTTGAAGTGACGGCAAGTAGAAAAATAAATTTAGCATTACTACACCCTGTTTCTTTAATGCTTACAGAAAATGAGACTTAGCCTCCTGTCCTTCCCTGTGTAACTTAACCACACAAGCCAGACTGCTGCAGAGAAGAGCCGCTGGGACCCTGAGACGAACCAAAACAACAACAAAAATGGGAAAAGAGAGAGAGAGGGTAGGAAAACAAATAGAATCAAACATCAGTGCTTAAGCACTATGTTCCTGAGCTTAGTCATGGCCCCTCAACCTCATACCAACTCTGCTTAAAGGAAGAGCAAGCAAGAAGGGGGGGGGGGGGTGATGTTGTGCTACCTCTCAAAACAGTTTATGCAAACAAACATCAAGCACTTCCATTTGTATTGGCACCACTTTTCGCTTAACCGCCATCAACCAGCTGCAGATGGGACTTTTCCCAAGGGACAGAGAGAGAGAGAGAGAGAGAGAGAGAGAGAGAGAGAGACTGCAGACTGAGGAAATAGAGGACGTTGTGCACCAGAGGATGAAGAGTGCTTACAAAATTAAGAAAAATGTCCAGGATAAACAAATCCAAATCCATACAAAGCTTATTACAGTCTGAAACATGTACAATGCCACTATTGATGTAAACCCCGGTACAATATGACTGTAATTAGTATGGAAGTAATACAACACTGAATGAAGTAAACAGTTTGGTTATACTCGTTTATGTTTCTTGGAGACGCACGCGTCCTGAAGCCATTTTCCAACGGCCGAGCCATGTGCTTTTGTAGGCGCACGTGTTGCAAAATGTTAACATGAGAACATTTAAATGGGAGACATGCTAAACAAGTGTACATGTGGTAAAGTAAACATTAGCTGTAGGCATCATACAACATACGGCCACTTCTTGTGTGCACACACACATACACAAACACCAAAATAATTCCACCCATCAATGCCAGGCCACTTCATGTGTGGCAAGTTACAAATCTCAGACAGTTCCACTGATGATAGGTTTACAGCATTGTGCAGTGACATCCGCAAACTATTGAAGTCTGCACACACACACACACACACACACACACACACACACACACACACACACAAACGTCAACTGACTTCTGTATTAATATCACTACATAATAACCTACAGTCAAACCTAAACAGAAATCCTTTGGCTTTTGTTTCCCTTTTGTGCCCTGTACATTTTAACCATGACCGAGGTAGGTCAGGTGAGCTTTTTGCTTTGAGCTGAGCTAATAATGCAGTGTATCTAATAGTGCTTTAGAACCTACTCGTTCAGAGTTAGTACAGTCTACAGTAAGTAAGCCAGCTCTGTAAAGGAGTATTTACACAAATTGATTTTATTATATACTACACGGAGACACAAAAAAAAAAGAATGATGACGTCACCTGCTACAAGTGACTGTGACAAACTGTGAGTATCTGTTTTTTTGTTTTCTGTTTTAAATATTATTCACTCAGATTTAAGCATGATTCACTCAGGATATGTAACTAGTAGTGTACTGGTTAGTGTAGTGGTTAGGGTGTTGGTCTCATGATCAAGATGTTGTGAGTTTGAAGCTCTGGTATATCGCCACCCTTGGCCAACCACAAGTGTGCCTTTGTCCTTCCAGCTGTATAAATGGGTACCAGTTAAAAAAAAAAATAAATAAATAATATTGGGAATATGGGTTGGTACCTTGCATGGTCCTGATTTGTGCTCTAATATATATTTTTATTTATAATATAATTTCTATGTGCATTTTATATATATATATATATATATATATATATATATATATATATATATTTATATATTTATATTTATTTATTTATATTTAAGATAGCAGACCGATCAGATTGTACTGTTCTGGTGTAGAGTATATACTAACTATTATAACTAGATATGTCTGATGCAGTTCATTTTTATTTATTTATTTTAAATAAATAATGGCTTGATTTGGTAAACTGCTGTGGTCCACATCTGCTTTTACATACGCACTTGAATCAGAACAAGTTGCCCTGGCACATCTGCTTATATAAAAATGTGTTCCAAAACAACTCGAAACTGGTGGGCACAACTTACTTCACTTTTCAAGGTGGATCAAGTTGTTCCAGGATTTTTGTTCCAGATGCACCTTAATCTCTGAAAACAATCACTGTCAAGTAGGACGGGTTACACATGCACAATAGCGTCCATCAGGGTTATTAGGTCATTGCATGGGCTTTCGTGGCAGATGGGTGGTTCTTCTCCAGTGATTTGCTTGCCTGTTGTTCCTCATGTCCAAAAGTGGGCGCAACCTGCTCCAGGCACAAGTCATTCCAGGGGAAAGTTGTACCAGTTGCCCGATTAAAAGCTGCTTAAGGGGAATACAATGCAATGTTGCATACTGTACAAGCAGTAACTTTTTCCGGTCACTGATTTGTTTCCAACAACTGCATGCCCTCATTCTGCTTTATTCCTTTATTACAATTAAATGTTTCACTATGCCAAAAGGTTTGAGTATTGCCTTTTTCAGCTTGCTGCCAATTTGTCCAGCTTCTAAACCAAATGCAAGCAATCAATGAACACCTAATATTAAAAAAAAAATCTTTGAATGACCCCCAAATCATTAATATTCTCCAGAGGCTTTATTAAAAATAATAATAATTTAAAAAAAAACCTCAAATGCTAACTTTTTCACTGTGGTTATTTTAATAACGATGCTAAAATCACTCTGTGGTCAATTTAATCTGCAGCTCATACGAAGTTTATTTTGAGCTTTCCTGGGCACTGATATGACCACATTCATTATCATTTCAGCACTGCTCATTAGAATATTTATTACATTCTTTTCAATTTTCAGATAATTTAGCCATATTAATACCTGGCCAAAGATGAAGGCACACAAGGTTTTATGTGATTGTGTGTACAATAATTCAGGACCTTGTGTGTCGAGGATTGATACGACTATACCAATATCGACTATATCCACTTTGCCTAATGAGATCAGTCTACCACATTTCTGAATGTCCCTCCTCTTCATCTTTTCTTATTTTAATAATAAAAAAGCAATAAAAGCTTTGTGAAATTCATTAAAACAGCATGAGAAACGTATTAAATGTGAAGTCGGAGCCAGGTGTTGGTTTAACCTTTCTGAATCCTCATAATCCTTATGCAAGGCTAACAGAGGAGCTAGCGAACAAACCCACGCATGCTAGTAACCAAAAAGTGAACCTTTTTAGTGAATTTAATACATTCTTTATTTTAACTATACACTAGGGTTTAACTAGCAATGTGTTTTTGCAAAATAGACGTAAAAATATCTTTTGGTCCTATTCAGCCAAATGTAAAACGATAATTCTTAAAACATATTAGTTAAAAATAAAACAAGAGAGAATGTGCTGTTATAAGATGATGCTAAACATTATCTTTTCATGATGCACCATAGTTTTAAACATTTAAGGTTGTAGAACATTGACAAAATGAGTTGGGTGTTACAAAACCCTCAAATCTACATAAAAAAACGTTATGGGTTCTCTGCAAATCCATACAAAATCCTTGTTTGTGTGATTATCTCAAGAATGTCAGTGAATGATTTTAGGTGTAATATAGAATAAACATTGCAAGCATCAGATAAAACGGTTTGCATTTTACACTGGATCCAAACAGGGTCAGTCACAGTCACACTTGTTCCCTTTCAGGATAATAAAATGCCACTTTTTCATTTTAGGAAGGAAGCAAATCTTTTTTTTTTTTTTTTGTCCTGACAACTTGTCACATATGCCCTTAAGTTTATGGGAGTGAACACTGGGTTCCCAGAGCACAACTACAGATCCCAGGATGCCCTGCAAGGAGGGTGCAGGTCCAGTGAAGTGTGACACAGCTCAAGCCAAATTAATCATACTGAGCATTATAAACTCCTTTATTATTTCTGTCTATGACCTGTTTTGATTGTGTTTTCGTGTCCTGCGTCTGCCTCTGATATTATTTTGACGTGTTTAATCTCTGCCTCTTATTTTCGAACCTCCTTCTGACAATGAATTTGAATTGTTTTTGATTGGTTTGCATGGATTTTTTTATTTATGAAGTCCACTTATTTTACTGCATATTGCATCCATTCAGCTTTTTGACGCTTAGCAGTATGACAACTTTCCTGCGGTGGGTGAACTCGCCTACGAAAGTGTGGACACTGAACATAAACTCTTTGCATAAATGTTAAACATCTTGCATAAACTGTCACTGTTTTATTTATTCTGTGATTTTTTTCTTTGTTTACTAACAGCAAACTGCAACAGAAAAGTGTTCGCCCTGTTCCGGTGTCCAAGAACAGATATGACTGAGAGTCCAAGAGTTAATTGGATATGTTTTCTAGATTGGACGAATGGCATGTTTCTCCTCTCTTGTCAATCACAGCAACACTAGCTGATTGTGTGCATGTGTGAGTTCACTCACTGCATGAATAGATGCAGTCAGTAGCGTCACGGGTCTTGGTAGAACCACACGTTAGACCTGGTTGGTAGCAGTTGGGTGACTGGTGGCTGGGAATTGTTCAAGACAGTTAGGGAGAAGATAAGTGGAAAATAAAAAATTTAAAAAGTATTGGATTATCAGTAGATTACATGAAGCATCCAGCATACTTCGACTGCTTAATTCTATTAGGGTCGCCGGGAAGCTGGAGCCTATCTCAGCCAACTCTGGGCTAAGGGCGAGGTACACCTTGACAGTTCACCAGGCCAACAGACAGAAAACCATTTACATATATACCTACGGGCAATTTGATTCAGCCAATTAGCTGAATGCACATGTTTTTGGACTATGAGAGCAAACCGGAGTACCCGGAGGAAACCCATGCAAGAAAGGTGAAATATATTTTATATTGAATTGAACTCCCAAACCACATGCATGCTAACACGTGACATTAGGACATAAGCGGCCCACAAGTAGGAAGTGGGAAAGGAAAGATGACGTTATTCTATGAGCCGCTTACCTGCAAGTTCCGACTGTTTTTTTTTTGCTGGAGGGTCACACATATGCATGTGTGTGTGTGTGTGTGTGTGTGTGTGTGTGTGTGTGTGTGTGTGTGTGTACCTGTGTGTGTGTTTAGGCAATGAGAACCAAACAAATTATTCTGACAAGTATATTAAGATAATAGTATGGCTAACAGACAAAAACACTGAAAATATACATTTTTCAGAAAAATTGAAAGGTGTCACAATTCTTTTTGACTTTTGCATGAATGAACTTCAAATCATATGGAATGGTTTAGCAAGTGAATAAATAAATAAAAGAATACAGTGATGCAGTGATGATTATACACTTAACAAAATGAAGATAAATCAGAAACCAAGTACTATTCAAGTATTTATTTCATGTAATATTGAATCATATTAATGAGATTAAATAGACAAACAACAATATATAGTAATAACAAAAATAACAGTCTCTGTTTTTTTGAGAAAAAAAACAAACAAACAAAAAAAAATATTTAATGTGGCCACCCTTTACTTTGATTACAGCATGTAACATTTCAGGCATAGTGTTCACATTTTTTTTTTTATTTCTTCACTCGCTAAACCGTTTCATATGGTATGAAGTTCATTCATGCTATGCAAAAATAAAATAAAAAGAAATTTTTTTAATTCCTGAAAAATTGGTGTGTGTGTGTGTGTATAGTGCGTATGTGTGTGTGCATATATATATATATATATATATATATATATATATATATATATAGCATCCTGATATAAATCCAGTTAATCCATGTCAGAATCTCCCAGTATGCCTTTGTTGGTTTCAAAATTAGGTATCAAAGCATATTCATCCAAATTTGTCCACTTTTAAGCATTACAAGTACATGTTCAGTATCTGATTTCTGTCTTAACTGCAAGATCAGTAACACCAAACCAAAATTTCACACTGTAGCCTGGATAGTGGCTAGAGGACAAGGGACACGTTGACGTCTCTGAGTTTAGACCGACTGGCTCCTTGGACCTAGAGAGTGTGAAAAATGATATGGGCGAATGAAGGAGCTGGTCAGTGCACCCTGCCTCTTCAATTAAAGCTGCTTTGAGTTTCACCCTCCCCTTCTCAAACTCCTGTTTATACATAATGCATGAGTGGGTCCATATGCACTTGGGCTATCATGCACGCCCTTGTGAGAGGCTCAGGATCCTGTAAGCGATTCTGAAAGTGCATGAAAGAGCCTGACCTTCCTCTGTACCGCTCTCCTCGGCCTCAGGTGTGTCTCATGTTCATGTGAGGGGAAGTAAATAGCTTGAATCGGCCTAAATGTATGTAAGCTTTGATCAAGGGCTTTTCATAACACTTTTGAGAGCAACTGTACAGTGTTATGATTTATTAGTTACTATGGTCATAATCTTAAGCAATTTTTAAAAAAAAAAGGACAAAAAAAAACCCTCCACATCCACCATTGTGAAATAAATTTTAAGTTCAGTGTTCTAGCATCTTTATTTTTAATAGTTTACAAAATATCAAATCATTTATTTAAAATATAATGTTTATTATGAATGTCTGTTCATGAACATTTACTTTTTTTAATTATGTTCATTAAATGTGCTGGTGATTCAAATGTATAATTTAGCTTGCTGGTTATTTAATGTTTTAATTTAATAACCTTGTAATAAACATGACATAACAATTAAAATACTCAGCCAATTGATCAAAATAAAGATTTCTCTTTGTTCATGATGTTTTTCACTGTGTTTTCCATTTTTTAAGAACCACCTTAATACAATGTCGATTTAGCAGTCCTGCACAGGAATCGTGTGCTTGTATACAGCTTTTAAGTCCACCTCGGGGTACGCTGTTTCGGCCAGCTCTCTGCAGGTCTCAAGCCCGGACAAAAGAGGAGGGTTGAGCATGGGGATAGCCGTCTCACCCTGTTAAAAGAAAAAAAAATAAAAATGCTACAGAAACAACAAGTTGAAATCAGAGCACTCTGTTTCATATTGGCAGTGCTTCCCTTTAGAGGGCCCATGACAAACAGAGGCCAAAGCTCAAGGGATGCTGTGGCATCAACTCCCTTCCTGTCATCCAGGTAACAAACCCTTAAGAAGATGGCCCAGGACAGGGATCTCTGGAACAGGACAGACACGGAATAGCCAGTGCCTCAACCGGGTCCAAGAACATGAGTGAGATACAGGTTTTTGGAAAAATGACTTTTCATTCCCTCTCTTCTTGTCTATCTTTTGGCCTATTTGTTATTAATATCCGTGGACAGCCATCATACTTTATGATTCCTTCATATGAAAATAGCTATGTGCGGTATTCATCTTCTTTCTTTATTTAAGCCCATCCCTTGTACTTCTATGTACACTATATTTTTGCCATACTAAGTGAATGAGTTTCAGAAATCTCCTTCTCGGTCATGGTTCCTCAAAGCCAATAAATTTAATTTCACAGCACTGACCAACTCGTCCAAAGCACCCATCTATCTGCCATGAGCTGCATCTCTCTCTCTCTCTCTCTCTCTCTCTCTATCTGTCTGTGAAGCGATCTTGTAGAAATGCATATATTATTATTCATTCATTCATTTTATGAACCGCTTAATCCTAATTTAGGTCGAGGGGAGGCTGGCACCCAACTTAGTCGACTACGGGCCATCGCAGGGCAGAAACACTCTGACGGCTATGCAGCCTACTCTTTTCAAAAATCAGCAATGGTTCTTTTACATGCCTCTCACCATAGACAGTGAGAGACATGGCCGACCTTTGATAAGTTAGCTGCACTGGGGGGCAGCAATGACAACTTGGTGATAGTGGGGCTTGAACCCCTGACCTCCAGACCAGTAATCCAGCACCCAAACACCGGGCCACCACTGCCCCTATTATTATTATTGTTGTTGTTGTTGGTCTGCGATGGTCAAGTGGGCGGTCCAGGGTGCAACCTTGATCAGAGTTAGCTAAGATGGGAGCCAGCCTCCCTGCAACCCTAATTAGGATTTATTAGCTAAAAAATGAATGAAATGAATGACTGAATTATTGGTTGACTAATAAAGACTAATGCCAGAGCAAGGAAATTTGAGAGCTTCTTACACTAAGAGGCTCCACACACTGCAACACTGATAGAAGTGTGTAGTACGCAGGGGGGACTTCTGTGAAAAATAAACCACATTTGAGCAAATTTGACCACTGTATCTTAGTCAGCCTATAAACTTTTCAGCCAATCCTTGTATTTAAATCGTTGCCAAATTTAGGTTTGTTTTTGTGGGGATGCAAAGGAGCCATGTCCTCCTGCATGAATCAGTGAATCCAACTCAACAACACAAGCTGAAAGACGACCTGGAACTGGGGTGAATCTGAATATGAACTTTTAAACAAGCCCAAAGAGATAAAAATAAACAATTTACATTGCAGTAGATTACCTGCACATTTTTTTTTATCTGTATACAAGTGAGAACATAAATATCTGGATCCTGTCTGTAACATGGGGTGGACTTTCTCCCCAAAGCTCATCTCAGTCCGTGTCATGATTCCAGCATCTCCGTGTGGATCAGAATATTCCTAGGCCAGCCACTGTAGGTCATACTCGAATTTTCCTTTCAGGATCGTTATCTTCTCGACACGGGTGCGCGCTTGACTCGCGGCTCTTTGGCGCCACTCGAAGAGAGCGCGCGTAATCGCAGTGGGATCTGCGGCCGAAGAGCGTCCGGACCCTGTATTGCAGGAGCAGTCAAATCTCCTTCTCATATGATCATCCGGGGAAGTGACTGGGGAATGTGGAGGGGGGGGGGGGGGGTGAAAGGAGTATAAACGTCACTGTTTTTGCGTGATGCGTTACATCAAGGGAGAAAAATCAGGAAAAAAAATAATATCCTAAGTGGTGACACCAGATTTTATAATGGCACAGAGGTGCAATGAGGATACTGAGGAATCTCACTGCACTGTCTCCAAGAAACTAAAACTTTCTCTTTTTCTCCATAGTTTATTCCAAGTGAAGTCCACATCTCCTTTCAAGTGGGGACCATTCAGTTAAAACAGAGTTAGTCAACTTTTTTATTTATTATTATTCTATTATTATTATTATTATTATTATTATTATTATTATTATTATTATTATTATTATTATTATTATTATTATTATTA
>JAOUQZ010000035.1:4641563-4660036 GCA_028564935.1 Neosilurus hyrtlii
ACACACACACACACACACACACACACACACACACACACACACACACACACACACACACACACACACACACTGCTTTGACAAGGAAGAAAAACAGGAAAATTCAATAATGCCCTTAAGAGCCTGGATTACCTGTGAGAGCAGAGCAAGATAGAGAAATCTCCAGCACCTGATTCCTCCGCTCAGCTGAACAGGGATCTCCAAGACGTCAAACCTGGACTTTGATGTCTCAGGACAATAGCTAAAACTATACAATATCACTAAACACTTTAGGACAATACATTAATACATACTCATTTTCAGGTGAGGAGGTGAGCACTGCTCGGAGTTGCTCTTGAGAACAAAAAGTCATGATGTGGGTGTCAAAAGCCGAATGTTAAGTTATGGATAAAGGATTATTAAAGTTTGACAGCCATACAAGACCTGATTTTTGCTTATCACTCAACCATCCTTTTGTTCAGCATAAAGATATTTCACAAGAGAGAGGAAATGAAAATGTAGAACAAAAGAACTGCTTCTTCAAACACTGAAGCTTTCATAATTAACACTGTTTATACAAGTGCTTGGCAGGTAGAGTACAGTTTATCGGGAAGTGGATTAACAAAAAATGTGGCAGTGTTGGCACCACAAGACACACAATCATCTCTTTGTTCCACCCACAAAGCTTCCACGGCTATAACATGAAAAATGAAGATGACGGATATTCAAAACCACAGAAAGCAACTGATTTTTAAGTTTTGCCTTTTATGTTTATAATAAAATAGTGCTAAGAGTACACGTCAACTGATATTCATTATGTCTGAAATTAAACGGAATGTTATACTACACAGTATGCTTGTGTAATTCACTCTTGAAAAAATTTAAAGAATAAGAGCTTCCTTTTTCATTCTTCATTCCCTATTTGCTAGCAATGTTGGGCCAATGGCCTACTCTTTATGGGGCAGTGGTGGCCTGGTGGCCTGGTGGTCTGGTGGTAGAGTGCTGGATTACTGCTCCCAAGGTCGGGGATTCAAGCCCCACTATCAATGGTTTCTCACTGCTGTCCCCCCAGTGCAGCTAACTGGGTTATCAAATGCCAGCCATGTCTCTCACTGTCTGTGGTGAGGCATATTAAAGAACCATTGCTGATTTTCGGCAAGAGTAGGCTGCATAGGCCTGCGATGGCCTGGCATGCTGTCCAGGGTGTACTCTGCCCTTGCCCAGAGTCGGCTGAGATGGGCACCAGCCGCCTTATGACCCTAATTAGGATAAGCGCTTCAGAAAATGAATGAATGTTCAACTTTACATTAATGGGTTATCCAATGATGAATGAATGCGTTTTATTAAAAGTCCCAGAATGCAGTGCAGCTATCTAATGTAATTGTGCTGAAGAGTTACCTTAGCTACCAAAGCTTTGGTCTCACACAGCCAGAAAGACTTCATAGCAGACTTTTTTTGCCTTCCGGGGTTGAACAAGTATTATTGCGTGAGCTGGGGAACTACATTAAAAAGTGAGAGGGCGTGGCTTCCAATAACTTGCATGCATTTTTGTTGAGTCTGGTCCACTTTAACTCTCATTTGGCACCACTTCCAGTGAGGACCTTTCGGCTAATGTTAGCCAAAGCTATCGCCGCCCCCGCCCAGGGTCGGCTGAGACGGACGTACACCCTGGACAGCTTGCCAGACCAATCACAGGGCAGAAACACCCTGACGGCAATCCAATGGCCTACTCTTGTCAAACGACAGTAATGGTTCTTTTACATGCCTCTCACCACAGACAGTGAGAGACATGGGTGGCCTTTGATAACCCAGTTAGCTGCACTGGGGGGTGAATATATATATATATATATATATGCAAGTTGAAGGATGTCCTGAGAATATCCACAAAGCAGATTTAAATCAGGTGCCCCATTTCAACAGGATATGAGCTTTAAGTCTGGCCAGGCGAAAGCCGCATTTTGCGTGTGAGTGTGTTTATTTTTCACGTTGACACATCAAGACTGTGCTGGAATATAAAGGAGAATAGTTTTTCTCCATTTTAACTGCCAATTAGTGAATAATTTCGCTTTCCCTCCGGTTTTCTTCCAACAAAATGTCTTCAAGGGTTTCCCACTTCGGTTGGGTGTGACGCCATAGATCATAACTTGCTTGGGCCAAAACAAATATTATTCATTTCTCTTCCTTTCTCGGCAATGACTAGAGGCAAGCTTCACAAAACATTGCCCAAATGATACTTATAGACGTCATGACCAAAAGTGCTTAACAGTCCAGCTCACACCCAGGCGCATAAACACACACAGATATCCAGAAGAAAAGGCCTAGCATTTATCAGGCCAGACTGAGAAATTCAGCAAATGTGATTATTCTTTCGGTGTTCAGAGAAATCCCACAGAATGGATTTTGTTTCACCTAAAATCCCTTTTTTCTTTCACACCTCTTTCCCTGAATGTGATTGGCACATCAATTATGTGCACAGATTCTAATACACATCCATCACAGTGGTGCAAACAAATTGAGATGACATCACTGGCCAACTCGTGTGAGGACAGATTTATTTTTCGAAACTGAAGTTTATTTTCCTAGGCTGATGCAAAAGTTAGTTATTTATGACCTTCTCCTAAAATCCAGCATGACATTACATTATAGAAAGACTTTATTTCAGTGCATTTGGCATCACGACTGAATGGTGACAGTCTATTCGAAATTCAAAATAGTCACCTGATCTCACGTCAAGAAGTGTCAAATCGAGAGCTACAGAAATATGGCAAATGAAAAGAATGACATTCAGTGCCTGAAGAAATAAGTAGGCTATTGAAAGGTAAGTATTTATACAGTGTGTGTGTGTGTGTGTGTGTGTGTGTGTGTGTGTGTGTGTGTAATGTAGGAACTAGATGAACTGAGTAGAAGCATTCACGTCTTTGATTAACTGAACTGCGCACACTTGGGCTCAGAAGGCAGCGGCAAGAAAAGCTCTCGATTTCCAATAAAACCAGATTTATGCTTATTCAAAGACAAACTGAAAGCCATTACCAAGCACATTAAAAGCCTCTTTAGCTGCCAACTAATATTCGCTCCCTTCTATAATTAATTTAATCATATTTTCGGCTTCTTTCCGGGACATGAACTATGAATCCAATTTCATGTCTCCTTATTGAGAAGCCTCTGTATTGCTCCATGTATACAGACTTCATCATTGTGAATGTCTTTGTTAACTGTGGCTGCTGAAATCCGGCGTGCAAGACGAGGCCTGCTTTACTGTGGAGGGAAAATACAATGAGAGAGAGAGAGAGAGAGAGAGAGAGAGAGAGAGAGAGAGAGAGAGGGAAAAAAACAATATAGGAAATCCGAGTTATTAAATTGGATATTGCGGTAATGCATAATCTCAAACTGCCTGGTTGGAGCCTCCCAGAAAGCCTTTGTTTAGCCAGCGAGCTGCCGCACCCCCAGTAATTGAAAAACCAATTCAGATTTCTTATGAGCACCAGAGCCGGGGTGCTAACGAAAAAAAAAAAAGTGGGTGGATGGATGGATAGATAGATGAAGTGGAAGGGAGCATTAATCTTTATAAGGTTATTATTTTTTCATCCTCATTTTTCCCCTCCCAATGAACTATTCTCCTTTGCATAATATGATTGCAGTTAGTAGGCTAATAAAGTCAGGCAGGAGGAGAGAGAGAGAGAGAGAGAGAGAGAGAGAGAGAGAGAGAAGGACTTTCTGATTCATTCTGAACTATGAAACTCACGACTTTTGTTGCTCATGCCCTTTCTTACTTGTAAAGCTCCGTGAATGATTCCATTATGTTGGAAAACTTCTTTGGAGCATCAAGACAAACTCATAACAAGCCTCCGAAGTGGAGACTATGAGTATATACCAAAACTCACAACTCACTCACTCAGTCTCACTCTCGCCTGAAATGATTCCATGCTCTCAGACTCCCAGTGTGCATTAAACAGACTGAATAAGGTGCAAGGATGACAAAAAAAAGCTGATGGTAATGCTGCTGCTACTGCTGATGATAATAGTGATGATGCTGATGCTGATGATTATGACAACAATATAAATACTGACGATGAGTACTACAATAATGATGATGATGCCGATGACGACGACGGCAACGATTTTAATGATGGTGATGATGAAGATGATGATGATGATGATGACAAAGATAATGTATTATTATTGTGGCTGTTGTTGTTTAATTTTCATTTAATATCAATACAAGTTAAACCAAACTCTTAATTACATGTTCTGTTCTGTTCTTCCGTCTTGTTAATCAGTACATCTTTTGTGCAGTTGGTGTGCACAGCTTGTGATTTATTCTCCTGTGTATTTATTTCACATCTTTGCACTTGTCTGACAAGATTTGTGTGTTGTATTTTATGTAATCCTGTGCATCATATTGCACTCTGATGGAAATGACTGAAAAGTACAAAAAGAGATGTGTATACCAAAGGGTGCATTAACTAAAACACCAAGGCAGATGATAAAGATTTGTTGTGAAGGGTTCTTCTAGAAGGAGTTACACACTGTTCAATACACTATATATTTCATTTTCAGAGCTGCCTAAAAGGTATGATAACCCAGTTAGCTGCACTGGCAGGACAACAGTGACATCCCTGTAGCAGTGGGGCTTGAACCCCCGACCTTGAGATCAGTAATCCAGCACCCTACCACCGGGCCACCATTTTATTTGTTATATATGCAGCTACTGGTTAAATTTTTTTAATTATTATTATTTTACTTCAACACAATTACTCTGTTTTTCTTCTTCTGTTCATAGACCCCTTTCAAAACATTTACATACTTGAAACATGACGCCATCTACTGTCTATGTCTATTTGTAGCCTGTTGTGAATAGAAACAAAACCTGAATCAATGTTATTTGGTGCTGAAGATTCAGTTACGTTCATTCAATATGTCTGAGTGGAAGATTTATTCCAAAAGAAGTGATGTCAAGAAACAAGTCACCAAATTATGGATGACGAGTTAATGTCATGGAGTACAATCGAGTCATGGTACTTCATCAATCATCTGCCAGGCTTTCATCCTTTCAGTGAATGAATAAAGGGAGTTTGGCTGTAAGATGAAACGGTGTGTGTGTGTGTGTGTGTGTGTGTGTGTGTGTGTGTGTTTCAGGGTGTTAATTTCATAATGTAAACGCCAAGTGAAAACTCCAGTCCATGGTGTGGTAGGTGTGGTTGCAGGACGCAGGGTAAGGCCCAGAGGCAGGGTTAACTGCATCTCCCTTCTCCTCTCACTGATGAGCCATCCATCTCTCCTTCTCTGTGTGGACGCCTCACTTATTGTCTCCTTCATTTGTCATGAGTCCAATCAGCTTGATGAATAGAGGCACTGCCTTGTTGATCGATGGCCGTTCTAATTATGAGCAAAAGAAAAGATCTGCACTAAACTTGAAACACAATTCTCCTTTCTTTTTACCTCTCTCTCTCTCACACACACACACACACACACACACACACACACACACACACTCACACACACACTTATTCACACACTTACACGCATATTAAAGTAATTAATTTAAATGCTACTAAAATGTTAGGCTAACTCTAAATTTCCTAAGTTGCTTAATCCTAATTAGAGTCGCAGGGAGGTTGGCGCCCATCTCAGCCAACTCCGGGTGAAGGTGGGGTACACCCTGGACAGCTCGCCAGGCCATCGCAGGGCCAACACTCACACAACCGTTCACACTCACGCTCACACCTGGGGTGATTTGGAACAGCCAGTTTGCCTACTGTGTATGTTTTTGGACTGTGGGAGAAAACCGGAGTATCCAGTGGAAACCCACACAAGCACATGGAGAACATGCAAACTCCACACAGAAACGCCCGAGTCGGGGAATCGAACACAAGCCTTCTTCCTGTGAGGTGGACGTGCTAACCACTACTCCGACATGCCACCCAGTAAATAATAAATTTATTATTATTTAAATGGGTATTTATTTATTTATTTATTTATTTGCTGAACCACTTAATCCTACTAGGATCACGAGGAGGTCGGAGCCTATCTCAGCCAACTCTGGGCAAAAAAGTAGGGTACACCCTGAACAGCTCAAAAGCCTGTCACAGGGCCAGCACAGAACCATTCACATGTACACTCACACCTAGTGCCAATTCGGTGCAGCCTAAAGTGCATGTCTGTGGACTGTGGAAGGAAGCTGGAGTACACGGAGGAAATCACAAAAAGAAGGCACAAAAAGAACATGCAAACTCCACACAAAACACCAAGTCCGGTACTTAGAGCCAGGACTTTTTTGCTGTGATACGAGCAAGCTTATCTCTATGCCATAACACCCTTGCTTTCTTGTTAAAGCAGCAGGTTTCCTAAAGCGTTTAAGCCAAATGTGTCCCCTGAAGATGACAATATTTCTATTTTTGTGAAGACATGTTGTTTCCACCAAAATATTAATGCATGCCCACATTCACACACCTGCAAGAAGCACAACCTGGTTAACATCATTTCCAAACCCAGACTGCAACAGACCACAGAAAACAAGGTTTCAAAAAAAAAAGAAAACAGACAGAAAACCCCAGCAGTTGGGCCCTTTTTCTTTGTTTGTTTGGGGGTGTTTAAAACAAAGACAGCACACGCGTCGAGAATCTCATCTGTTCAAAATCCCAACAGACGCCTCGTCTTATTCAAAGGCATGCAAATGCCGTCGCCGTGCGCTGCTTTACACAGGGACTGCGCTCGTACTGCTTAATTACTCCATTTCCAAAATAACTTGCATCTTGTTTACGAGGGCAGAACATAAGGTTGCACCATTGTTGTTTTACGCAGCCTACAAAATAAATAAATAAATAAATAAATAAAAAATTAAAAAAGAAAAAAGAAGGGAAAAAAAAATTGGCTGTGAATGAACGATACAGAAAAGCATCAGTAGTGCAGCACTGTAGTCTATTTAAGTGCTTAAAGCAGGCTACATGCTGTACAGTCTGTATGACTGTATAGTCAATCCCAGCATGCCGCTCAGCGAACAGCCAATATATAACAGTGTGGCTGAATTGTAGACAGCTTCAAGAATGTTGTTTGAATGAGCATCAGATACTAGGAGAAGGCTGTGAGCCTGGTGAGGGATTAAATGAAAACAGGCAATGCTCGACAGTTTGTACTAGTTTTTAGTGCAATCTATTCAAGCGCCTTAATGACCTTAACAGAGCAGAAAGGCCCGAGTCAGGGCGTATGTACAAAACTTAAAAATGGAGGATATGCTTGGATGCTTCTTAAAACATGCAGAGAGAGCGAAAGAGAGAGAGAGAGAGGGAGAGAGAGAGAGTGAGCGAGAGAGATGTAAAAAGGAGAATGAATGTGTCAGGCGAGACGACGCCTTTGAAAAGAATCAATTACAGTAAAAGCATCGGAATCACTCGTGCATGTAATACAGCTCATATCGGGACGTTTCAGCCGCTGCCATCATCCCTCAACCATCAGCCTGGGCGATCTGCTATTCCCCCTTGCGAAGGAGCCATATTCTAAACTAATATCAGCACATTAAAAGCCAAGAAATCCTTTCAGGAACACATTAAGATGAATTGTTGCAGGCAGCTGATATCAAATAGCAGGTAGCAGCAACAGTGAAAGACCCTAATTTCTCATTTACAGCACTTCGGAGAAATATCCAGAGGAAGAGAGACAGAAAGGGCTGATATTCATACTAATTTGATCAACAGTAATGCAATTCGTTTAAACACTATCAATACGACGGTCTGTCGCCAAGAACAATCATAAGAACCACTTGCGAAATCAAACAAATCTTCCGGTCGCTTGCTTAATAGCACAAACCTATGCTAGCCTTTCCGTGTTAGTCACAAGTACAGCCATAGAGAGAGAGAGAAATAAATAATTAAATGTTTCACATTGTGTGGTCTGAGTGATGAGCGTCGCTCAGCTTTGTCTCCAGATGAACATCCTTAATCCTCGACATCAAAAACAAATAACATGCACCCCAGGAATGAAAATATTATCCAGCTTAAATCTTTTATTCATCTTGTCATCCTTTAGTGGACAAGTCCTGTTCATTAGTGTGGAACAACCCAGCAAACAGGATTCGGTGGCTCTGACTGAGGACAAAATGATTGTTTTTGCGTAGCTTGAACAATGTACACATGCTGCAGACATGCTGTAAACCCTTGGGGTTCTTTCCAGGACCTGAGCCCTAACACAAACATCGACTTCATAATATATGTCCAATGCCTGTTAACAGACACTGTGTACATGAGGGATATTCTGTAAATACCAAGGAGACAAAAGATCTGGTTAGAGTAAGAACCTTTTACTTACTGTAGCCCTGATATAAATAAAATATGATTTAATAGGACTAAATGCGGGCAGTGGTGGCCTGGTGGTAGGGTTCTGGATAACTGATCTCACGGTCGGGGTTGAAGCCCCACTATCAGCTGGATGTCCCTGCTGTCCCCCCCAGTGCAGGTAACTGGGTTATCGAATGCCGGCCATGTCTCTCACTGTCTATGGTATGTAAAAGAACCATTGTTGTTTTTCGTCAAGAGGAGGCTGCGTAGCCGTCAGCGTGTTTCTGCCCTGCGATGGCCTGGCGAGCTGTCCAGGGTGTACTCTGCCCTCGCCCAGAGTCGGCTGAGATGGGCGCCAGCCTCCCCGCAACCCTTATTAAGATTGCGCATTTCAGAAAATGAGTGAATGAATGAATGACTAAATGCTTGTTTAGTGTCTATTGCCATTATTACGTGTCAATTGCCAAAGAAATGCCGTTAGTCAAAGGTAAGATTCATATAACTAGTGGAGACCTAATTCAAATTACATGACAAGTTTTTTGTTTGTTTGTTTTGTATCAACCATAATCACTAATAATATGTGATTATGGTTGTCAAGGCATAAAAAAAATCATAAAAATCTTACAATACAGTGAAATTAGCACATGCGATTTAAGATACAGAAATTATACCTAACTACTCATTCAAAAATCATTTCACAACTTCAAAGTGAGCCTGTGGTGAATTAGCATTACTAGCTATTTAAAATGGTAACGTATAACATCAGCAGTTCCTTCCGGCATCATCAGTCCATGCCCGTTTGAAAAGTCTGCGCGAGTGGTACGACTCTAGGCACGCTTAGACATGTTGCCCATCTGATTGGCTGTTCCAGACTGATAAGGACAAGAACTCATTGGATTGGCTGGGCTGCCTTACTTACCCATGTAGCATAACACGTTATAGGCCAGTGTTAAGCTGCACAAAACAACAAGTGCAGAAATCACTGAAAACATTTCTTTTTGTTCCGAAACCAACTAGTGACAGGAAAGCCGAGTTGGCAAAACATTAACATTTTCCATGGGAAATACTGCTTACCGCCGCAATTCAGCCCTCGCTAGTAATCCACGGGATAAAACTACCAGTTTTATGGTCATTTATGTTAAAATAAGCATCTGTATCACTTAAAAGTATCACGTATGCATAAACTATGCTGTAAGGATGACCAATAACGTTACTCTTTAAGTATTAATAAAAATCTTATAAATGCTACAGTTATAGTGTCCTGACAGTTTCTACAAGATATTCATAAAAATTTTAATTAAAAAAGTTTAATTATAAATATTGTTGTATATGGGGAGGTAGGAAGGATAAAGTTGTCGTTAAAGCATGATTGCCTACTAGAAGCACTAGGAGAGCGCAAATCTCTGCCAAGCCGAAAAAAAGGACAAAGTACACAGCTGGTCCTGCTTTAATACCACACTTCCGGGAAAATGAATAAATAGATAGATAGATAGATAGATAGATAGATAGATAGATAGATAGATAGATAGATAGATAGATAGATAGATAGATAGAATAGAATTATATTATATTATAGATAGAATTATAATATTTTTGAAGTGGACCCCTCCAAAAAAAGCATCACAATTTGTTCATGATTTGTGCAAACAGGCAAAACAACTCTAAGAAAAATATAACGTCCGTGCTGGAGTTAATGATCCACAAGATACTCTGCATACTGATCAAAGCCGAGAGGCTGGAATAACAAGTGTAGTTTAGTCCATTAACAAACAGCTTGGAAGCGGCAGAGACAGAAACCAGAAGGAATAATATAACTTGGTATAAAATTAGAGTTAACACAATGCAGAGTCAATACTTTCTGAAGAGTCAAAACAGTGTACAAAATCTGTTTAGATACCAAGTCTGTAATGAGCAGAACTGTGGAACAGTTGTTTGTAATTGGCCATCTGAGGGTGCATGGCGATTAGTGTGATGGCTGCTGGGAAAAGTGAGCTTTGGGAAACTGAGCCCAGAAGTGTTTTCCAGTGCTGACCAGCTCAGAGCATGATGGTGCCACATTTGCAAGGGTATGTTGCATGGCACTTGGAGCTATTGAGAGTTTGTGATAGTAAGACTCGCTTGTCTTACTTAGAAAATGAAGGAAACAGACATTTGGTAATAAATTTTTCAAAAAAATATATTAAGTATTATCCAAAAATCTATTAATTAACTTTATTCAATGGAATGTATTAAGTACATGGGACATAACCTGTCAATACAGTGTCATTGCATATATATATATATATATATATATATACATACATAACTCTGCCATAATGGTGGCATACCATTCATGTTTGTGCTGTATATTAATGAAAATCTTATAACATAAAAGTGAGTCACATTCATGAAGGGGAAGAGAAATAAACACAACACGTCTGTATGGTATGAAGTCAGCTTTACATATTCATAATAATATTTTAACCGATAAAATTTAATTTATGTGGAGTTAAAAAAAAAAAAGAAAGAAAAGAAAAGAAAATCATAACTATGTCATTATGGTGTCGTGACACTGTCATAAATATTCATTATTACATAAGAACTAAAATTAACTTGTATTAGTTAAGGGTGATATCTTCCATGTCATACATATTCATAACAGTTAAATTTTACTAAATAGTAACATTAAAATATTTTAAATAAGAGCTAGGGTTGGAGGGGGGGGGGGCGCATAATGCATAATTACATTGTTTTAACATTACTGTAAGTATTCATACCAATCATATAAGCAGCAATAAGAAATGTATATAAGACCCGGAACAAAGTGATTATTTTCATGTCAGTTGTTGTGAAGGTGTACGTAGTATATGGCCCTATAACGCGCGCACACACACGCACGCACACACAACACACACGCAGGCTGCTGCCTCAGCTTTGTGGGGTTCATTGAAAAATCCTGCCATCCCAGGTTTTAAACAACCTGCTCATTTATTACGTTCCAAACTCCTGTCCAGTGCCACAAAGAATTGACTTTGGAGAATTGATGGCCATAAAAGAAATGTGTGTGGGGCAAAAAGACTTCCATGTAGCGCTGTGGTCTGCATGTATGAATTTGACACTTGTGATTGATCTGACACGGCCGGCAAGATTTATCTTGCAAATGGAATAATTAGCAGGGTAGCGCAGAAGGTGGTCTGTTACTCAGCTGATAGTGCAGGGAGAAAGAAAAGGCAGAGGAACGGTCCCCAAAGGATCCGCCGCTAAAAATCTCCAAGAACTGTTGTGGAACAGACTGTCCTGGTCAAGGGTACGATGCAGTCATTCGTCTTAAGGAGTGGGTGTATGTGTGTGGATGTGTGTGTGGCACTTTGTCTCTTCAGGACAAGGTGACCTAACAAGGTGCAGGCAGGTAGGGACTAATTATTTATAAATGGACAAAAAAATAAAAAATAAAAAGTGGAACAGAGGATGTAAACGGGAAAAAGAATGAAAAGTGTGAAGACAAAGAAACTGACCCAAAGTCAGGTTGCCTTCCTGCTCACATCCAACGCAGATTAAAAATGTTCTCAAAATGAGGTTCATTCATATGAAGTCATTTCAAAAGCAGCTGAGCTTTAGATCAGACACATGGTGTACACCCATGCTCGCGCACTCACACACACACACACACACACACACACACACACACACACACACACACACCATGCAAGTGTATAGACTGCATTCACAAAAGAATGGGATTTGATCAGTGCTCTTCACCCCCATGTTATGCTCAGAAAACACACCGCCATCTTGCCATACATTCATAATTGTTCCAAAAATCCACACAGCAATAACTGCATATATATATTTTTAATTATATTACAAATAAAACATTAAATGTATAAAATATTATTTATTTTATTAACATTTTGGCCTTAGAGTTGATATAAGTAGCTCATCTTAAAGCACAATAAATAGATAAAAAGATAAATAAACGAGTGAGGGAATGAATAAATAAATAGGATTTCCACATTACATTTTAACCTGACTGCTTTCTTCAGGCCCACGGAGGGTGGTGGTAAAGAGAATAAGGTAAATCCTGAGGGTGGCTCTGATAATGTTTTGTTTATATCATTTTAAGAAAGAGAAAAAAAATCTTTGCTCTCGGGGGAAAGAATATGTTTCGAAGGTATCCGTCATTCAGCTGTCAATCTGGCCAGCGCATTTCACACTCCACCGATACTCTGCTGGCCTCACCTGCTGACAGTCGAATCACTTTTGAATCACTCTTTCTTATACACACATACACACACATACCCACACTTAGGTAAAGGGGAAAAAATAACTTATAAAAGAACATCTATCAAAAACAGGTCGAAGTAAACTAAAGAAAAACAAATAAATATTAAATCGGCTAATTTGTTGTGTACATAAAGGATACAAAACTACTGGGTATGCTGTTATAGTAAAATAATCAACATGGAGTGATGTAATGCACCTGAAGAGAGATATTGGGCAGTGAAGGCTCTATGGTTAAGGCTCTGGGTTACTGATCCAATGGTAGGGGGTTCAACCCCCTGTAAAACCAAGGTCCCACTGTGGGCACTCGAGCAAAGCGCTGAACCCTCAACAGTTCAGTTTTAAAATGATAGTCATCTTTGGACAAGAGTGTCTGCTGAATAGCATACATGTAAGTATTGTTGACGTATTATTATTATTTTTTATTTCCCTAATTAAGTTAATAGGCCAGGGCAGTGGTGGCCCGGTGGTAGGGCGCTGGATTACCGATTGTTGGGGGTTCAAGTGCAGCTGTGTTATCAAAGGCCGGCCATGTATCTCACTGTCTGTGGTAAGAGGCATGTAAAAGAACCATTGCTGTCGTTTGTAAAGAGTAGGCCATTGAGCTGCGATGGCCTGGTGAGCTGTCCAAGGTGTACCCTGCCCTCCCCAAGTGTCGGCTGAGAAGGGCGCCAGCCTCCCCGCGACCCTAATTAGGATTAAGCGGTTCAGAAAATGAAATGATGAAAGATAATAAGGCAAAAAAAAAGTGCTGAAACTGGAGATTCTTTCCAAAAGTTTAAATAAATATTATCTCACACAGATATTAATGATATTTACTGTAATCAGTGAAGTAGCATGCCAGACAACAAAATTTTCACCACATGCACTATATATATATATATATATATATATATACACACACACACACACACTGATCAGGAGTGGGAAGTATTAGGCAGAAAGTAAACAGTAAGTTCTCAAAGTTCATGTGTTGGAAGCAGGAAAAACTGAGCCAGCATGAAAACCTGAGTTACTTTAACAAGCGTGACATGGTGATGGCCAAAAGACTGGGTCTATTTATCTCCAGAACATCAGGTCTTGTGGGGCAGGGGTAAATACCTATCAAAGGTGATCCTATAGAGGGAAACAAGTGATCTGATAAGAGTGCAATGGGTGCACGAGGCTCATTGATGCTAGCATGTCTGGTCTGACTCCACAGAAGAGTTTCTATAGCAAAAATAAATAAACAAATAAAAACTTGCATAAATGCTAAATGGCTATGTGGTCAAAACACACAGTGCACTACAGTTTACTGCATATTAAGCTGAGTAGCCATCGTCCAGACCAGTGTTAATGTTATGGCTGATTGGCATAGCTTACAGTACAAAATAATACTTCTAAGTGTACTTGAGTTACTACAAGAGTACATAAAAATATACTTAGATCAACCTACCTACAAGTATGAACATAGTACATAGATTTTAGTGCACTTACTACATAAATGATATTTAGTATTTAGTATACTTACTACATAAATTTTTTTGTATACTTACTACATAAATGATACTTGGGAAATATGTGACCTATCACAATAAAGTGAGCCTCAATGCACCAAACTGACTTTTGTACTTTAAGTCATATATTCGAACTTTACTTAAAGTGAAATGAAAGGCAAGCCTTCCAGATTCTCTTCTTACACATGAACAAATGTATATTTTTATTATCAGCTAGCTGGCTTTTACGCACATTTTTGGAGTAACCCACAACCTGATAAAATACACTTGATAGTGTGCATTAGGCAGTTTGAAAAGGCTGCTTTCACTCTCATGAGTGTGTGAAATCGCGAGGATAGGACGTCAATCCTCCAGTTCATATGAGGCAAGTTAATGGCAATAATAACAGTATACGGATATTAAACTAACACTTTTCACCATTTTTTGCATTACAATGGCACCCTATCTATACAAAGTAAAAAAAGGATCATGGAACAGCGCCAAGTAATAGCAACAGACATAACTTATGTATGCAAGCTTTTATTAAGTTTGGGTTTATTTCCTTTTAAGTTAATTTTACTAAGGAAAATTGAAGGATGCTTTTTTGGTAAGGGTAGTTGGTTCTTTAGATTTCGGATAAGGGTTTTTCACTTCCTAAAAAATTCTAGAGAGACATATTCTAAAATGAAACTATTCCATGATCTTAGATATAAAGTTAAACTATAAAACATAATGTTATGGATCCAGATTCTGCCATATTTCTGCACCGGAATCTATTTCTAATGCTGTCCAGACTAATCTGCTTAGTAGCACTTTGCAAAAGCATGCATATATTAAACTAAAGTATGGTAAAAGAATTATCATCATGTACAACTAAACAAAATATGTAATGACATTTTATTCCAAATTTCTGTCACCTCCAATGACACCTCATGTAATTTTTGCCCCTACTTTACTGACATGCATGGTGTCAACACTTCCAGTCTAATCTCTCATGTGTTCCTGCATGTCAACAGTATTTTAATAAGCTTTATGAGTATTACATTGATCTCTAGGTTCCTCCCGCAGTGCTGCCACACAGCGCTGGTGCAGGTATCACCTCCAAGGACAACTTAAATCTGCTTAACTCCTCCTCGAATTTCATCTGCCACCGATCCAGCACCTGAGCTGTGGCTTTCAGCGTCTCCCACACATCTGAGCTTTCGTGTCATATGTTTATGAAAAACATGGCGTTCGGAAGATACTTTGGGCTACGCTGCACTACAGATTCTTTAAACATCAGCTCCGACCTGTGGATTCAGCCTAACCACCTTCAGAGAGAAGAAAAATCTGCATCTTTATAGAATCCCGTGTAGTTCATTTAATTCCCGGTAGAACACGATGTGTGGGACATCTCGTCAGAAGTAAGAGAAGGGAATTGAAGAATATGAACAGTAATATTCAAGCTGGCGGAATCTGCATGCAGCGTGGGATTAGAGGGCTCATGGGAGATTACCGGCAGGAAAAGAACAGATACAAGTCCGGAAAACTTTTTATCTTTCACCCCGGCCATGAACAGTCATGAGTGTGTATAATGCTTTAGAAGTTTTACCCCTTACACACAGTGTGTGATAACAATGCAGTGACACTGTTAGCTTGTTTTTTTATTTATTCACCCCATTTTCTTTATATACATATTTACTACCCTGTCATACCTCTCTGTATATACTTCTAGACTAGTTTTGATCATTGATTTGTCGAGAAAGCCCATCAACAATATCAACATCATGCAGCACGCATGAGGGCATTTTTAAAGGTGCAGGAAATGATGAGCGACAAGTGAATCACCTCACCGCTGAACAACAAGCTAATAATTCGTGGCCAGCTCAGGTTGCTTGAGTAACTGTTTCACATTTCCCTCTTTCAGATGTTTCTGAGTGAAACCACGAGCAGTAAACAGCTAGTTCTAGATAGGTCAGTAATAAATAGCTTATTTTATTATTAGTTTATGTATTTTTTAGCTTGTATTAGCTTTTATGACCATAATAATTTAAATCTTATTATAATCATTATTATCACACAGAACAGAGACTCTTGTGCATCATGAACCAGGAAGAGTTAAACATATATAGACATATATACTGATGGAAATGGCAACCATTTCAGAAACGTATGCTCAAGAACAGAGTTATTCTTGTAAAATTGCTCTTATTATACAGAACAGGATATTCTGACACTGCAGTAATGAGCCACTATTCCATGTTGATGTAGGTGGAACAGTTAAACTTATGTTTGTTGTTCCCTAAGGAAAATGTTTTGAAGAACATTGTGTTTGGTGGCATCTGTCAATCAACACTATCGTTAAGCTGTGATTGGTAATCACTTGAATCGTTGCGAAAATCTTAATCTCATCGCTATTCCACTGTCTTTTTACTGACTCAGCATGGTCACTTGTCGTGCATCGCATCCTGCGTGTATATAAGAAATGTCTTTGATGATCTTGCATATACCACTTTAAAAGTCTTAATAAAGAGATAACGCTAGCATTGTCATTTTAACAGTAGTTTTCTCTGTTCTGATTTCTTCATAGCCCAAGATTAGGAGCTCCAGTGAGCTGCCAGGCTTGATTTGGACCGTGTGCATGTTGCATTTCCTTCTCAGCATGGAGCAGTCGGCAGGCCACGCGTGCAAAGCAAGCACAGGAAATCGCCCCAGGAGTCAGCTTACAGCACAGAAAAAATTTGCAATTTCCCCTTGTACACCTTCTGTGTTAGAGAAACATGTAACACACACTCCACTCAGTCACCATGTGCTGCCAATCATACACTTTAATCAAGCCCATTCAGATTGAGGGAATATAACAGACCTGGACATGAGTGTCACCACCAGAAATCACTGCTGCATTGGTAAAAACTGCTAAGACAATCTTCAAATTGGGAATGTGATCGTCAGTGGTATGATGGCAACAAAAGTGAAAATGTTTCCAAGATACTTGGCATCAGTTTTGTATTTGCTGCTTTAGTGGCCCAGATGCTGATGACAGAAAGGAAAGACAGAAGGAAGTATAGAGGAAATGATTGACATGGCTGGCCCATGAGGCATTTAGCTAACCCACTAGTCTTGCTAGCACGCTTAGTTCAAAGCAAATCTGATACACAGGCACCCATCAGCAGTTAAACCTAAAAAAAAAAAAAAAAGGAAAATACATGCATGCGTATACAACTACACCCAGTGTTTGGACTCCTTGGTCTTTAATGGAGACTGACGCTCCGAGCAGACTTCAGAAATAACCATTGACAAAGACTCACATGCATATCAAAATAAATGCTCAGGCAACAGCTTGTTCTTTGTGCACCTTTGCATGAAAGTCACCATGTTAAATAGTACTAGCACTACACTACGGTGAATATGATAATGTCAGTTAGCGTTGGTTAGTCATTTTGAAGTGTTGATTGACTTTACCGAGGCACTTTATGATAAGTAAAGTTACCCAAATATAACCTAAATGATTTCTACTAAAGTTAAATGAACAACATTATTTTTCTCCCTCTTCTTTCCACTCTTAAAGTGAAATGAAAGGCAAGCCTTCCAAACTTTCCTGTTACACATGAACATACTTTCATCATCTGGTGGTTTTTACTTACAGTTTTGTAGTGTCCACCTTTTAAATCTGATTTGATATCTAGTTTGCATCATGCAGTTGTTTCACACTCAAAGAGAATGCAAAATCACAAGTATAAGACATTAATCCATCAATTCATATAAGGCAAGTTAATGGCAATAATAACAGTATACAGATATTAAATTAACACCTCAGATATTATAGAACTGGTGAACTTCTGAATACAATACAGGCACATCAACAAATCATACACACTTCTGGTCACATGCATCGGATTTGAGTCTGATTGTATCTATTGGTATTCATATGCAATGCGTTATTGCTGGTTTTTATTTTTTATGCAGAAAAAAAACAGGTTCATAAAACAGCCCATTTTAATAAAAAACAGCATAAACTATGCATGCAACGTTTTACTAAGTTTGTGAATAATTTCTTTTTAATAAAGTAATTAATTAACTATTGCAAAAAATAATTATATTTCAAAAGAACAAATATTATGAAACAAATATTTTGTCATGTGAATCGCTTTTTCTCACCCACTCTACTTTTCATTCTACATTATTACAGACAGATACAATAATTTTAACCTTGTGATTTGTTTAATTGACAAAATAGTGTTAAAAAGGTGATTATATACTTGGGGTATTGTCTATTGAGAACCAATCTGATCATATTTCCATGTGCTATTCCCATGTAGAATACGCTAATAAACATACACCCTTCAAACTAGAGATAAGATTTGAATTGATTAAAAATGAAAAAAATGTATTTTAGATTTACATTTTATTTTAGTTTGCTTTTCCTATGTTGCCATGTAGCATATACTACACAATTATACCGTATAATTGTTATAATATATATATATATATATATTTTTTTGTTTGTTTTTGT
>JAOUQZ010000035.1:4682570-4715523 GCA_028564935.1 Neosilurus hyrtlii
GATCTCCCGTCTCTTTCATATGATGGAAAAAGCTGCAGTGTTGATTCGTTCTGCTAGTTTCCTTGAAGGCTGTGAAAGTCACTCAACTTTTTCCCCCTACTGTGGGCTGGCAGTATTTTTTTTCCACTGTGTCAAAGAACTGGCTAAAACTAAAAGAGCAGGCCTCTTCATCTGGATCTAATTCTCTGGGAATGTAGCCTTATGTGTTTCTGTGCCAGTGTGTGTGTTCAGACTGTGTAACCTCTGGCTAAAAAGCAAAAGAGGCCTTGGGCTGCATCAAGCCCATCATTCAAAATCACTTCTGAGCAGTGCAGGAAAAGTAGTATATATATTAAGACGATAAAAATTATTCTGGAATTGGCTGGAATTTTACTTACATTATACTTACATCTAAACGTGTGTCAGTGCACCAGTTTCCAGGAGAAAAAACAAGCGATCCAACAGTAAATTCAGTCCTTCTTTTTTTCAGTGTTTATTTGCCATGGCGGTCATATTGCCTCATTGAATGGAAGATGAAGTACACAGCTATTAGTTTATTTACAAAATGTAGCAGAATCTCTTGCAAAACTTAGAAGCGTAGCTTGAGAGAGAGTTTTGTCCCAGATCCATTCATGAATGTGTTGTGGTGTACTTCCTTCCCTTGCAGCATTGTCAACAATTGGAGGGAATGCCGAGGGAGCGCCTTGCGTGTTCCCGTTTATTTTCCTGGGCAAATCCTATGATGAATGCACCACCTCCGGGCGTAATGATGGGAAAATGTGGTGTAGTGCTACCAAGAGTTTTGATGAAGACCGCAAATGGGGCTTTTGTCCAGACCAAGGTAATCGATGAGTGCATCTGTTTTTCTTAGGTACAAATTATTCTATAAAAAACTCACCACTCTTGACTAATGTATTGAATTGATGTTAGTGGGTGCAATTGTAGAACACCCTGTATTGTAACTGTACATTATAATGGCCAGCTACAGGTGTTTTGTACCATCCTTTGGTCACTGTTTACCAGGCTACAGTCTGTTCCTGGTGGCAGCTCATGAATTTGGCCATGCTTTGGGTCTGGAGCACTCCCAAGACCCTGGAGCACTAATGGCTCCCATCTACACCTACACTAAGCACTTCAGGCTTTCCAACGATGACATCAGAGGAATTCAGGATCTCTACGGTAATTGTCAAACAAAACACATTTAACAGTGATGCTAAATTAAAATAACATACCACAGTGGTCAGATGGTCTATAACTGCATTTCCAACATATTTATAGTAATGGACTTTTACATTTATATCTCCAGTATCCGTGCTGTGTAATGATTAAAAGTTGATGTTTTATAAGATTTGAGAATATAAATATGTCAAATTGGAAAGTGGGCCTATTGCTTTGTAATAAGAGGAATAAAACACAGTGGAACATGCTGTTATCGGAAAATAATCAACATCTGGGTGAGCGTCTCGTCTGGTTGCATTAAACCACCCCAATATTGATGTTTTTTTTTTTTTTTAAACAGCACATCTTCTCATGTTCTATTACTTAATATGCATCAGCTTGATGGAACATGATTTATTCACAGGTGCACCAACAGGAAAGCCACTTCCTCCCACTCAGGGTCCAGTCACTCCAATGGATATCTGCAGTGAGAACATCATATTTGATGCTATAGCACAGCTGAGAGGGGAGACATTCTTCTTTACAGAAAGGTAAATGGGCTGGGATTTATTTTCTGTGGCTCAGTGTCTGAATCAGGGTCAGAATACAAAATTTGCAGTTCAAAATACACTAACGTGATGGCATGGTGAGGTAGTGGTTAACACATCGAGCTCACAGCAAGAAGGTTCACGCTGGGTGTTCCCCGTGCTTGTGTGGGTTTTCTCCGGGTACTCCAGTTTCCTCCCACAGCCCAAAGACATGCACATTGGGCTAAATGGATGTTTTAATTTGCCCCTAGGTGTGAGCATGAATGGACTGCCGGGCTGTTCAGTGTGTACCCTGACTTTGCTCAAAGTCGACAGAGATAGGCTCTGCCCTTTCTTCCTCCTTGTATTCCTGTCTTCTTCACTGTTTGCCTTCTGGTAATTCCTTCTGGATTCATGGTGCCACTTGTAAAAATGCAAATTGCAGAAGGTGCTCTCTAGAGATTTGTCCATTCTGGGCTACTATAGCAGCTTAATATGGAGGCTTCATGGACACACTTCCTATGGAGATAAATAGGTATATAAAGGGCTGTGTCGAAGTCGACCAAAATAGCACTGACCATACTTAACTAACCTTAAAACAAGGGCACTCGGAGAACACAAACTTCTACCAATCTAAAAAAAACAAAGCACACATCACCCTATGCTGGGCCTGCCATAATACCATACCTCCAAAAAAATTTTCCCCGCTCACAATGTTAAAGAATCCTTTAAAAAATTCCTGAATTCAGAATCTTCCTAAAAACCTAATAGAGTCCTCCTTGTCTAAAGCACCACCTCTGGTAGAAATGTCATTTTTTAGCAGTTTAGTGGATTATCAGTTTTTTCCCCCGGAAGTGACGTCAACTCGTTGGGCGGGGTTGATGTGTTTTGTGGAGACATTGAAACTTACATTGTAGTGACTCTAAGGACAAAAATGCTGCCAGAGATGAGCGTGACAGCAAATCCAAAACGGCTTATGCAGCTAACGTTTTGCCAACTCGGCTTTCCTGTCGTCAGCTGGTTTGGGAACAAAAAGAAATGTTTTGCGTGAGCTCCACGCTTTATATTTGTACAGCTCAGCACTGGCCGATAATGTGTTATGCCGAAAATGTGTATTTAATGCTTTAAATGTTTATTTGACAAGAATAACTGTAAGGTATAGTTAAGTACGCTGTATGTGAGTTAGAAACAAAATAAAATGTATATTGTGAAAAATAGCTAGAAATTTAAATCTATCTTAAAAAATATGTGTTGAAAGTAATACTATAATAATGTTAAAAACAACACAGCAAATAATATTTATTTTACTGAAAGGGCTATACACGACATGCTGCATCTGTACTTGCAATATATTACTGAATCTTAAAAAGTAAAGGAACATATTATAACATAGAATTGAAGAGACTAAAATCTTTTAAGTGGAAAGAGTGCAGTGAGTGCTTATGTATATGTTTGTGTGTGCCCGGTTTGACGGCACGTGTGAGCGTGTGCAGGTGTGTGTGCGCCGGTGTGGCTAGACTGTGAGCAGTAACCACGAACCCCTCCACAGACTCCAAAACAAATTTTTTTTAAAGCACAATCAAAAGCATGCTTCAACCAACTTCAGGTAGTTCTGCTGACTGGACTGTTTTATCATAATTACCTAATTAAACCTCACGTCAAACATTCCATCACAGACTTTTACTTGTGTTTACAAGTAGTGTGTTGTCTGCTTTTTGCAGTCGAGTCTCTATTTGATGTTAGAAAGTCTTAGATGGCTTACAGTTATGAGACAAAATGAAAATGTAAGTAGGCGTGAAATTCACAAAATTAGCATGCTTATGTGTTTATTCAGGTTGTGACACTGAATAAACCCTACGAGGACACACACGCACGCACACACACACACACACACACACACACACACGTACACACACGCACAGGCATCCATGCACTCCAGATGTCCTCTGTTGGGGACAGATCTGATGGGATTAGCTAACCCAAATAATATATTCTTAAGCGATACTCCCTGAAGTTGTTGACTTGAACACACACACACACACACACACACACACACACACACACACGCGCACACACAAACCAAGTTTATGTACTTAATGTGGTACACAATCGAGCCTTTGGAGCAAGCGAGAGTGCTTAGTGTTCTGAACACAGAGCTATCTTTAATACGAATTAAATCCTTACTGCTCTGTGGGTAGTGATGATAATCAGGAGACCACACACACACAGAGGCTGCATTCAGATTCCTGGTAAGCCCCGGTAGTGAGGAACGAATAGTGAAATACCACATAGACCAGAATGGAGACCTCAGAATGATCTACGGAGTTGAACATTGATTGGATCTGTGCATGGGGAAGAAGTTTTACTTAGATGGATAAATAGGGGTTTTTTTTTTCATTATCCTGTGTTCAGAGTTTAAGCAAAAATTATATTTCCTGTATTAAATGTAGTCCAGTAGTCCAGCTGTCTGTATTTTTGTTCAGAATTTTTAAATCTGTGCCAAGATGTTTTGCGACTCCACATGCAAGCGAACATTTTGCGACTTAAATACGTACAGTACAGCGCTCGAAAGTCGTGAGAAGGTTGCATGAGTAATTTGTGATTGATTTGCTGAAAGATTTGCTGAAAAATTTTCTGTAATAAATCAGTCATGTTTTGTTTGCTTTTTATGCTCAACCCATTCACTTTTTATTTGCACATTACTAGCAGGAAAAAAATTCTGAATTAAATACAAATGATGATAAAATTTACGGAATATGGCAGATGACAGCAAGTCTCAAACTTTCCACGTGGAGGTCTCCAACTGGTCGATTACCTTTGCAAATGAAAAACAGACAATTTTTGAGCAAAACGACAACTTTGCACCTTCTCGCGACTGTTTGGGAAGAGCTTGAGGCTATCCCATGTTAAAGCCTTCTTTTTATGGCTTCAGCAATTACATCACATGCCATCACAAATAAATGTTTATTGTGATAAAACTTCAATTGTTCAATTTTGTACTGCTCATGTTGTCCGTGTATGTGTTGTCGGTCGCCATCTTGATAGTTCTGTGCTCTCGCCAACAGATGTCATGCACACTGTGTTTACGTTCTCTTGATCATTGTGCCATTGACACTTTCATATAGGAGAAGCAAATGGTTTCAGAATGAAATCTTGGCAAGTACCGTTTTATTTTGCCTGGTAAATCAGACAAGTTTCATTTGCCAACTCTGAATACCGTGTGCATGTAAAGTGTCTCCATGTTTTGTATGCACAATGTTGTTCAGAAAACTGTGCATATGCACATGTTCCTGGTTATAGTCCTTTAATTTAGACCCCATATCTAGATAGGACATTTTGACATTGTCCTAATTGTAGTGGTTAGGGTGCTGGGCATTGTGGGACCGGTGGTGAAGTGGTTAGCGAGTTGGGCTCATGGTCAAGATGTCATGGGTTCATATTCCTATTAGACCCCCACCATGCAAATGTTGTCAATAAATGTGTCTCTGTTCATCCAGTATTATAAAGGCGTACCAGTAAAAATGCTGGGAAGGTAACCTGCGATGGACTTGTGTGAAGTGTCTAGGAGAGTTGAACTTGTAGTTGCTTCATGTCGGCTAGGGTGCATAAAGCCCAGCAGTCTTTGCCTTTTTGTTTTGTCTAATTGGCATTAAACCCTCTTCTGACAGAGATACATGTTTTTGCTCAACTATTTGTGCACATACTTGTTTTCCTTTGATTTACTTTAATGATAATCTTCTTTGTGGTTGGTTGTTTTTCTGTTTTGTTTAGATTAGGATCAGTTCAGGACTAGTTGCAGCATACAGCTGTTATCTATTGGCGTCAGTTTAACAAACACCAGCTGCTAAGAGTATACTTCAGAAAGCTCTTTTCTTGCTTTGCATGGCTTAATTTCATCAGAATGCTGCAACAGATATCATATTATTGTATAAAAAGGTGAACATAGATCTCGGACGTAATCTGACCTACATGGGCTTGGATGGAATGATTTGATTATTCTTGCAAACATCTCACTTATAATTAGTTACCCATTCATTCCCATATCAATGTATTGGAAATGCCATTGGGAAAAAACATATTTTATAATGGTCTTAAACTCAAAGTCAGCAAGTAACCAAGAAGCTCACATTACTTTAAGGAAAGATGACATTAGCCCTGTGATATTCGCACAGCTGGTCGTGCTACAGCTGTTTAAACCATTTGGGAACCAGACAAAGAGACAGATAGACTGAAAAACTTATCCATGTCCAATTTCATTATAAATGCTATGTTCATTATAGAGTATTTGTGCAGCTGAAGTGGAAAATTGTACATGATTTCTTTTATTTTGCTTCATTTATTCACAGTATATTTATATTTAAAACTTGACTGAGTCAGTGAACCTTTAGGCAGTTCCCTGTAATCATCTCTTGCTGTCCTGTTAGAGCTTGCTGGACTATAGGAAGGGAATGCTGACGGAGTGCACACAAGAGCAGCTATTAGCATGGTGCTACAAGGGAGTGGTGTCTAGCCATTTGATTACCTTGTCTCCCATTCCAAGTGTATCTGGAAGTATAGGCAGACTGACATAATAAAAACACAAATTTCTTAACCATTTATCCAAGCCATGTATATAAATTTGTGGTGAGGTGGACTGTCTGGGTGGTGCATACTTACTTCTTGGATCCACCCTTTAAAGGTGATATGACAAGCACAGATGTGCACTAAAGACACGTTGTGTTTTAACTGCTTTATCCTTTATTAGGAGGCTGGAGCCCATTCCTGGAGCTCCTGGAGGCTAGAGCTTACCAATGGAAAAGGGGGGGGTGGTACACATTGAACAGCTCGCCAGACCATTGCAGGGTCAATACTCCCACAACCGTACACACTTTTCACACATGGGGGCAACTTGAAATACCCAGTTAACCTAATGTCCATGTCTTTGGACTGTGGGAGGAAACCAGAGTGCATGGAGGAAACCCACACATGCACATGGAGAATATGCCAACTGCACACAAATGCCCTCGCCAAGCCGACATACTAACCACTACGCCACCATGTAAACTAAAGTTCTGAATAAAATATATGGTTAAAAAATGTGAACCACTTCAGCATATTGTGGATTAAATTGCCAATTTGACATACTTAGTTTTTGTTATATTCATACATTTGGAAAGAGATTTTAATATGCTGCGTTACATCACTTTGTTGATAATCAGGAAATGCTCCTCAAATGGCCTCATTTAAAACTCCCTAGCATCCATACACTAAATGAGTCCGGCTCTCGACCAATCAGCGCGAACATACCAGCGTCTTCCTAGTGACAGATGAGTTCTGTTTATTCCGAGTCATGTCTGTTCTGAGGCTTCTCAATGGTTAACTATTATATGATTGGGGGAATCCTTCAGGGATTCTGTAAGTAGGAAGGATATTCTGGCAGTGAATATGGATAATAGGGAGATTTTCGCCCAGGTAAGCCATTTTCAACTTGCTTTGGCTCTTACTCAAAACATCACCTTGTGACTTAATCCACATTATGAGGAACGGGTCACAAAAGGATAATTGCTGATACTCTACTTCTTCCTATTAGTATAGCACAAAATAGATCACATGAACCTAATATTTCTCAGCTTTTATTTATTTATTTTTATTTTTTGGGGTTTTTTTTTACAAATTCCCACTGTGCAAAAACCTACTGGACATCAGTCAGTCTTACAGTCAGTAGAAACATTGGTATGTGTTAAATGTGTGATGGTGAATCTCTCTTGTACATTTTGTAGAGCAGCTTTTGTGGACCTGGAAAATAGTAGGGGTGTTGACCAATCCATGTGCCATAACTAGATATTCATATGAACCTGAATCCATTGTGTTACTTTGTGTAGGAGCATTGGGTATACTGTATATGTGTCCTTGGTAGGGTGAGATCAGTAAACAGGTCAATGATACAGTCATAAGGTACAGTGCGGAAGGGGGTGTAGTTTGTAACTTAGGCGTAGCATGCTTGAATAAATCTTGTCATAACAGTCTGGAATATAGAATGTCTGTGGATCCAGTGACTGATTATAAATAGGTTTTTTATAAATATTTTATAAATATGATGTATAAATAGGGTGATATAGAAACTATAAGGATTTAGGAGGTCATTTCACAATGCACAACACTGGGGTGACTATTGGACTGACTGCTCTCCTGCTGTCCCCCCATGAAAGCAGAGTACTTCTGGAATGTGTAACAATGTGGCACTGCTGACACTGTTTATACCTGTCATATTGTAGTTGTTCAGTGCAATGTCCATTACAAGACTTTTTCTTTTAGTTTGTTGTTCACTTGGTGTCAGTTCCTTATCACTGACCCACATGGCATAAAGCAAGGGGGAATAATCCAAGAGCATGCAAACAATAAAGGTTTAATACATTCATAGAACCATGGAAGGTGAAAGACTTTGCAATGAAGGAACGAAGTGGGGCATTTAAAGTGTTAAACCATTCCTGAAGCTTGATTTATTTATTTATTTATTTTGGTATTTGCTGTTTATTGAAATGCATAGCCCGGATCTGCCTATTCAAGGTCTGAAATAATTTGGCCTTTGAAAAATAGGCCAGCGGAAAAGGAGCTAGGGGAAGTGGGTATTGTTGCTGGGCTGAATCTTGGAAAAGCACAGTTTGGGCCTGTCCCGCTGGCTCTGCTCTCTGCCATAACAAGAAACAGATGCTCCAATGAATCACCCCATTGTTGCCAGGAGGCAGATCTACTGATACAGCCTCTCTCACTTTTATCTCTCTGTACTTCTCTCTCTCTCTCTCTCTCTCTCTCTCTCTCTTTTACACTAGCCTCTGGTTGCCACTGTTTTTTCATTTTTTTTTCATTTTCTATTGCTCACCATTTTTGTGTAAAGAGTCAACCTGGGTTAATTATCCATTAACTCATATGGCTTAAAGCAAGGGGGAATCCAAGAGCAGGCAAACAATAAAGGTTTAGTACATTCATAGAAC
Source organism: Neosilurus hyrtlii (assembly GCA_028564935.1). Classification (NCBI taxonomy): domain Eukaryota; kingdom Metazoa; phylum Chordata; class Actinopteri; order Siluriformes; family Plotosidae; genus Neosilurus; species Neosilurus hyrtlii. The sequence goes on from JAOUQZ010000035.1 coordinate 4,691,206, forward strand.
CATGGAAGGTGGAAGACTTTGCAATGAAGGAACGAAGTGGGGCATTTAAAGTGTTAAACCATTCCTTATTTAAAGATGGCTATGATGCTTAAGATGCTTATGGCATTTAAAGTGTTAAACCATTCCCTCTCAGGTTCCTGTTTAGAACTGCAAATGCACAGAAGAAGCCATCAGGTCCATTGTTGGTGGCCACATTTTGGAGTGAACTTCCTGAGAAGATAGATGCAGCCTATGAGAACCCACTGGAGGAGAAGTCTGTGTTCTTTTCAGGTAAAGGTGTACGGAAGACATCATTAATCGGAGGAAGTTCATTCATTCATTTTTTAAACTGCTTAATCCTAATTAGGGTCGCGGGAAGGCTGGTTTCCAATCTCAGCCGACTCTTGGCGAAGGCAGGCTACACCCTAAACAGCTCACCAGGCCATTACAGGGTCAACACACATACAACCATTTACACTCAACACTCAATTGCACACCTTGGGGCAATTTGGAACTGCCAATCAATATACTGTGCATGTTTTTGGAATGTGGGAGGAAACCAGAGTACCCGGAGGAAACCCACACAAGCACAGGGAGAACATGCAAACTTTACCAAAAATAAACCAACAAACAAACAAACAAACAAACAAACAAATAAATAAATAAATAAACAACAACAACAACAAAAACAAATAAAACCCCGAGCCTGGGAATCAGACCCAGGCCTTCTTGGAGGAAATTATGAGCATTTTAGCTATATATTTGGTTTTGGAGGAATATGAGTATTAAGATTCAGATTTATAGGAGACACTTCTAAAAATGTGTCCTGCCATGTTATACCTTAGGAAAATGTATATTTAACAATTGCACAAGAGGTTTGGTAATGTTGATCTGGTTGGTAAAATACCTACCTATAAAAGACCTACTTTTTTAATCTTGGTTTCTTATCTTATAAATACCTTCATACTGTGCCAATTCTTGTAGTCATATCAAAAGTTTGTGTGTGTGTGTGTGTGTGTGTGTGTGTGTGTTTGTGTGTATCTTAGGTGATGAAGTGTGGGTGTATTCTGCAAGCACTCTGGAAAGAGGCTATCCTCAAAAGATCTCTTCCATGGGCTTTCCACCAGACCTTCAGCACATAGATGCAGCTTATGCCTTTCACAAGAGCAAGAAAACCTATCTGTTCTCTGGAGACAAATTCTGGAGGTACCACCTCAACTCTCATACCAAACACAATAAAAACTAGAGTGGTAGAATACAAGGCACCACTGCCAGGCAGAAATCGATTATGGAGACAGGTGCCTACATTAGCTGGCTAACTCAGCAGGTTTTTATAACTTGGCATAGTTGCAATGAAATGTCTCCACCTAGTGGGCATCTGATAAAGATTTTGCACCATGCTATTTTGAGTTATATTGCACACAACTAAACAGACAAAATAAATAACAAATAAAGAAACCAACACAGGTAAAAACATAAACTCCTGGTGAACGTAATAATGAAGAGGTATATGTAGTGGATTCCATGTACAGGGGATTTTTAATTGGTGAGAAGTTGATTAAAGAGAATCGGGGAGAGACTGGAGAGGAAACAACTTTTTATAGCTTCCACTGTAACATATAGTTATTCATGAAGATTTCTGAGCCCTTTAGAACCCTTTCATTGAAACTCCAACTGACTGGAGTACTGCTTTTTCCTTCAGAATTCACAGGTATAATTCAGAATTCTTTGTTGTATCCGTGACGGCAAGTTGTCCTGGACCAGATGCAGCAAAACTGGCCCAAATCAATACACTACTATTACAGTCCAGTGATGGAATAAGGCTCTGTATTTTTTCTTTACATGCCTCACTTTTAAAGCGATCTTGGTTGGTCAACTGCTAATAGGGAGGGTGACAATGGTCTTGGATTTGTACACAGTCTGTATCCGGATTGTAGACTGATTGTGGTCTGACTGTGTGCTTTTTCAGTCTAATGAGTACCAACTCTTTTCTTCCATGTCTTTAAAAATCTCTTTTGTTTGTGCCATGACTCACTTCTACAAACATGCTTTGTTAAGATCTGACTTTAATCACACTGATCCCATTGCTTGGAATTAGCTTCACAATCATATCCCTCAATAAGTAAATGCAGAAAATGTGTAATTGGGTTAATAGGGTAAGAGGAAAAGCATGATACTCTGATGAAAATTTTGTTTAATATAAAAAAAACCCTACAACTGTCACGCACTTCTCTAAGTAGTAACAGAAACTTCCTGTAATTTTGCAGAATTTCAAAAATGTTACTCATAAATATAATTAAAAAACTTAAAAAAAAAATTGGGGTTTAATACATTCAGCTGTATATACCAACAATTCCTTGAAACAAAAAAAAAAATAGTCACACATGAATATGTTGTTGTTCCTCCTTTAGCCTTGCTTATAACGCGTAATCGTCAAGTCATTATTTCAACTGTGTACTTCCATCCAGTGCTGAGCCTCAACTGGACCAACTGGAGCAACAAAGCCATGGAGATTACATGCTGTGATGAAGGCTAAATGCACTTTATGAAATATTAGAGTGTGCAATTTATTTTATTTATTTATTTATTTTTACCGGGGCAGTGATGTTACCATCAGAAGGAAAGGGTCAAACATTTTGATTAAACATCTGTACCTTACATTAATTAGCTATACGTTTATATTGTTTCTTGCATGTAAACAGAACCTGTTTTATTTTTTAATAACCTCACAGATACAATGAGGCCAAGAAGAAAATGGATCCTGGCTTTCCCAAACTCATTGCTGATTCTTGGAATGGAGTTCCTGATGATTTGGATGCTGCCTTCAGTATGAATGGAGGAGGTAAGAGACTCCATGGCTATTACATGTTTATATTAATAAATACAGAAAGCATTTATATAAAATATATTCCTGAGCTGAGCTGTTGCAATATAGAAAATATGTTGGCAGTTCTGAAGGAACCTCTTTCCAGTTTTATCACTACTTGGTTTTATTCAGGGAAGTGAAAGAGCACATACAAGCACATTTTTACTGCAGTCAGTCATCACCTAAACTTTCACACACACACTTAAACTAAATAAATAGAACAAGTGTGTGTGGTGCCTGAAAAGAGCCTCTATGTTGGCAGCTAAACAGCTCAATGCTGCTGATCATTTTTCCTGTAAATGCCATAATTTATTCTTTCCTTTATTTTTTTTTTCTTTTCCTTATATTTTTTTCAACTAGCAGCTTGAGAGTGAATGCCTTCTCGATGACCCATTTTTGCCATTGACTTTACCAGTCAACCTATTTTCTTTATAGTTTGCAGATATTACAAAAAATAACTAGAAGGGCAGTGGGAGAGCGCAAACCTCTGCCAAACCAAATAATAAATAAATGAATTATGTATTTAATTAAAACCACACAGCATTTCATACAATATTCCACAGAAAATTCCTGGATCCTAAATGTGATCTGAATCACCACCAAAATCTAATGGAGTGGTACAGTGGGGCAAAAGAAAGTATTTAGTCAGCCACCAGTTGTGCAAGTTCTCCCACTTAAAAGATGAGAGAGGTCTCCAATTTTCATTACAGGTTCACTTCAACTATGAGAGACAGAATGGGGGGAAAGAATTCAGGAAATCACAGTGTAGGATTTTTAATGAATTAATTGGCAAATCCCTCTGTAAAATAAGTATTTGGTCACCTACAAACAATCAGGATTTCTGGCTCTCACAGACCTGTAACTTCTTCTCTAAGAGGCTCCTCTGTCCTCCACTTGTTACCTGTATTAATGGCACCTGTTTGAACTCGTTATCAGTATAAAAGGCACCTGTCCACAACCTCAGTCAGACTCCAAACTCCACTATGGCCAAAACCAAAGAGCTGTCAAAGGACACCGGAAACAAAATTTTAGACCTGCACCAGGCTGAGATTGAATCTGCAATAAGTTAGCAGCTTGGTGTGAAGAAATCAACTGTGGGAGCAATTATTAGAAAATGGAAGACATACAAGACCACTGATAATCTCCCTCGTTCTGGGGGGTAAAAATGATCATGAGAACGCTGAGCAAAAATCCCAGAACCACATGGGGGGACCTAGTGAATGACCTGCAGAGAGCTGGGACCAAAGTAACAAAGGCTACCATCAGGAAAACGTTATGCCGCCAGGGACTCAAATCCTGCAATGCCAGACGTGTCCCCCTGCCTAAGCCAGGCCCGTCTGAAGAGAGCTTTAGGATGATCCAGAAGAGGATTGTCATATGGTACTTTTTGGTAAAAACTTGTCGTGTTTGGAGGAGAAAGAATGCTGAGTTGCATCCAAAGAACACCATACCTACTGTGAAGCATGGGGGTGGAAACATCATGCTTTGGGGCTGTTTTTCTGCAAAGGGACCAGGACGACTGATCCGTGTAAAGGAAAGAATGAATGGGGCCATGTATTGTGAGATTTTGAGTGAAAACCTCCTTCCATCAGCAAGGGCATTGAAGATGAAACATGGCTGGGTCTTTCAGCATGACAATGATCCCAAACACATCACCCGGGCAATGAAGGAGTGGCATCGTAAGAAGCATTTCAAGGTCCTGGAGTGGCCTAGCCAGTCCCCATAGAAAATCTTTGGAGGGAGTTAAAAGTCCATGTTGCCCAGCGACAGTCATTGCCAACAAAGGGTATATAAAGTATTGAGATGAACTTTTGTTATTGACCAAATACTTGTTTTCCACCATAATTTGCAAATAAATTCTTTAAAAATCAGACAACGTTTCCTCATTTTGTCTCTCATAGTTGAAGTGTACCTGTGATGAAAATTGGAGACCTCTCTCATCTTTTAAGTGGGAGAACTTGCACAATTGGTAACTGACTAAATCCTTTTTTGTCCACTGTATATCTGAATTTCACTAACCTCACTCTGCCTTGTGTATGAAAAAAAATACAAACTGCTAGGCGGGAGTACAACAGGTTTTGAAACGACAGGTTAAAAATCACTTGAAGCCTGTGTGTGGTTAGTGTAGAATTACCAAAACTTGAGACATCACTTCTCTACTTCATTATTGTTTTTAAACCACAGGAAATATCAAACAATATATTAAAATATCTATGATGTTGAGCAAGCTGATAAACTTTCAAGTCAGACCAAAACGATAATGGCATTGTCTCATGGCATGGTTTCTCCCAGTCTGCCCCTTCGGCCTAATACCGTGTTTCCCCGATAATAAGACCTACCCCGATAATAAGACCTAGCTGAATGCAAATTTTGTCCGCAGCCGCCCCTCATTTTCTGTGAATGCACGCGCGCCAGTGCTATTTACAGCAGTGCCGCGGAGGAGAGGCAGAAAAAGAGGAAGTTAAAGGAACAAAACAGTAAGTAAAGTATTATAAAGCAGGACTGAGGGGCATGATGGGGATAAAGCAGGACTGGAGGAGTTTAACAGTCATCATTTTACTGGTATCATACTGTCTGTTTTGACCCCAGATGTATGAGATGAGTACAGAAAGGAAGAGCTACACCACTGAGTACAAGAAAGCAGTTGTGGAGGAATCACTTACCTGTTTAATGAAATTGCTGTTAATGTTAATTAAAATAAAACCTACCCCGAAAATAAGCCCTACGGTGTTTTTTGGGCCGAAAAAAAAAATAAGACAGTGTCTTATTATCGGGGAAACACGGTATGTTATTAATATCCATTCATTTGCTGAACCGATTAATCCTTTTAGGGTCGTGGAGAGGCTGGTGCCCATCTCAGCTGACACTGGGTAAAGGTATGGTACAGCCTGAACAGCTCACCAGACGAATTCAGGGTCAACACATAAACAACAATTCACGCTCACATTCACACCTAGGGTCAATTTGGAACAGCCAGTTAACCTAATGTGCATAGCTGTCGGGATTAACCAGATTACCCAGAGAAAACCCATGCAAGCACAGGGAGAAAACTCCAATACAGAAAAGCCAAAGCCCAGAACTCGAACCCCACTACCTTCTTGCTGTGCTAACATCAACCTGCTGCCCTGTTTTACATATTACTTTTATTATTACTATTGTTTTAATAATGACATTATTCAATAAATCATATTACAGAATTTGAGTAGATGTAAAAACACACATTACATACCTACAAAAATGGCAAAGTTACTGTTATTGAGCTATAAAGATGTTCCTGTTGTTTATAACTGCTGCTCCAGCTTTTGACAGCTAGTGAATGAGCATGTAGCTTTTGAACGATCAATCAGATTGGCCAATACTTAAATATGGTTACCTTTTTTTCATAGACTGGATTAATCCAGATGAATCCAAATGTTGCCCATTAATTGGCTTGAATGCTGGTATACAGCTGCGTCCTTATCACGCAATCACCAACCAATCAGGGAGGGTGAGGACGAGCATATGCTTCCTCCGAGGCATGTGATGCTGGCCAAATGCAATAGTTTTCTATCTGCCGCACATGCACATTCATGAGTGGCGTGATGCACTATGAGAAAAGAGTGATCCGCCAGTTGTGTGCATGAGCTAACAGACAACTGTGATTGACTAATGATCACACAACAAATAGGTAAACTGGGCTCAAACTCAGACTTGATAGATCAGGAGCCCATTTTTAATGTTTTCATTGCAATTGCAATTAACCTTACAGGCAGCAGAGGGCTCTACAAATTCAAAGATTCAAAGACAATCACAAGGGTCCACACTCACCAGTACATGTGCAGCTCTGAACAGGTAGCTGAAGGGGTAGTAGAGTAGGTTGATGAAGGAAGCAGCATAGAGATCCGCATAGCGCATCACCTGAGATGCAAACAGGGTCTGTCGAGAGCCACTGCGGAACAGACTACCCATCATCCCATAGCACATGTCCATGTCATGGGTTACTTTCTGTAAAAAGTTATATATAGATAAATGAGAGATGATTTTCAATCCAATTTGCTGGAACGGATCTAGCTAGCTTGAATTCAACATAACTAGAGCTCAAGACCTTAATCCGCCTCTGAAGTGTACTAATGTCTGGTCTCTCATTACTGCTGCTGTCCAAATTCCTGTAAGCAGAAAAAAATTGCAGCAAACACACATGCAGATCAAGAGCATGAGAGAACCTGCAAGCTCTTAAAATACAGAAAAACAATGCAAATAGAATTAAGGAACAGTGCAAGATCTTGTCTTAAATTTTTAAGGCAAACTACATTCAAAAACACCTACTTATAGAGCTCTGCTAGGAAAATATCCAGACTCTGTAGCTCCTCAAAAAGAGCTGGAAAAGAGAGCAGAATAATACTGTCAATCAACTCAATGCTCACCATTCTTCACTCATTTTGAAGGAATCCACCACATCGAAGAACATGTCCTTTTTACTTTTCAGCCGTTTCCAAAGGATTTTGAGGGGAGTGCTTACATCATTCACAATGAAAAATAACACAACTTTCAAGATGCATACACACAATAAGATAAGTGAGAATTACCACTCTTGTCAGTCCAGACATGCAGCTCTTGAGCCAACTCAGGAATTACAAGGAAAGTTCTCCAACCTTGACGCTTCTTAGACTTGAGGATGTCTCCAAAAATGTGGTCACCGATGTATAAGATGTCTTTCCCTTTAGCCCCCAATAGATCACACACAATGTCTGAGGATCCTGTCGGAGACAGAAAATATGACCAAGCAAACAATTCAATTCAGTTTTATTTGTATAGCGCTTTTTACAATTGACATTGTCACAAAGCAGCTTTACATAGTAAAGTTAATTTAAGGAGGAATCTAAACATTTTTTAAGAACACACACAAAACAAACAATAAAATAAAAACCACTAGAACTCGACATATATATATATATATATACACATACCCACACACAATAAACATATGGAATTCTACATACACACAGTTTTAGACACAAGTCTAAAATTAGAAGTTGCTAATATCTATATAAACAGATACAGAATGAATCATGTCAGTGAGTAAAATAGAATAGAGTATTATCAATATGATAAACAATGGAATATGTGGTGCAAAATGCAAACGTATGACACTGGATGTTGTTCCCATATGGAGGAGTTTTACAGTATAATGGCCACAGGTAGGAATGATTTCCTGTGTCATTCAGTGGTACATTTAGGTGGTATCAGTTTCTCACTGAATGTGCTCCGGTGACTGATCAGCAGGTTATGAAGCGGGTGGGAGGTATTGTTCGATATTGTCTTTATTTTGGATAACATTAACCTTTCCGACACTACCGTCAGAGAGTTCAGCTCCATCCCCACAACGTTACTGGCCTTGCAGATCAATTTTTTTGCGTCTGCAACCCTCAGCCTGCTGCCCCAGCATGCAACAGCATAGAGGATAGCGCTGGCCACAGCAGACTCATAACACATCCTAAACAGTGTTCGGCAGATGTAATTTCTGGCATAGTACATAGATGTACTGGAATAGTACAGCATCCAGGTAACTGTTATGTACTACAAAACTTGATTTATTTTTCATGTACTGCATACTACGTGCTAATTTTCCATCATCAAGTTCAGTATACAAGCAGTAACCATGTTACCTACCACCAGAGTACACAATGCCATGCTGCAGCGGCCCTGTGTAAGTTCCAATCTTAAGTCTCCCAGTGGTCTGTAAAAAGAAATAAAAGAGTGAATCTATGATCAAAAACGGATTATTCACTTCTCTTATCAACATAATATTACATATTTAAATATGCAGCATCACGTAACATGTGGCTGAAAGCTACCCATCAGTGACAAACAGGTTCCTAACTCAAGGAATTCAGCAACATACTGTATCAACTTGTCTCAGGACAGTGCCCTCTCCAAAAAACACAGGCTTCCTGGCATCAACCAGAATGAGATCAAAGTAGGATTGCCAAGGTCGATGAGGTAGGCTAACCTAAAAAAAATAAAAAAAAGAAATTAACACACACACACACACACACACACACACACAAGCAGTAATGCAGAAGACTTTCTTTGTTAAATCTTAACCAACATTAACCAAATAAATTTATTCTACCACAGCCATGCCTAATTGATATATTAAAAAATTAAGAGTGTATCAATTAATTTATAGGTGAATAAACTATGTATAATTACAGCAGCCTCATAAGGGAATCATTTCTTTCTACTTACTTTTGGACCATGAGGGAAGTCAAACAGGTACGTCATAATTTTCTGAAATGAAATGAAGAAAAGCAAAGTTAAAGCTTGTGTAACTTAAATTTTAGGTCACAAAAACACTTCACATATTTGCACATAAGGACATCTTTATGCAATAATATCATACATTATAGATCACAAGACAGACACTGGGCGGCAGGGTGACGCAGTGGTTTGCACATTTGCATCACAGCAAAAAGGTCTCTGGCTCGGGGCGTTTCTGTGTGTAGTTTGCATGTTCTCCTAATGCTTGCATGGGTTTACACCAGGTACTCCGGTTTCCTCCCACATACCAAAAACATGCATAGTAGGCTGATTGGTGGTTCCAAACTGCCCCTAGGTGTGAGTATGAATGGTTGTGTGTGTGTTGGCCCTGCAATTAATTTGCATGCTATTCAGGGTGTAGCCCGCCTTCGCCCAGAGTTGGCTGAGATGGGCACCAGCCTCCACGCGACCCTAAAATGAGGCTTAGTATATGAATGAATACATATATGTGTGTAAGACACAGTAAGCCAAAACAAAAATGTTGCTGTCTGAATTTAAGTAAATACTTTAATGCCCTTGATTGGATAATTACTGCAGTGATTAATACTTCAGCTCACAACAGTTCTTTTAACCTTAACTGATGCAGTAAGTATTTTCGAATTCTTTAAACAACCATGTTAGATGATGTATTCCATAGTCGTGAAAAAGATGTAACTGGATTTCCAAGGTCAAATTATTGGCCTTCATCAAGCAACTAGGATAGTGCTGAATCATCGACTTCATGGAAGAAATGTGGTTGGGGAAAAAAATCCTGACTGACCAAGATCACTCAGACACTCAAAGTGTAATACCAAATAGATATAAGAAACCCACTTGTTAGTGAGGATAATTGTGGGGGGGGGGGGAAGCCTTCAAATTGCTATGGAATACAAGACATGGATCAATGGAAAAAGGTCACACTGTCTGATGAGTCCAGATTTACTCTATTATGGAGTAATTGGGATGGGAGGAAGGGAAGTACATGAGGCAATGCGCTCATTATGCATACTGGACAATGTATAAGCCTGTCAAGATAACATTACGGTCTGGGGTTGCCAGTCAGCAACGTTATGTAGCAATCAAATGAATTCAGCTAACGAATGACACGGTTATCCCATCAGTGAAGTTTGTTCCTTTCCAGATGGTGGGGGCATATTCCATAATGAAAAGGTGAAGATTCTTCAGACTCAAATTGTGAAAGAGGAGTTGAGGAAGCATAGGGAATATTTTGCACAGATGAATTGTCCACCACAGAGTCCTGACCTTAACCCTATTGGAAGTCTTTGGGATGTAGTGATGATTTTATGGAGTAGGCTGACTGTCCCATTGACAATACAAGCTTTAGTGAAAAACTAGTGGAACTCAGGATGCATATAAATGCATGTTATGTTGCATAAATTTGTCAATTATATGGCACAGTGAATGTATTCCATAATAAAGTTCAATGGGCTCCAACGCAATATTAGTTTTTAATTATATTATTCGACCAGGCAGTGTATTTTAATAAACAATATGTTCAAGAGACAACATGCTGACAGTACACTTACATCAGTATATTTGTAGTCACTGTTAGTGGCCAGGAAGACTTTGGCAACTTCCCTCATACGACTAAGAAGCAAAGGCAACTTGGCCTTGAGGGGAACAAGAACAAAAACATGAACCATCACATTGCTCAGCATGATGTATTTCCGCAAACTGCTACTTGTATTTACTCACATCCTTGACTACATATTTCTCCAAGTTTTCAACAGTCTTCTCTTTCAATGAACCCTATGAAAGTAGCCAAAAGCAACACACTTATTAGCAAGTATATGTGGAATGTAACTCATGATCATAAATGAATGTCTTTAGAGATAATCTTGCCTTGAAATGGACCCAGTCAACTGCATCTCTGACATCCTGGAACATGCTCTTGAAGGACATGAAGAGATCGCCATCCTTAAAACCAGTCTCACAGCTTTAGGGAACAAGGGAAACATATTTTCATGAACAATAGAGAACACTTACAAAATTCAATCCCAAATCAACACATCTACAGATGTCCAAACTACTTAGAAGAGTAATATTACATAAGAAAACCGAAAGTTTATTTAGAAGGTAAATCTAACAAAAAAAAAAGAGGTTAATCACTGTTAAACAAACCTAGCGTATCTGGTGCAGCTGGTGAAGAAATCAACCAAGCACGCAAAAAGGTAAGCCTCTGGAAAAAAAAAAATACAAAAGAAAATACATATAATATGCATAGAAAACACTTATAATACAAACATTTTATACTGAGTGCACAGCACATGCTGTCAGCATTAATTTAAAATTAAATTGAAATATTTCCAATCTTATGAAATTCCTATTAATGTAAAGCACTAGCATGGATGCATTACCAGGAAGGTTAAACAGTGTATTAAGGATGTGGAAGCGCTCTGTATCACCACGTTGGATGAATTTATTTGGATATAGTTCTCTAATCTCTGGCCTATACGAGACGAAGAGAAAGAAAATAAAGCAAAAACAATACTATTAGACGCAATTAGGCAAATAAAAAGGGCAAATGGAATCAGTATTTAGCCTAGCACTTCCTAAACACATGAACAGATAAATAATGACTGCAAGGCTTCTTACTCACCCACGCATGAAGTTAAAACCATGGGCACATACCAAAATGTTACCATAGGCATCAACTTTCAATAGATTACCATACAGCGTATCAAACACCAGGCCTCTGTGAAGAGCAAAATAGATAGAAAGGTATTTGCAGCCATAAGACTTCTAAAGAAACATATTTAAAGAAGTGCAGTTCAGAAGACATATACAGTAGATCTGTTCTGAAAGAATACTGCACTAGTGTGGAATAGATTTCATTAGAAATGTTACTTCTGTGTAAATGAAAGCATGCAGGTAATGTAGTCTACAACCATTTACAATACTAACAGAAAATCAGTTCATAGTTTACCTGGTGGGAAAGGTGGGGTCATAAACAAAATTGAGGAGTTCTTGTGGATAGCCAATGGAAACCAATCTCTCCACAGTCAGGTCAAATCCTAGAGATTCATATTCCGGAGACTTATATACTGTGGACAAAGTGGACAAAATATGTTTAGAAAAATCAGACATGCGCTGACTCAATTAAGAAAATAGAAGGAAAAATAAAGAAGACAATAGTACGTTACTGTCTATTAATTTATTAGTATATATCAGGGAAACTTATCCGCAAAGGGCCGGTGTGTATGCAAATTTTCACTTCATCCAAGCAGTTGCCACACCTTCCACCTGTGCGAACCACTGATCTCAGAAAATAATTGGATTGTGTATGTGAGAAAAACCTGGACTGTTGCTTTCTTAGTGAGACCATTTTAATATTGAAAATTATACTCAGATAGCATACATAAAAGATGGGGGGAAATGGAAATAATTACATTCGAGGTGTGCATTACCTTTTTTTTTTTTTTTTTTTTTTTATAAATCAGTAATTGAAACAGGTGGAAGGAGTGGCTACTGCTTGGTTCTAGGTTTAAGTGAAAACCTGTGTCCACACCCGCACTTTGTGGATAAGATTGGACATCCCTGGTATATATGGACTGCACCCTTTACACTACTGTTCCTATTTTAGTGCAATGAGTTTGAAACTGAGTAAAACTACAGCTCCAGTAAGTTCCAAGAAAAGAGAAATTGCCAAGAGATTGATATTTATGTCTGTTCATATTATTACTATGTGCAACATGTACATACACACTCAAGATTATCAGTTTATATTTGCAATTAGTTTTAATCAGTTTATATTTCACCCAAAAAATTTTTTTACTTAACATCTGGACAGTCTGAAACACTATGACTGATCTGGCTATAACTGGAATAAATATCTTCCAACAAGTTCTCTATTGAAAGAGTAAGATTAGAATAAGAATAGAATAAGAGTATATATAATATATAAGGAGTGAGAATAATGTGAAGCAAAAAAAAAAAAATAAAAGACTGTTGTAGAAGAAAAAAGGTAAGTAAGCCTTTAATAGAGCATGGCAAAATAAATAAATAAATAAACATGAGCAGGCCTATGAGTTGCAGCCATACTGGCCTTCTTCAAAGCACAAAATTGTGTAATTAACAGGAAATAAAGAACAACATGAGCAACACCCACAAATAAAAGAAAGGTGGCGCATACCACCAAGTCATGTGACCAACATCAAATAGGAAAAAAAAAACCCTCATGAAGATTTAATAAAAAAACTCATTCAATACAAACCACAATTACCAAAAATGTAAACAAAGGAAGTGTAAAAAAAAAAAAATTCAATAATGAATGTAATGGTATTATGGCATTAAACTACTTATAAAAAAAGAAAGAAAGAAAAAACACATCCACTCGTAAAAACAACCCTGCAATACAATAATAAACAAATATTTTAAATCTGGTGGTTAGCAAAGAAAACAACAGGGTCTGTAGTCATTCCTCTTCAGGAAAAACCACAGATCGCAATACTTTACTTCGAGCTGAAAGTTTTCACCCTCTAGGCCTCATCCTTAACATCCCATATCAAGTTACTCCACCTTAAAAGGATTTGTGATTGTAAAAAAGGTTTTCAGGCCAAACCAATTGTGATGGCAAAAAAGGTTTAAGGAAAGAGGGTATAGGGAACATGTGGTCACATAGGCCCAACACGGGACCAACCAATGCATGGGGGAACACTTGCTCATCCAAAATAATAATAATAATAATAATAATAATAATAATAATAATAATAATAATAATAATAATAATAATAACCCAGAGAACACACCTTTATATTTAACACACACACACTTAATTTGTTTAAATTTTCAGTAATTGTGGTTTGCATTGACTGAGTTGTTTATTGGGTCTTACTTTGACTCTGCGTCACTTCCCGTTATTCACAAAATTTTGTGCCTTGAAAAAGCCCACTATGCTCTATTGAAGGCTTCCTTTATTTTTCTTCTACAAGAGAATGACTTTATTTTTTCCACATTATATTCAAAAACATGCTTGGAGTACTTAACATTTAGGGAACAAGGGATACATATTAATTACATAATTACATCTTCTTGTGATGTACTTCAGTTTAGTAGAACCATGGTTCTAGTATTATTAATACTGAACTAGTGCCACTTAAGCCACATTTCTAATAGACTATGCCTGTATAAATGTACTAAATGTGCTTTGCATGCTCTTCTAGTGCAGGTGAGCCAATAATATCTCAGTACCTGGACATTATTACTCTGAACTGCATTAGAAGAGCATGCAAAGAGCATTTACCAAATTTATACAGACACAGTGTTGAAATATCAACACAAGCAGGAATCAGGTGAGTCTTGTATAAAATAAATGTATGGCTGAATTAAGACACAGGTGCTGTACTTGCCTGCTAGAGTGTAATCCATATCAAAGCCAAAGCACTTAATCTTCTCCATTGCCAAACTTCTGTTGACAAAAACTCTGGCAATGAAAGGAATTTTGTCAGTTTGGTGGCTAAGACAATCATAGGCTTTTTACACTTGATGAAAAGCAGGAAAACTTGTTTTTCAGAAGCTTACAGGCTTTACCTCCTATTTATGATTTTTTAAAACACACTAACAGTAAAATAATACATAGTCCATTAAAAATGTTTCATATGAAGAAATAACTGTGGAGAGAACAATAGTTTAAAAATATAGTGGATAGATGATATAATTTAGTCTCAAACACAAGCACATTAGTGAACAATGTAACGGTTAGCTGAAAGATGTAAGAAAAAGTTTTTGGTTGTTTTCTACACAAATTGTAAACATAATATTTTAATTAATAGTAATTTATTACCACTCACTGATTTGTAAGATATAAAGAATAAATAATAATCAGATTAAATATTACAAAAGAAGTTGTATCAACTTTAAGTGCATACTTTGTTATATTAGTAAATTAAATTAGGTATAAAATATTACGTAAATATCAAGCAAATTTTCTCAAAAGCCAGGCTGAAAGAATATTATGGCTCGTTTTCTCTTGCAATCTTGAGGCTAACCTGGCTAAACCACTCTCTAAACCTCTTTATGGTATCTCCAGTACACTATATGATGACTCTGTTAAAAACTTTACAAAAAGTTTGACTCCTTGACAACTAAAAACCCTAAATGACTAGTTTCTCAGTCTTTAAGATTTTTTTTTATTTCATTTGGACTTGTGCACATTGTGGGCCAACAGCAAATAATTAGGATGGAAATAAAAGCCACTGCCTTAAGAAAAACCTATCCCAAAATTACATTTAGCAATGTATAGGTAAATCGCAGGAAGAAGGTAACTAACCACTAAGATTGACTCAGCTCCACACAGATATATCTGTAATATAATCTGTAATGTTAAATAATCACCTTTCTTGAAAAGTGGCACTGAAATGCCAATGTTATAACTAGGGGAGATGATATATTAAGTGTGAAAATGGGAAAATGAAGGAAAGGTCTCACACATGAAATTGCAATGAGACCAAAAAGTGGTCTTCCTTCAGGCACTTAAGAGAGGCAACATCACAGAGCCGGGTGAGTAAAGATGAAGTCTGTTTAGCAAAAGGTGATGATTTCAGTGGATAATTCATCACTTACAAAAGTCAATATTTCAGGTCAATGATAAAACTTGCGCATACCTCATAGCAGGATGACACTGGGCCAGTTCCTGTGGTAAGCTTTGTGATGAAGGAACAAATGTTCTATACATTACTACAGCATGTACATCGGCTCACAGCCACTACAAAGTTATAACAGTTTTGGAGTGTTGATTAATGAACACAAACAGAATTTTGAATAATGAAACGTGCTTGAAAAAAAAAGAAATAAATAAAACAAAATTTTTAAAGGCGCCTCTGGGACAGAGTGGCCAATCGCTAGCCAGCAGAGTGCCTGCTGTGACCTCACAATAAGTAACCTCTATTGCTTCCTTATTATAACGACCTTATAGTAAATACCTTCAGAGCTTTCTTATTGTGTTTTAATAAAAACTACTTCTAGTGCTTCCTCTGTAATCTCATAGAAACCACTTCTAGCATTTCCCAGCAGGACATCCTCAGTAACTCCTTGTCTTGCTTGCTGAACCATTCCTACAGTCAACCAAGTTCTTTGGTTGACTGTACCTCACCTTACCTTTGAAATAAAGAAATCCTTTATTACATTAAAGCCTAGAGGTTGAATCAGAGTTCTAACCGGTCTCCCCATAGTGATCTGACCTATCAACCAGCACAAAGTTTACTGTTTGTCAAGATGACATTGTTTACTGCCAGGATACTGCAATTCCATTTACTGCAATTCCATTACTGTGAAACACTCAATGATTAAACTTCTCAGTGTGAAGTCAGTCAGCAGTAATGATTTAATAATAATACAGATGATTACAATTAAAAATACACAACAGACAATGCTTATTACACGCATACTTCATGCAAATCTAACAAGCTGCCTTACATTTTCATTCAGACAGACAAAAAGGTTGGTTATGTGTCAAAAAAACAGATAATCCATGACAAAAAGTAGCAAACACTCTTGTCATGATCAGTACTGTAACAATCTTGTGTTATTTTTCACTAACAATAATAACAGCGTGCATCAATGTTCTATTAGAGCATGTCTCTGACAGAAGAGTTATATTAATGCACTTATTGTAGTAATTTAAAAGAAAAGAAAAAAGGAAGCTGCTGTAGTAACAGTGAACACAGGACTTTGTCTCATGGATGTTGAACGGAACTATAAACTGTTATATGTGTGACATTTCAATTATCATTATATTAATGATTGTTCCAAGTGAGATGGTCCTGCTATAAGAGGAGAATGCAGATGCAATATTCCTTTGTGGTATAAGAAAAGAAACACAATTCAGACTTTTATTAGAAAGTAATCCACTTTTGGGTGCTAGCACACCATCCTGACATGAATTATTCAATGAAAAAAAAAAAATCAAAGTTAATGCGCCTGTCTGTTCCAGCCACTTTTAAATGTAAAGCTAATAATAAAAAAATTAATACTTTATATTTTTTTTACTGTTTGCAGGCCAATTACCTGATCCGTTAAACTAAAACATGAGAATTTTTTGCCCAGGAGCTTATAACATGTCTAATGTGACCCTGATCAGCGTATTACTGATATACATCATTAGCTTGTTGGTATGGAGGGTGTTTACACCAAAGTAGTGGTGAAAGTGTATAAAATTTTGGATGCCTTTTCATACAGCACTGTGGGGCAACATCTGTTGTTTTTAAAATAATTAAATAAATTTGATTTGACTACTTTCTTTGAGGAAAGGTGTGAAATATTTGCAGCTATAATATGGATAGCATCTTTACAGTGTATTGTACCGTTGGAACAATTCCAACATTGTATCAGTACTCAGCATGGTTTACAGTAAAAAAAAAAAAAAAAACAGACACTGGATGTGGATAACTGGATGATAGTTAATTGATTTCATTTTTTATGTGTGTGGTGAATGAATGCATTACAAAGCTCAGCATTCATTCGTTTAAGAGAGAACATACAGTTTGTATTGGCCTCTGGTTTTAAGTGTCTGTGATCATCAGATTAGGTGAGGTTTGAGGTCATGTTGGTGTGAATCCTGTAGCTGTAGTGTAATATAAATTATAAGGGAAAGCTTGAATACATTGTTCGTCAGTGACTTGAGGGAACATCGACAACACAGCAACACCATCCTAATTTTAACTTAAAATCAACCTGAATTTTTTTAACCGCCAAATGGAAATGTCCTGGGGGCAGAGAATCACTCCTGTGCTCAACAATATTCCTTTGGCACAGTCTACAAATAAAGTATCATTCATTACTCACTGTGTTGATTATCACTGTGCAATGAAAGAAATAAACCTAGTAAAGTCTTAAGTTAGTTGAAACAACAAAGTGTACATACAGTAAACTATATCGAAAGCCAACCACAGACTGAAATTTTTGAAATCCTCTAAGATCATTACAATTCCCACCTTGTGACATGGATCTAATAAACATGGGTACGGCAGGTACGTGGACCGTACAATAACATGTCACGTTATGTAGACTGTATGGCGATAACTTATTGAATCGTAGGCTACAACATAAGTTAGTAAAGAAGAACAATATGTCCTAGTGGTAAATGTGATCAGCATTCGGAAAAAATGGACACATCATATAAACAAGACCTCTGCTACCCCAAATCCACAAGATTTTCTTCTTTATTGCTATCCCACATACTGGTATTCCTTTGTTTCATCTCCATGCTATTTGGGATTTGGGCACAATGTCACAGTTATACATCATCTCATGTTGTATTTTTACTGGCTAGTTAGTATACATAAATTGTAACAGCACACACACTGTGTGACACCGTCCTGTAATGACTGAAAGTTATTTTTGGTTGCAAGACCATTACAACGGCCATCTTTGAACGGTTCTCCCAGCATGACGCAGGACCACCTTTTAGGAGCTGCAATTAAAGAAACAGCCAAGATTGTTTTACGTTGGTAATCTTTTGTCTGGGGCAACCCAAAATCATTTAGTGTATACTGGGCTTAATAATGTCTGAAACATTGACAGCCAAGAAAGAAAATATTTTTTTGTTTGTTTGACTTGTGTTTATATGAATGAATATGAATGATCTGCTTCAGATGATCAAAAAGCAGTGCAGTATTGGGATTGCTGTAAAAAAAAAGGTCCTACAGGTTTTCCACTAAAGTATTGCAATGAAAAATATATTAACTACACTGTGGTTGCCACCCTGTCTGAACAACATGATCAAGACAGGGCCACATTTACAACCGTTCACTTTACCTAGGTGATAACGTTACGTACACTAAACCTTTTTCTCCCCATCCATATTCATTATATATGTTTATGTAGCACCAGGTCCTGGAGAAACACTGTTTCGTTTCACTATGCACTGCGTCAGCTATATGTGGTTGAAATGGCAATAAAGCTTCTTGAACCTGAACTATAAAATCAGTAAAAGATGATCTGACATTAACTGTAAAAATAAAATGAAATAAATAACATTTAAAAAAAACAAGAAACATTTCTATTACTAGAGATGATATTTGTACATATTACAATAAAACTTAGTTGTGTGCTTTAATAAATTTCCAGCTGGCAGTAATCATTTACCTGTGGTAGGTCTCTCTCCTGTACTTCTTCATAGACAAGCCGTCCATGTTGGCAGGAAGTTCTGAGTAGTTCTGAAGTCGATCACTCCAAGAAGTCATAGTTAACCGTTTTGGGTAGCCTGAAGAGAAAACAGCTCGGGTTAACAAACACCAACTTCTGCTTAAATGTTATTTGAAGGAAAAGAGTGTTAAAGTTCACTGAAAGGAGAACAGGAGTGAGATTGAACCTGGGAACTCCAGCTGGGTTCACTTTTAACATTACATTTAATGTTGTGCTAAGAAACATATTAAACTGATAACTTTACATAGCAAGCTAGCTACAAACAAACCAAAATATACACAACCCCATAAACACAAACCGAAACCCCCTCACGAGTCCACCCTTCGGTGTATATCAATACACAAATCAGACATTTTAATGTAAACAATAGAATGTATTTCTGTATAAAAAAGATTAAATCCGCTTTAAATTACAACAGAACAGAGTTTCAGGACAACTTTTGCTAGTCAACGAAGAGTTAGCTAGTTAGCGATAGTTACTTAGCTACTGTTTTAGCTAACAACACTTTAAATATTATTAAGAATTTAAAGAAAAATTAAACACTTAAAGTGCAAACGGAAAGGTTGACTAGCATTAACATTCATATTAGCATTAGCATTAGCATCAACGCTACTTCCACTAGTCCTTGTTGTTATGAGCTACAGCACAGCCAACCAGCTAAGCCTTCGGTACTAATCTAATTCTTTTTAAACACATACGACCCACACGTGACGTTTATATATTTAAACTTCTCAACACCACATCTCTCTAGAAACTCGGTGCTAAATACCGGAGTTTATTTCCATTTTACCCCACAGCACCTCACCTCGCTATTCCACTGTCTTTGAAGAAGCTGCAATAGCCCACATACTGCGCATGCGCAGACTACACGCACACCTCCGCAGTGCCGTCTGGCGCATCTGCACGCGCAGCCTTGAGCGGCGTTCAAAAAGTATCCGACTCTAAGCGCCGTCACTACACCGGGGTGTGACGTCATGGCGAGTCGTCTCAGTAGACACGATTTGTACCAGTTTGCACTGAACTTCTTTTCTTCACCAAACTAAACATGAAGCATTTCCAAGGTGATGAATTGGTACCTTTAAGATGAGTTGTTGTTTGTGAGCCTGTGCATCGTAGCAGGACTCTCAGGTTGCATCAAAAGCTCGGGATTATATTACAGCACTCACCTTATCCAAAGCGACTTACATCTTTATCTCATTTATACAACCGTGCAGTTCAGAGTCAAGGGCAAGCAAGGACCCAGCAGTAGCATTCTGTTGGTACCAGGGCTTGAACTGACAACCTCCTGATCAGTGACCAAGAACCTTACCCACCGACCCACCACTGTCTTTATTGAGAATGAGATAACATCTCTGAGGGTTGAAGCTACTTAAAAATTGACAACAGCAGCCCTTCTACCCCACCAAATTCTTCAAAACCAGTTCCATTTTACCTGTTGTGCATACTCGACCTGTGCATGCATGCAAATAAATAAATCAATAAATAAAAAGAGGAAAGAAAAAAAGAAAGAAATGAATACAACTAGTAAATCTGATAAAAGGCACATAAGCAAAAGAAAAAAGAAAGAAATGAATACAACTAGTAAATATGATAAAAGACACATAAGCAAAAGAAAAAAGAAAGGGAAAAAAAGAAATGAATACAACTAGTAAATCTGATAAAAGACAGGTAAGCAAAAGAAAAAAGAAAGGAAAAAAGAAAGAAATGAATACAACTAGTAAATCAGATTAAAGACAGGCAAGCAAAAAAAGAAAGAAAAAAGAAAGAAATGAATACAACTAGTAAATCAGATTAAAGACAGGTAAGCAAAAAAAGAAAGAAAAAGGAAAGAAATAAATACAACTAGTAAATCAGATTAAAGACAGGTAAGCAAGAGAAAAAAAGAAAGAAAAAAGAAAGAAATGAATACAACTAGTAAATCAGATTAAAGACAGGTAAGCAAAAAAGAAAGAAAAAGGAAAGAAATAAATACAACTAGTAAATCTGATAAAAGACAGATAAGCAAAATAAACAAAATGTTTTCTTAAGGATCCAATAAATGAATAAATAAATAAATAAAAATGAGCCCATTGAACAACAATGCTCAGCTTGTACCTATACTGTACCTTCACACACATGGCTTTCAGTTACCACAGTGAGCAAGCTAACTGTGATAATATTGATAATCCTCCTTCTGCAGCTCTTTATTATTTTAATTAACTGAAAGGATTATAATCAGAAAGAAAGCAATGTTCTGAAAGATCAATAAAAATGTTCTGAAAGATCAATTGTGATACCTCTTAAAGTCGTACTGAGTGGTTGCAGAACTTCAAATTCAAATTTATTTGTCACATACAAAGTCATACACAATAAAATATGTAGTGAAATGCTTAGTACGACTGTCCTAAAATGTGAAGAATAAGCTATCAGTAACAAGAAGAAAAGAAGAAGAGAACAATAACAATAACTAAAACTATTTTAAGGACTTTATAGTTGAAGGTTAATATAAATATAAAAATGCAAAATAGATAATAAAATAAAACATATAAAAAAATAAAATATAAAACAAAATTTAGGATTCAAAAATATATATAATGAAATATAAATGCAGTGGCGATTTACAAGTAATACTGTCTGTAAGGTGTAAAGTGTCTGTAAAGAGTCAAGTGTCTGAGTGCAACAATCAGCTGAGGGTGCAACAATCTTGCAAAGTTTAAAAAAAAGTTTAAGCTTATGAATGTATGAATAGTGTTTTTTTTGTCAATGTTTGTGGCAGATTTTGATACCTTCATGATGGTGGTGGAGGGTTATCAATTGGAATTATCAATTGGAATTATCAATTGGAATTTCAATTCTACTTCCTTCAATGTGAATTTGCTATTCTATTTTCTGTTTGCAGCCTCAATTCAAATTCAATCCAAATTCATGGAATTTGGAAGACATTCTTAATTCAATTCAGAATTTTGCACAAGCCTGGTGCACATCCATGCAACAACATGTTTACAGAGGGATCACATGTTCTGTGTATTTTATAATTTACCAAGAAACAACAAACGCTATTTCCTGATTGGCTGGTGGGTGGACATTAACTCTGTATAATTCAGGACAACTAGGAATTCAGCGAAAAAAACGCTCCCTATGACTGTTCCTCGTCCATTAATTCTATATAACAAGACACTTTGGTGGGCTTTAACCTTTACTTCTCAGCATAAGATACAATACATAAGATTCAATACAATTTGTGAGGGTGTGATTTGCACCAACCAGTCATAACATTAAAAGCACCTACTTATTACTGAGGGTCTTATTTGTGACGGCAAAACAGATTCTATCAAGGTATGGATTCCACAAGACCTCAGAGAGTGTGCTGCTATCTGGCACCAAGCCGTTCACAGCACATCCTTTACTTCCTGCAAATTGTAAGCTGGGGCCTCCATGGCTTGGAATTATTTGTCCACCATATCCCACAAATGGGGATTTTGTGGGCCAATTTTCCTCAAAGCATTCCTGAAGTTTATCTGCAGTATGTCCAGGCACATTATCTGGCTGAAAGAAGTTACTGCTGTTAGAGAACACCACTGCCATAAAGAGATATACTTGATCTGCAACAATATTTAGGCATTGTTTAGGCATAGTGAACAATGTTCACTAGGTGTGAAAGTAATTTCCTCTTGAATTACAGGACTGCTTCCAGTGGCTTGCCTTCTTCATATAATCCATCCTTTTGCCTCTTTCCCATGAAAGTGATGAACATGTACATAGTTGTCCAAATGATGTAAAAGAAAATGTAACTCATCAGACCAGTCCACCTTTAGTCCAGGTTTTATGTGCCCATAGAAAGCACTTTCAGTAGTGGACAGGGATCAAGCATGTGCACATTGACTATTCTCCAGATATTCAGCTTTTAGAGCAATCTGTGCTCTTCTGTAGTATCAGAACACATGGGCTAGCCTTCACTCCTCATGTGCGGTAATGAGTCCTAGGTGCCTATGAATTTGTTCTTGGCTCACTGTTTGTTCTTCCTTAATCACTGCATACTAGAAACATTCCAAAACCACAGACAGGTGTTTTTGGACATGCTCTGAACCAGTCATCTAGCCATGATAATGTGGCCCTTGTCACTCTGATCTTTATGCATACTAATTTTATCCTGCTTCCAACAGATCATCTTCTAGAACCGACTCTTTACTTTCTTCATAATACATCAAGTCCCATGGCAGATGCTACTGTAATGAGATAATTAACAGGTATTCCACAAACCCAAATCAGATATGCATTCATACACAAAGCAAGTAGTCTATTCACATTCAGCATTTTAATTATTCCAGGTAAACAAAAAAAAACAAAAACAACAAAACAAACAACAACCCCCACTATTTCTATGCTATGTCTCATGCAGCTCAACAACTGGCTAGCTCTTAGCCTTGTACTCACTTGGTGCCGTTCTGCTTTGCTGCACACCACTTATGATGGCCCTGCCCCCTGGTTACCAGCATCAGGTGACGCAGAGGACTGGAGGTTTGCCAGCTTATAAGATTGAGTGCAATAACTGTTAATTAACTGATTATTAATGGGGGCAGCTGTAGTCTAATGGTTAGAAAAGTGGCTTTGGGACCGAAAGGTCGCTGCTTCGATTCCCGAACCAGCAGGAAACATGTGTGGCGGCAGTAGGAGTAAGTTGCACCATCCCTTCCTCCACAAGCATGGCTGAAGTGCCCTTGAGCAAAGCACTTAATCCCCAACTGCTCTCCGAACACTGCAATGTATAGCAGCCCACTGCTCCGAGTGTGTGTGCTCACTGGATGGTTTAAATGTAGAAGTAAAAATTTTCCTTGTTGAATTAATTCAGTATAAAATAATTAATTATATCCACCATCACTGGATTGTGAGAAATAAAGCATTTTACTTCTTTATTTAAATAACGTTTTGTTTTTATTTAAAAGTATTAATTCTTGCCATCAGGTACTTTCATTCCAATTTTTGTTGCCTTTTGTGAAATAAGTCTAGAGTGAATAGAGGTGCTGGCTGGCATTAGTGGTTAACTGGGAAGG
>JAOUQZ010000035.1:4726306-4744681 GCA_028564935.1 Neosilurus hyrtlii
CCCGGAGTTGGCTGAGATGGGCGCCAGCCTCCCCGCGACCCTAAGTAGGAATAAGCGGTTCAGAAGATGAATGAATGCACTTGTAGCTGACTGTAATAGGAAAAGCATGTACTCCTCATTTATTCTTTTATCTGGTCAGCCAATCCCTTGGAAGCAATAAAACGCATGGGCAAGGTAAAGGGAAAGAGCTTCTGGGACATGTTCAGCAAACGATGATTAAAGTGCGGGAAAAAATGTCATCTCAGTAACTTTGACCTTGGCATGGTTTTTGGTGCCCTGCAGACCTCTGCTTGTATTTTCAGGTACAACTGTCTGTAGAGTTTTCACTGAGTGGTGCAAACAAGGACACCATTCATTGAGTAACACTTCTTGCTGGTAAGAGAGGAGAAGGAAACCCTGACTCACACTGATAGTAACATTACAGTAGCTCCTATAACTACGTTTTACAAATATGGTGAGCAGAAAAGCATTTCAGAGCAGACACCTGGTCTAATCTTAAGGGGGAGGGGCTACAACAGCAGATATCACATATCAGTGCTGCCACATTTTTGAGATTTGAGTCCATTTGCTTGGGAAAGCATAATAATCCTGCTTTAGTGTCACTATCCTTATCAACCTATCATACCATTAGTTTCTGGTATTTCGGCCATCACACGTGGTTATTGTATAAATAGTTAGTGCATCAAATTGAACTATTGAGACTGATCCAGGGTTTCAGATGAGAATTAGACCAAAGAATGACAACAATATGTTTCACTCCTATTATAATTATTCCAGATATTCCAGCCATATTTCTTTGTCTATTGTACCCCTAAACAATCCAATCATGGACATGCTTCTCTGTGTCTTTAGTGTTTTCTTTTGGGAATCATCCTTGTGCCACTGCGCTCCATCTTGCTCTTCCTGGTTCTTATGGCCGCGTGGCTTGTTTCCATACTGATCACATTAAAGCGTCCCCTTAAAGGAGAGGTGGAACCTTTCACAGGCTGGCGAAGGTAAGCATCACTATCCACTGCAAATGACTGCAACTTCAAACTCTAATCTGTTTGTAGCAGCGGAATTATTCAAGGGCATCTAATCTGATGTAACAGTCATAAATACTGCACTACATGGGGTGGCTAATAATAATTGGACTTTTAATGTGTCTGAATGAGCTCTGATTCTTAATGAACATTGTCCTTAAGCTGGTTCATGAAATAATTGATAAAAATATGTATACTAGATCATACTGTGGATCACCATGAGAAATACATGAGAAACCATAGTATAATAAGTAAGAACTAGAAAAACAATAGGAGTGTTAAATATGTGCCCTGTGTGATTAGCTAGAAATGAAACACAGATGATAGATAATGCATGCAAAAAGATAGGGGAGAAAAAAAGTACAAAGAGCAAACAGACATGCAAATCAGAGAAAAAAGCATCGATTGTTGGAGTCATGGCATGAGGCGAAATAGTTCCTCCACACAGAAATGCTGGAGCCCGGGAATCAAATTCAGGACCTTCTTTCTGTGAGGTGGACGTGCTACCCACTACGCCACCATGCCGCCCATATGTAAATGTTAAATAAAAGATCAGAATTTATTACTCAGATATCCACACATGGGAATTAAAAGACTGTGGGAGACAGAACGGTTTGTGTTATGTAGCTCTATAATACTGGACTCAGGCGTGATGAAGTTAAAGAGTGAGATTGGTTAGAAGACAGGAGCTATAAAGCTTCACATTTTAATATTCACATTTTTTGTCTTTTAATTTATGTTCCTTGTTAAATATATATCATTTTCAATATTTGATACAAAATAGGCCACTTATGTATGTTTGTGTAGATTTTTGTGTCATAGAGTGATGGCGGCTCTGGGCCGGCTGTGTTTCTTTGTGATGGGTTTTCGCGTCATTGTCAAGGGGAAACAGGCCACCAGCAGCGAGGCTCCGGTTCTAGCTGTGGCTCCTCATTCTTCGTTCTTCGACTCCATCACCTGCATCGTATCTGGAATGCCATCTGTAGTGTCCCGCACTGAGAATCTACTTCCTCCAATGTTCGGCCGTAAGCAAAAGACACTTTTTGATGACCCTTGTTATGTATTTGCTTTGAATATGAAATTAAGGCATTTGCATGGTTGATAAAAGGAAACCGTAGTACCTGAAGGAAACCCACACAAGCACTGGGAGAACATGCAAACTCCACACAGAAACGCCTGAGCCCAAGAATCATACCCAGGCCCTCTTGCTGTGAGGCAGACGTGGTAACCACTACGCCACCATTTCAGAGACTACAGTTGTTTCCAATTAACTGACCTTCAGCCTTACAGGCTCTATAGTTAAGACAATTCAAGGTTACCTGTTAAATGGCCCAAATATACACCAATCAGCCATGACATTAATACTGTCTGACTGGTCTGCAGCAAGGCACCTCAGTAAAAATGTTCTGACTCCTTTCTATCATAACGAGCATCAACAGTTTCAGCAGTTTGTGCTACAGTAGCTCTTCTATGAGATCAGACCAGATGTTCTTGCCTTCGCTCCACACAAGCATTGGTAAGCCTTGGGCACCCATGACCCTCTTACCAGTTCAGTGGTTGTCCATCCTTGTTCACCTTTGGAAGGTATTTACCACTGCATACCACAAACGCAGTCTTTTAGCCATCCAAATGTTTTCTGCTTCCAAAACATCAACTTGTTTTATCACGTTCTGCCTAATGCATTCCACTCCTTGGCAGGAGTGCAACGTCTGTATAAAGAAAGTCTGAGGTTTTTAAATACAAGTGATAGCGAGTCTGTGCTACAGACCAAGGGCTGAGATTTCTCAGTACAAACCGAGCAAATGTGGTTCATAAGCAGTTTATAAAGTGGTATTTTAAACTGGTGGCCTTATTTAATTCACTTCCGGTGCTGTTGTTTACCCACATCTAAACAAGGAGTCTTCAGCCACGTCTGTGAGAGCTAGGCTGGTGTCGCAACTCCACTTCTGATTCCTTATCAATTTGCGTGTCCCAGAAGGGGCGACATTCATGGATGCAATCAGGAAGTAGATTTAAGCTCTCTGCTTACATCACAGACATGTGGAGTATCACCCCTTTGAGAGGCCATGCATTCAGCCATGCATTTCTTTGTTGTGTTCTAGTCCTTCGGTTTTACGTATATTCCATGGTCTTGGTGTTTTCTTTGCCTTGTGCTCATTTAGCTTGCTTTGTACATGCTACCATATGTTTCCTTGTTTCAGTTTGGGTTTAGGTTCCTGTATTTCTTGGGTTGCCAGTTCACATTTAGAGTATACGTCCTGTCTCCACATGCTAGTACTGTTCTGAGTGGTGCCACTTCACATCTGATCACACCACTAGCTGTATTGTTGATAATATTCCTAGAACAGGAAGCCCATAATTGTTTTAAGCTTTACATACCTCACTTAAAGCCATAAAGGAAAGAAAGGATGGTGTGAAACTGAATTGGTGGAAGTGTATGCTGGGCTTTGACATAATAATACCTTTATACAGATTTTGTGCACAAAACATCTGATGCGTGTATACTGTGTCATGTGGTTATAACTTTGTGTATGTGTACATCCTTTAGGGTTTCTGCGTTGCCTACAGCCTGTTGTCGTATCACGGGAAAACCCAGACTCACGCAAAAGCACAATCGCGGATATTAACAACCGGGCCA
Organism: Neosilurus hyrtlii; assembly: GCA_028564935.1. NCBI lineage: Eukaryota > Metazoa > Chordata > Actinopteri > Siluriformes > Plotosidae > Neosilurus > Neosilurus hyrtlii. The sequence goes on from JAOUQZ010000035.1 coordinate 4,729,967, forward strand.
GATCTGAAGGCCGCTGGCCACAGGTCAGAATAAACTCATGCTTTGCGTGCTACTGTTTAATTATTTTTTTAAAGATGTGAATGAGCAAGAAATGATGTAAGTGATTTCATAATCTGCCTTTAAATAGGGGATTTCAAAGTTTAGTATGTGTGTTACAAAAGCAGGAAATTACTTTGGAGAACATTACTTAATAAGATAAGATGTAAGAATGCCTGCTTTTTAATTTATTTATTTATTTGTTTATTTTCATGCAGGGGACCGAAAGAGTATCAGAGATTAGATTTTGTGGAAATATAAATATGAAAATAGGCATTATATTTAAATGGATTACCAAACAGTAAACAGGATTTAACACTTTTATACATTATATGGTACATTTCAAAGCCACACCAAGTTTAAATTCAATGTTTTGCAGTTGTTGATTTTCCCAGAAGGAACATGCACAAACAGATCCTGCCTCATTACCTTCAAACCAGGTAAGAAGGTACATGTTTGTCTGAAGGGCTGAGATCCACAGTAGTCTAACCTCAAAAAAAAAAAAAAAAAAAGGTAAATCAGATGAGGTCTCTGGTTCGTTTTCATTTGCTTTTAAATGATAAAAAAAGGAGTTCCCTTCATCTTCATTATGACCATGAATCATATTGTGAGCTTTTATCCCTTTTTTATTGCAAAAACTGATGTTATTTTTCTTAAAAATGGCTTTTTGTTGGTTAGACCACTCAGATTTTCGGCCCTACATTTAGAGGTGCCCATTAACTAGTGAAAAGCAGCAAGGCCACCCCAACTCACATTTGTTTTACCTCTGGTTTTGGTTCTTTGTCTGTTTATAATTACAATAACAAGATTGCATACCAGTGCATCCTGCGCATGCACAAGGCAGGGGTCATTGATACAGGAGTAAGCAAATGGTTTCAGAAAGACATTGCGGCTGATTCTATTCTATTTCCAAGAGATAACAATGTATTTTATGTTTATTTCATATATCTGGGAAGTGAATGGGTCTCTTTGAAGTATGTATTTGTGTGTATTTATATTTCTGGGATGGTTTTTGCTCTTTGTATTGATACTTGTATTGATGTAATATAGTACATAGATAGATAGATAGACAGACTAAATTCAGATATAGTAATATTAGAATGTCCCTTTAGTTGACAGATGTTCCAACATCCAGCGTATTGAAATTGAATAGATTTCAGTGTTTATATTTGATTGCATGAGAAAAAGTTAAAACAGGAACCAGATATTTTCAGATAAGGCCTTCACCCAGTCACTTCCTTCTTCTTCCCAGGAAGAGTGGACACTTTTATTTAATCAAATTTTAAATTACTTCGCATTTGCATCGCAATATGTTTGTTCAGAATGCGTATAATGATTTAATTTACTCCAAAGCCATATAAACTACAGAGCTCTGATTGACTTAAATGAAATCATGCTGCATAACAGGATAAATAGGACACAGTAATCTAGGGCACAGTCTGGTCAATACATACTACTGACACACATTTACCAGAGCTGCACAAAGTTTTAACTTAAGTAAGGACAGGGTTAACTGTGTGAGTTTGGGACCCTTGTGTTTGCACAGGGTGTGAGTGTTTTTAGACTGTAAAACTGTGCGCATATATGTGTGTGTGTGTGTGTGTGTGTGTGTGTGTGTGTGTGTGTGTGTGTGTGTGTGTGTGTGTGTGAGAGAGAGAGAGAGAGAGAGAGAGAGGGAGTTGCCTTGTCACTTAGTGTCGCTTCCTGTTTTCAGGTGCTTTCTTACCAGGGGTCCCTGTTCAGCCAGTGCTTATCAAATACCCCAACAACCTGGTAAGTTCCATTGTTAACTGCTCTACTGATTCTAATTAAGACAAGCAGATTCCAAACTACGACCATCTCCTCATATTTGAAAGAAAGAACAAAAAAAAGGAAAGTTATAAAGAAGTGTATTGGTCTGAATCACATACCTATTTTTAAGGGGCGTCCACACAGGAAGTGATAAGCGAGCATGTAAAGTCAACGAAAGAATGCAAAATAAGCAATGAGATGCCAAATTTTGGTAAACTACCTGCACTAGACTGGTATGGAGTTTAACTGAGCTGAGTTTACTTACTGCAGAAGTTGCATTCCACAGGGGTTGATAACAAATCATTAATTCGTTACCTAGCCCACAAGGCATGTGAGAGTGCCGGTGTGGTGCTCAGTGCGATGTTTTTTGAAAGAAACTGCTGCAAAGAAGTGGAAACCTTTCCAAGTCTTCAGTCAAGTTGTATTTTTCAGGTGTTTCATTTAAAAGACAAATTTAGTGAATGATATAGAGCAACAATTAATCCTTCAGTAGTTTCATAAAATGTGTTGTTTATATGGGCTTACATTGTTAATTTTAAAACAATTATAGTTAGTGCTGCTCTTAAAAAAATCAGGTACTTTTCTGAATGCTGCCTTAAAATAAAAATAACCAGATTAATTCACAGTCATCATTAGACTACCCTGTAACCTGGATATAATATAATATACTGTAATATAATGTACTACAGTACAATACTATACTATATAATACAGTATAATACAGGGGGGTCAAGCCCCAATTTCACTGCTGTCCCCCCTGAGGCATGTAAAAGAACCATTGCTGTCATTCGTAAGGAGTAGGCCATTTTGTTGCCGTCAGCATGTTTCTGCTTTGCAGTGGCCTGGAGAACTGTCCAGGGTATATTCTTCCCTCGCCCAGAGTCGGCTGAGATGGGCACCAGCCTCCCCGCGACCCTGATTAGGATTAAGCGGTTCAGAAAATTAATGAATTAATGAATAATATAAAGTAATTTAGTATTATATAATTCAATTTTATGTGGGGCTGCATTGTGGTGTAGTGGTTAGCACTACAAGACAAGCAAGAAGGTCCTGGGTTCGAGCCCTGTGCCCAGTAAGGGTGTTTCTATGTGGAGTTTGCATATTTTCCCCATGCTTGCATTCGGTTTATTTCAGGTGCTCCGCTTTCCCACAGTTCAACGACATGCACATTAGGCTAATCGGCTGTTCTCGATCTCTCTATTGGTTGTGTCTGTGTTGGTCCTGCTATAAACTGCCGTGCTGTTCAGGGTGTACCCTGTTTCCCACCAGAGCCAGCTGGGATGGGCTCCAGCCTCCCCATTACCCTAATACAGAATAAAGTGGTTTGTAAAATGAAATGAAATTACAAATTCCATGCAATTATCATGTGTTATTAAAATTTCACTTAATATGGGTGCATGAACTTGCATTTAGAAATTAAAGACACTGATTTCTACACTGAAATTTTTATCTAGGTGCAAAAAGAATAGGAAAAATGTACTTACATCCTTGTTTACAATGCTACTTTTTTAAAATACATTTTTGCATGTGCATTGTCTGAGAATATAGTGACAGAGAAGATCAAAATTCACAATTCAACACATTATATCTCCACAGTTTGGAATTTTGTCCTCTGTGTAATAGTTGGGCGTTTACATCCTAGACTTCTTTGTTCTGTTTTTCAGGACACAGTAACATGGACATGGCAAGGCCCTGCATTGTAAGTGCTGAAGATTCAGTTACAGGGTCATTAAACTTAAATGGTTCCCACTGCTCAGCATTAGACATAACATATTCTCCCAGTGTTAACATGAATGGGTTGCATTTCAGCCCTGTTTCCAGGTCGTAATACTTCCCTGGTCCTGTCACAGTCCTACCCAAACTGACAACATGTCAGTCAGTGCTGTGTTTCTGCTGAATGTACAGTATGGTTTTATTTCCTTTTTTAAGAAATCCAGTAATCGTTGCTGCTTTCTGTTTCAGCCGGACCCTGGTTCTCCTCACCCTCTGTCAGGTCCATACAACAGTGCAAATTGAGGTTAGTCTACTTCTCTGTTCTCTTAAAGACATCAGAACACATAACGTCTACTGAAAATTAGAGCTGTGTATAACTAAATATTTCTTTAAAAATAACTGGATCTTAAGATATTATTGAAAGTCTTGAATTTTAAAAAAGCGTGAAGCTTCATGTGAATATTGACAGTTTAAAATAAAACTGAAATAAACTCTCTCTCTCTCTCTCTCTCTCTCTCTCTGTCTCTCTCTCTCTTTCTCTCTCAGTTTCTTCCTCCATATATTCCCAATGAAGAAGAGAAAAAGGACCCTATAAAATTTGCACAGGCTGTGAGAAGCCAAATGGCAGAGTAAGGAACAAAATAAAGTACAAGTTTGCAATGGGGGTCTGAGTTTCACTATTGGGGTCCCCATTTGAGTAAAATAGTACTGATAAGCTTTTATGGTTTGACAGAGCTCTGGGCGTGCCCGTAACAGATCACACTTTTGAAGATTGTCGGCTGATGATCTCAGCAGGGCAGCTGACTCTGCCCATGGAGGCAGGGCTAGTGGAGTTCACCAAGATCAGCAGAAAGCTTAAGTATAGCACATTCACTGAGACGTCACTGCTTTACCACTGCTGTACCATTTAATATTGAATCTATGGTGTATGGACACATCATAAAGCATAATTATGACTTGGGTTCATATAAAAGTGATTGATATTTAAAGCGAATACATCATGTTGTTGTTTGTTGCTTGTTCTTATTATTCCTTATATCTTATTCTTAGTTATTATCTGGAGTTTAAAAGTAAACACATTTTGTTTCCTTAGTCTGAAATGGAGCAACATGCAAAAAGAGCTGGAGAATTTTGCTGCCATTGCCCACTCGTGCAAAGGAGGTCGAATCGGGATCGAGGAGTTTGCTAGCTTTCTCAAGCTGCCCATCAGCCCTGTGCTTCAAGAGCTTTTTGCTCTTTTTGACAGGGTGTGTGTTTCTGTGTGTTTATTTACTTTATTGAATACAACCGTTCACTTATATTTTATCCTGAAACACTGAATACTTATACGGAAGCCTGATCGAAATGCTAAAGCGCGACATATTTCTATAAATATTTAAAGGTACATTTTGGAGGATCTATCAGCAAAACTGTATGATCTAATAAATACATAAGTTTTCATTAGTCTATAATCATTATAAACATCGCTGTGTTATCTGAACCTCAGAATAAGCTGTTTATATCTACATGTAAAGTCCCTTCTCAAGGAGGCACCGTCATTATTCTAGTGTAGCCAGAACCACCTCTTTAAATCAGTTGATCACCTTCAACATTCAGGTGTAGCTCCTGCTTGGTTGGAATGAAAGCCTGCACTCACACCACCCCTATGTCGCTAAGGTTGAACAGCCCTGGCGTACAGGCTTTGAAGGGGAGATGTCAAAATTGAAGTTTCAGTTGGCTGCATTCTGGACCCTTACCACTAGATGCCACTAGATACCGTAAAATCTTACACACTCTACCTTTAAGTAGGTTTAATAAACCCTCCACCATGTTAACCTGCAGGACGGGGATGGCACCATTGATTTCAGAGAGTACGTCATTGGTATGACAGTGCTGTGTCGACCAGCGAACACAGAAGAAGTCATCCAGACAGCGTTCAAGGTACATGTTCCCTCCATAGCATGTAGTTGATCTATTTATGAACTAAACTAAAATCTGATTCGTCCTCTGTTTGATGTCATTATTTTTTAAAATATCTTTAATTTTTTTTGTAGTAAAAAACACAAAGGTTAATGGTTTCAGCTATGGGGTGGTAAAGATGCTGGAATGCTAAAATATGACGTACAGCAGTACAGCAATTCTGTGATTTCTGGCTTTAGCTTTTTGATGTAGATGAGGACAACAACATCACTCGAGACGAGTTTGCTAGCCTGCTGCGCTCCACGCTCGGTGTCTGCGATCTCGACGTCACTAATCTCTTCAATGAGATTGATATCGATGGATCAGGACATATCACATATGGTGAGTACATAGTGCGACATTTTTTACTCCCTGTAGGCTTTTTTTTTTTTTCTTCAATTTTGTATTTCCCTCAGTGTAAAATTAAGATATAGTGGTTAGTATGGTGGCGTAGTAGTTAGCATAATGAATGAGATTACATCTAATCTACATAGAAATGTCCAGGGTCTACGCCACCTTCGCTAAGGATGACTCTAATATGATTGTGAACCCTGGCTGACCCTAATATGATTAAGTGGTTCAGCCCTATAGGCATAACATATTTAACCTTCAATAAAGTTTTGAGTCTGGCCAAGACTGAGCAGTCACCACAAACTTTTAGCTTCCTTTATTTAACTTCTGGTTTGTATCATGTTGTATGTTCTCTTGTAATAATCATCATTAAACCATTATAAACAAAAGAAACTCCTGAAAAGCAGTTAGTGTAGCTAGAGTATATAGTGTGCATGTTTAAAATGATAAAACTAAAAGATTTGTCTTCCCTGACATCTTTTTTTGTTTGTTTTTTATTAGATGAGTTTCTTTCCTTTGCTTACACCCATCCTGAGTATGCTAAACTCTTCACAACGTACATTGAGCTCCAGCGCTACCAGTGCCTCCAGGGAGAAGGAGAAACCTTGCAGCTCTCTTCCTCCTCTGTGATTCCTCCCAGTGAGCAACAGGAAGAGTGTAACTCAGACAAGAAAGATGACTAAGCGCCTTAATAGTAAAGCAATATCGATTATACTGTGAGGTTTCCGGAAAAACTGATTTCTGCTAGAAAGCATTGTCCTTTTTCCCCCTGATTTGAACCAAAGCTGCTGTTCTGATTGAAACAGCATCCAGAGCAAAAATACAATGGATCAAGAAATATATGCACATTATTACATGATGTCACAACTCACTGATCTTTTATTAAAAGCATGCAAAGACTGGTGTGTTATTGCAACATACTACTGTGATAGTTACACTGCAATGTTTTGTCACCCAGAGCACAATTTTCTTATTATAATATATAAAGAAAACATAAATTATACAAAGTTTACTACTTAAAAAATGTCTTGTGTACACTTAATTGTCACACACTCAACCTATCTCAGCTGACACTGGGCGAAGGTGGGGAACACCCTGAACCGCTAACCAGACCATCGCAGGGCAACACCCTCACAACCATTTAGACTTACTCTCACACAGTTTCACGCAATTTGAAACATAATGTGCATAACTTTGGACCGTGAGAGAAAACCGGAGTACCCGGAGGAAACCCAAACTGCATCAAATGACATGAAGACATTTTATTCACAGAAACAATAAATTTAGAGGCAGGTTTACATCACAAGTTTGCACAAGCACATCCCTTATTTGGCATGGAAAAAAAAATCTGGATTTACTACTGATGTACCATGAACAGATAGAGATGGAAAGGTATGGACAGTTCTTTATGCAGTGGACCTCACTGCATGTCATAAAATATTATGAAATTATGTGATTTAAAAAGTGTGCAGTACTCAATTTACTGTTAGTTTTGTCATTACTTAGGGGGTGATCACACTAGAGGTGATAAATAAAAAAATAAATATTTTTGAGTGGGATTTGTTTAGTTATGTATTTATTTATTAATTCATTTATTTTTGGTGAATTTTTTATTTTTTATTTTATTTATTTATTTATTTTTGCGAATTCCCATCAAGATGTTTCGCAAGCAGATATTCTGCTTAAATACATATATCATGCAACATTTCTGCAACAGATTTGTGAGTAATTTGTGATTGGCTTGTGCATGTTTGGCGAAAAAAATATGAATCTTCTGTCATAACTTAGTCACGTTTTCTTTGATTTTTGTTCTCAAACCAATCGCTTTTCATTAGCTTATTAGCACAAAACACCGAATAAGGCGGAGGCCAGCAAGTCTGAAATTTTTCACGTGGAAGTCTCCAACTTGTTGCTTTTCGTTACGAATGAAATACAAATCATTTGCAAACAAAATGACAACTCTGTGACCTTCTCACGATGTGTGCGGACTGTTTGAGAAGACTTTGAGACTACTCCGGATCAGAGCCTTATTTTCCAACATTCGCATGAATTTCAAACGTTTAAAATTTTTTGGCAATTCACGTCAGTTGCTTTTCTATTGCACCTCTATTGTGATCACCGACTTAACATGCCAAAATTTGAGCTTCACATCGAAATGTCAGTCAACGAGAGTGACAATGTGAGTGAGTGCAAGCAGACATATAGTGAGCAAAGTAGATTATTTTTTTTTTCGGGTGATTCATATGTTCACTTCTAAATATCGTTCGCTTTGTGAGACTCCCATTTGCATTCAGGAATAAGGAACAGGAACGTGTGTGCTAAAAAAGAAAGGGAATTTATTTGAAATCCCAGAGAAAGACTTGACCAGAATATAACGATTGCCAAGTCACTTTATTCTGGACCTGTTTGTGACCTATGCTAATATGTGCTGTTTTTGGTAGATTGTGTTGGTCATCATGAATAAAATGGACTGTGTGTTGCACAGTTAAAAAAAAAAAAAAAAAAAAAAAAGGTAATTTTGATGAATATATATTGAATAAAGTCAAGCTACAATCACTTTACTGTTCATTTCTTAGTATATCTCAGAGGCAGAGTAGATAGCACTGTCACTTCACAGCGAGGAAGTCCACAGCATACTGGGGCCTGGGCTTTCTATGTTGAGTTAGCATTCTCCTAGTCAGCATGAAGTCACACTAACGTGACTAGCCTGGCAACTACCAGCACCATATTTGACTAGGTGAAAGAAAGAGAGAGAGAGAGAGAGAGAGAGAGAAAGGGAGAGAGAATTTCAATAAACAGATCTTTTAAATAAACTTGTTATCAGTTCCCAGCTATCCACCAGGAATTCTATTTCATTAGCCTCTGTTCTGCCAGATTATACCACTACACATCTGTAAAATGGTGAATACAGGCTTGCAATACAAAAAAACACTCTTTACCCTTGTCAAATATGGTGCCCAGTGTTGTGAGGTTAGTCACTTGACCAGAACCCGAATGTCTGACTTTGAGAATGTTCTCCATGTGCCTGTATTCATTTCCTTTGGTGCTCTGCTTTCCTCCTACAGTGCAAAGACATACAGATCATTTGATTTATCATTTTGCTATACTGTATTAATCCCTCAAGGGTAATTATTGCTTCTGCATTTAACCCACTAAATTATTCAGTGGTTTCAGTGAATGAATAACTGACATATAAGTGCTCATTTTGATGGTTAAACTGCAGATACTTTTAAATATTCATTCATTTTATAAGCTACTAAATCCTAATTAGGGTTACAGGGAGGCTGGCGCACATCTCAGCTGACTCTCGGCTAGGACGGGATACACCCTAAACAGCTCACCAGGCCATCGCAGGGCCATTTACACTCACACTCACACCTAGGGATGATTTGGAACAGCCAATTAGCCAATTTGACTGTGGAAGGAAACAGGAGTACCCAGATGAAACTCCCGCAAGCATGAGGAGAACATGCAAACTCCACACAGAATCGCCCCAAGCCTGGGAATTGAACACATACACATACACATATATGAGATACTGAAAGTCTTTTTTTAAAAGGAACTAGCAGTGGTTCAAGCATGTACATCCCCTTCTGTTTAAACCCAACACACACACATACACACACACACACACACACACACACACACACCTCCCCAACTTGCCACCTTGCATTTTAAAGAAAGTTCACATTCTCTGTTCTCTCTTCATCTCATCCCAATTGGTTCAAAACATTCCAGCTTGCAACAATTTTAATGGTGATATGTGTGTTTAGACAAACTGTATTAAGAGTGTTTATATGGTCGAAGTAAAAACTGTTGTGTAAAAATACAATTAATTGCTGTTATTCTGCAGTCTTCCACCAGGGGACACCAGAGACCCAGTTTACACAGCTCTTAAGCCCATGTTCTGTTTGTCGTGTGTGTGTGTGCGTGTGTGTGTGTGTGTGTGTGTGTGTGTGTGTCTGTGTTTGAATTAAAACATAAATTACAATTATACAAAAGTGCATTCTCATAGTTATTCATTCTCTGTTTTTTTCTGTAGGCTGGACCAAAATTTAGAGAAAATCATTTTTTTTTTAAATAAATAAAAATAAATAAATAAAAATGGGGGCCCTGTGATGGCCTGGCGAGCTGTCCAGGGTGTACTCTGCTCTCGCCCAGTGTCGGCTGAGATGGGCACCAGCCTCCCCGTGACCCTAATTAGGATGAAGCAATTCAGAAAATGAATGAATGAATGAATGTTAAATAGTGGCAGTGTTGGCCCGGTGGTGGGGTGCTGGATTAGTCAGAAACTCGGAACATTAAATTGCATGATAAAATTTTGATATTACCTTCAATATTACTCTTAATATACTGACAAGAAGGGCAGCCACATTTAGCCCAGGTATTTGAAGATAATGACAAAATCTTGAACAGTCGATTTGTTACCATGCCATGCAGCCTGGTAGAGAAAGATATTAATTGAGCATGTAATGCGTAGATAATAAATGATTTTCTCAAAATTAGTGCGTGTACTCAATTAATTTCCGGGGTCACTGATGATGATGGTAGTGTCCTACATAAGACTGGTGTTCTCTTTTTCTCTTTCTCTGGTTAGGCCCTGCTGGATGAATGATGGCACGCAGCTCACTTCATTAAAGCCCTGCTGTTCGGTACACTGTGCTCACCAGCTGTGATTTTCACCGTCAATTTGTTTTAACCTTTTCAGACAAAAAGAAAGCCATTTCATTTTAACCACAATTGATGAGATGGCATGGAATCAATTAAATAACACTGTTGCCTCTTTCTCTCCCTTCCTCTCTATATCTCAGTGCTTCTCCTCTATATTGCTGGATCCATTCTGCAGCAGCCTCGGGTCAAAGCTGCCTGGTCAAATCGTCGACAACCAATGTCACTAATTAGGTTTGATTTGCACTAACCAAATGAGGATTGGATAAAAGGGTCTAGGTGAGCTGGTGTCTGCCTACACATTTGAAAAAGAGACTGATCTGATGGTGTTCTAAAGAAAGGTCAACACCGACAAGATGAGCAGTTAATTGACAAGTTGCCAAATAGCTGCAAAATGCAGCAAGCTATTTGTATTCCATATACCATATAACATATAGGAGATGGCGCATCCATTGCCCTCATTTATTTGTATTTGGTCGTAAGTCCAACAATGTCATATCATTAATAACTATCCACTTCCAGTTAGATTCAAGTTTGAGGAATATATTTGAAAGAAATGATTGTTTTATTACTTACACTTGCCTTATCACCATGTCTTTGTTTTTTTTTTTTAATTAACAAACAGAATGTAGCCTCTTCTTATAGAGAGCATAATCTTTCCTCCTGAAGTGTTTACTGTGTTGGAAAGCTTTTACCTACAGCACTGACGTTGGAGACTCTTCTGAAAACTACAACTTAAACATCTTATCACATCATTGATTGATTGATTGATTGATTATTTATTTGTTTATTTATTATTTTATTCTTTTTAATTAATGAATTTTTTAAATTGGATCATCTCTAAAGAATTAAAAGAGATTCGATTTTAGCCAAATGCACTTTTGGATAGATGGGCAAATTTAATAATATATTCAATGAAAATACTCTATGGGTGGGAATCTCTCCTTTATGTGTGTAAATGAAATAAAGTGTACTGCTACATGATTTCCAGACCACTTAAGACCATGTCATCTATGCAGTTACAATTTTTTTTTTGCGCAGAGCAAATGCAAAATTTGGCATTTCTTATATGAACCCCATTTATGGACATTCTGCCCTTGACTTATGCAGGTGTTCACAAAGGGCTTCTGAGAGCTGAAGAAAATCAAGCACCACTGCTTGACACCACATTACCTTTTACGGCTGTTGCACAAGTGCAGCTTATTGCACAGAGTCCACTGCAGTTTAAAAAAAGTATATTTTACATTCTGTTTTATGCTTGAAATATGGAGAGTTTCATCATCTCATGCACATGCACCATGCTAGCACATGGATGTGTTTGAACTTGCCAAGTTCAAAGAAGACAGTCACGAGTATTCAGGTCTCGTCTAGATATACTGGGGCTCACCGACATGCAAAGGTCATCATCCACCTTCTCTGTAGATTCTCATTTTGCATTTATTTAAAAATCTGAATCTATTATATGGTTTGAATAGATTTCGATGACATTCACATTTATGAATGGGAGAATCAAGCCCTATATAATAAAAGGAAGTCATGACAGTTTCTTTCATACCAAGCTGGCAGATCATGTCTTTACAGATCAAGACCAAGCTTTGTACAGTGTGGTTATTGTTATGCTGGGACAAGCTTTGGCTTCTTAATTGCAGTTAAAGGAATCTGTAATGCTTTAGCAAACAAGGATATTAAGGGCAATTGTGTGCCTCAAAAATGTTAACATGACAACATGGTCTGTGAATTCTGGCTCTGGCTCTGAAAGATTGATGGAGCTGTAATGCTTCCCTCGATATTAATTTTATTTGAATACAATATCACCCTACCTGTAAGTCACTAAAAACCACCAATATGTGTAAATTCAGGTTTAATATAAGTTTAACACCAGAACAATGTCTCTGCTTGGCTATTCACTGAGAATGATTGATTGTTTCTTGATGTAAGCACATCTTTATTTACATTTTTACATTTACATTTACCACATTTGGCAGATGCTCTTATCCAGAGAGACTTACAGTTATCATTTTTATACAATTAAGGGGTAAGTGCCTTATGCAAGGGTCCAACAGTGGTGATAGTGGGGATTAAACCACTGACCTTTGGATCAGTAACCCATCACCTTAACCACTAAGCCACCACAGCCCATTTATTTATTATAGTGAACTTCTAAATGGGACATGAGTTCAATCTTGTTTTTTTTTTTTTTTTTTTTTTTTAATTTACAGATAGTGTATGCCACTAATGCAGTCGAGAGCTGTCCTCTGTGACTCTGACACTTATGCCTTCATATTTCTTTTTCCCTTTGTTGTCTTGGATGTTGTCTGTGCATGCCGCTTCGAAGCTTTTTGCACCACAGTGAATGTTTGACCTCTTGGAGTTGCGCTCACTGGTAAAACCATCACAGTTTTGCTAAGACAGTGAGGCTTTGTTCACGGTATTGCTTAAGCTGGGCATCGTATCTCTTCTTCTGGCCTCCTTATAAATTCCTGCCTTCCATCATATGACCGTAGAGTTCAGGATATGGTTGGACTTCATCTGTACTACATTTTCAGACCATCGCTGTTGATTTTTGATAACGGTGGCTTCTTTGGAAAAGCATCCAGCCTATGCAATGATGCTGAGATTTGTGCGATAAATGAATCACTAAAACCCACTTTAAAGGAAAATGTCTGGATTGCGTAACTGGCCTAGCTTTTTTTGAGAAATTTTAAGAAATACTCGGTAAACTTTTAATATTTGCATTTGTTCTGTATTATTTTGAATTGTAAAATAAAATTATGTATTTATAATTGGTTTCTTCCTTATTTTATATAATGAGTATGCTTAAAACAGAGCAGTGATATCATGGGTTCTTAGTTCTAACTGTTATAACTGTATAATAATGTGCATTATAACTGCATAGTTTAGTCATAAGTGATTGCATGAAATAAAAGAGTGGTGGCATGGTGGCGTAGTGGTTAGTACATCCGCCTGACATCAAGAAGATCCTGGGTTCAAGTGCCGGGCTTGACGAGGGTATTACTGGGAGGAGATTTCATGTTCTCCCCATGCTTGCGTGGTGTTGCTCCAGTTTCCACCCACAGTGCAAAAAACGTTAGGCTGTCTGTTTTAAATTGCCCCTATATGTCTATGTGTAATTGTGAGTGGTTGTGTGTGTGTACCCCATCTTTGCCCAGTGTAGGATTAAGCGCTTCAGCAAATTGTTAAGTGAGAGTAAGCAATTGCATAACATACCATGCTTTAGTTCAGTCCTGTGAGCATCACTATACTATACAATATGAAATCTCAAAGCAAAGTATCCCCTTACTGTATGTTATATCCCTGTGGGTGGGTGTTTTCTGTACAGTATTGTATAGATGTCATATCCTAGCCACCCACAGCTTCCCAAAACTCTGTTTCTTGAGTAAACACAACTTGCAGCACTTTTACTTGTCTTTGATCTAAAGAAAAAAAAAATATCTTGGCCTTGAGCAGAAGGGACAAAAGCTATAACGGCACCTCCCGGAGGGTGAAACAAAAACACAGGACAGCCCTTCCTCAAAACCTCTGGATGACACCATGCTGATTCTTACAGTCCTTTTCTTCTTCGGAAAGAGTGAGGAAATATTTACACAACAGTCTCTGAATTAAAGGAACTCACACACACAGAAGAGAAGGTGTCATTGTTCGTACTTTTGCTTCTTGTGTTTGTCTCAGCATTTTTAGTGAGCTCCAGATAAGTATTTTGATTGATTACTTTTTTGTACAATTCTTCAATGCACAATCCACGAATTCATGACACAGCATGCCAGGGAATGAGAGAATAACTAATCATAAGGAGCCAAACAATAATAAAATGCTTAAGTAACAGCTCTGCACTGTTCTGTACTGATAACTGATAATGAGACATTTGTAAGAATATAAACATGCAAAAGGGATCCGTCTCAAAACAAACACTTAGCGTGCAAGTTCCCCCTATAAATCAGTCATTTTTATTATTTTAGTTTTACAGAACCTAAACCAAACTACATAAACCGGAGACAAACTATGCAACATATGAAATGCATGTTAACAAACATAGGCCAAGTTTTTGTAATCATCCATGTGTGTGTATTTACCTGTGTTAATACAATTGTGTCTGGATGTCAAGATGGGAGTCTACATAGCTGGAGCTGTCCAGGGTGTACTCTGCCCTCGCCCAGAGTCGGCTGAGATGGGCGCCAGCCTCCCCGCGACCCTAATTAG
>JAOUQZ010000035.1:4782739-4793578 GCA_028564935.1 Neosilurus hyrtlii
GTGTGTGTGTGTGTGTGTGTGTGTGTGTGTGTGTGTGTGTGTGTGTGTGTGTGTGTGTGTGTGTGTGTGTGAATGAGGGCAGGAAAATTAACATATAAATTATCCTCCCCCCAATATCTATTGTATAGATAGAGAGATTAATAGATAGATTTTCACATTCTTGCAAATGTATTCTGACACCATTTTTTTTCTTTGTAGACACTCCAATGTGTTAGTGCCTTATCAGGAATCTATTCGTTGCTTAATGACAATTCTAACCTATTTAATGAGATCAAAATGGGTGTTTACTATGGTCAAAGCATTAAAATTAATAGGAATATTTACAGATATAATGCCAAGGATACATATTATTTTTTAGTGATCAACTACATAGCAGAAGTTATATAATAAATAAATAAATAAATCTAAAACCATTGATAACAACTAAAGATTGGGTTATATGACAAAATATTAGTTCATACCATTTATTTAAAATGTAACTGATAATACATAATGAATGATATATGTCCTTAGGTTTGCACTATGCTAAAATAAATACTTTCTTCATTTCTTAAAAAAAAGTTCATGTCATGGATAATGTGAAAATGTAAGCTGTATACAGTATAGAATTGGAACTAAGTAGATTATATGATGCATTTTTTTCCATTCACAAACAAACTTGTACATGTTCTATTAAATGAACCTATCAAAGAGATTTATTAGTAAGGCCATCAAATGATATATATTTTATAGGTTGGGATTCATAAATAATTATTTCTAAAATAGAAAACAGCAGAAAAGTTACCAAACAGTGAACTGTTACCAAAACAACAACTGCATCTTCTTTTGTGCTGTACTTGAAAAGATGACACAGGCAAGTGGTAACTCAGTGATTACGATGTTGAACTACAGAAGGTTGTAGGGCAGTGGTGGCTTAGTGGTTAAGGCAATGGGTTACTGTTACTGTACCACTGTTGGGCCCTTGAGCAAGGCCCTTAACCCTAAGTTGCTCAGTTGTATAAAAATGATAGTAATGTACGCCGCCAAATGCTGTAAATGTAAATGTAAAGTTGTAAGTTTAAATCCCAGAACAGTCAAGCTGCCACTGATGGACCCTTGAACAAGGCCCTTCATGTTCAGCTGCTTAGCCAATCGAATCAGAGAGGTGTAAGTCACTCTGAATAAGCTAAATGCCATAACAGTAAACATACCCAGAGCAAGATTCCATGTTTCATAATACGTCCCTGGTGGGTGGATGTGTGTGTGTGTGCGTGTGTGTTGGGGTTAGTGATTTGTTGAGAATTTCTCTCAGGTCAAATTTGTGTTGCATCCTTAGTTTAAGAAGAAGAAGAAAAAAAAGAAACTACTTCCTTATAATTCTTATACTTCACTTGGGGAGAAAGAAAGAGTGTTAGAAGTGCCATAATTCTTATTGTATTTTCTAGATTTATTAGAGTGAAAATGCATTCAGAGATATCATTACACTGTAAACATGGTAACTGGTTGGGATCAATGCCACGATTGTGGTATCTAGATATATGAATTATTAAATATATCCCTATATATAAAATAAATATATTCTTTTGTTATATATCTAATCTTGTATTTATCAGATTCTTTATAATGAAACGTGATTTTAAATGTAGACTGTCTCCTGTAATATGTGTTCAATGTAAGTTAAGGTGAAACTGTAAAAGAAAAAGTACTATTAATAATAATAATAATAATAATAAAATATGTTCTATGTAACTGGGGTGGTTCTTCCAGGGGAAGGTAAACTGATCAGCCTGGTGTTTCTGAGCAATGTTTACAGATTGAGTACAAATTGAAATGTCCTGTTTAAAGCAAGCCGATATCTATGGTGAAGTTAAAATACGCACACTATTACAATAAAGAAGTTTCCAAACAACAGTAAAAAATGTGGAAGTTTTATTTTTTTTCTTTTGGAACTAAACTGGGTTTGTAAACTGGTTTAGCTGAGCACAGGAAACTTATAAATCGAATCTGGAAGGTCACAAAAAGATGAACAACTGGCTGAATGGGTCTGTAATGTTTTTTTTTTGTTGTTGTTGTTGTTTTTTTTTGTTTGTTTGTTTTTTTTAAACTACTACACTGTTGAATTCCCAAATCTGATGAATAAATAGGTATTGGTTCATTTTCTACAACAATAAGGCTCATACTGCCCCACCAAAAACATTCCCACCGGAAAGCCAAGAGCCATTGATTGCATAATTATGAAATGATTTCATCTGGCAGTATGTTATTTAACAAATAACTGATGCAGTAAGTACCTTTTCATTTCTTAAAGGGGAGGTATTATGCTTTTTCCTCTTATTCGATCCATAAATGTTGTTACAGTGTTAAAAAGCTGTGTTAGATGATGCCAGAGTGCCAAATAATTAAGCTAGTTTCCCCTCTGGGATGTATAAGCTGTTGTGTCATGGTGTGCTGGGCCTTCTGATAAACTGGCTCCACTGTTATACCCCATGCACACAGGTATCATTGTCCAACCCAGTCTGCCTCCAAGCAGGGCTTTGCAGTCTCTAGAAAGGATTCAGAAAGGCAACCAATCAGAACAAAGTAAGGACAGACAGCAGAAAGACTATAAATGGGATGAGGAAGCCAAACAAGCCAGCTTTTCAGGGGAAGGTGGCGAAGCATCTTCCTGAAGAACTGTCAAGTTTTTGCATTAGAAATCAAACTTTGATACTCCTCTGCTGTCTGAAAGGAATAATAAAGTTCTGAAAACATTATAATTAAACAGCCATGTAGGAAGATATATATTGTGGACATTATAATCTTAAAGGGTAAAATTATTGGCCTGTTTCAAGCAAATTAAACAACAAAGCAGACTGCTGAAATTAATAGATATAATCTTTATTAATTAATCAATTTTAATCCCACAAGAAAATAAACACAACCGAATGAAGTAAAAATAACCCTGTACTAGCATTGCTTATGTTCATTAAAATGCTGAAAAAATCTATTTCTTACCCAAAGATAATCATAATCTAACACAAGACAGAACAAGTTAGAGACCAGACTGCATGATTTTAAATCATATCTTCACAGTCAAAAAGTAATTCCTGGGAGTTATTGACTGGTGCTCTGATTCAATATTCTGCTCATATTATATTCAATATAATATTATGCTGTGCATACAATATTTATAGCCATATCCAACCATATCTCTGATCCTACCTTTACCTTATTTTACCAGTGTGTCAGTGTGCACATGCATAAACAATCATGAACACAGGAAAGTATTCGAAGCATCAGTCAGCTCCATCCTCATGAATGAATGTGGAAAATTTCAAGATACACCTTTTCATGGAAAAGACTATTGTTGTTATTATTATTATTATTATTAATATTAGTAGTAGTAGTAGTAGTAGTAGTAGTAGTAGTAGTAGTACAGAAAAGAAAATGTGGTGTATGTCAGTTTGAGTGCCACTGTGGAAAAAATTAAGTGAGCTTGACCATCTGACCAAGATTTAAAATTTCCGAAGACTCCAAAGAAATCCAGGAGCCTCTGCAAGCTAAAGGAACACAAACAAACAGATAAGTAGCATCTGCTTACATTTGGGTGACATAAGCATTTCATTAACATGGCATGTAATTTTCATATGAGCTCACGAATTTCCATGATAAAATATATTGCATGATATGCAAATCAATGCATTTTATTCTATCCGATATTTTATCTCAGGAATCCTTTATCTGGGTAGATGCTAGTTCTATATGACTAGCAGTTATCCAGGGTTCATAATACCAAGGTTACTCGTCATGACATGAGGTACTGACATGCCATGTCATGGTAGAAGCTGAGTGCTCAAACCATCTATATGCCATGGTGGCGCAATTCAAATGAAATTTGATTTACACCACATTTTACAATACTGGGGCCAGTGGTGTAGTTGTTAAGGTGCTGGGCTCATGACTGGAAGGACCGGAGTCATTCATGTGCCCTGCATTAGGGCCTATTATTAGACCCCCACAGTACAAAGACCCTTGGGCAGGATCACAGCCACAAGTGGCCTCTGTTCACACAGCAGTATAAATGACTACTAGTAAAAATACTGGGAAGGTAATCCTTGTAACTTCATGTTACATAAACTGGGATAATCTCTGGCTGGGATGAGTCACTAGGCTCACTGTTAAAAAAAAAATAAATGCCCAACATACTTACCTACCTTTTACAATACACGTTGTGATGAAGCAGCATTACAGAAATCCGAGTGCAGAGTTAGATCCTTAATAAACAAGCCATAGGTGATAAACAAGCCATAGGAAACCTATGCAAACATGGAGAGAACAATCCCCCTCCTTGTGCACATCGATTTCTAGCGCAACTGTATGAGTACTCAGTTTCATTAGGTTCCTTCCAGGTTTGCTTGAACTGATTTTTCCATTCTTGCACTAAATATAATCACTGATGCTGTTTTCCTCCACTGTTTTGACATACTGCTGATGTTGGGAAATGATGACAGCGATGTAAACGAGCATGATGGGGAAGTTTTCCTTTTTTTTGAACCACACAGCTAACAGTTAAATGCAGTGGCATTGACATTGATTTACATTACCAGATATGATAATGCTATTTTCGACATAGAGTATGCCCTAGCTTTGCCCACTCTTATTATACTAAATTAACATTACATTCATATTGCTAGTGTTACATATTCTATACAATGTTTTGTTGGATCACCTTTAGCCTTGATTACTACATGCTATCACCATGGCATCGTTGCTTCACCTGGTCAGATTGAGGCTCAGCAACATTATGAGGCAATAGCATGAAACCAGTTGACGACCTGAATCTAATGTAATGCAACATTTTCCCATCAATGGACTTTTTCTTCCCCCATGACACTGGTATAAAATCGGGGGTCTAATATTGACAGCCTTTGAGGTGTACTGGAGAAGACTTTATGAAGTGGTTTGGTTTTCCCATCATCAATTCAAACTGTTGGTAAAATATTTACCCAACTCTTGCTGGAAATAAGTGTTGTGATGTTGCTTAAGTTTGTCGAAATGATGCCATGGTAATTATGCACTGTAATCAAGAGGAAGCGCAGACAAAATATTACAGTGAGAGACTTTTTTGCTAGGCCGTGCATTTACGTGATGTATGTGAATTGAGATTTTTCACTGTAAAAGTTGTAGAATTAATATTCATAAAAAATAACTTGGGTGTTTTCTTACTATTGAAATTGATGTAGTTTGTAAGTAGCACCTCACTCTACACTCTTTTGCCGAATCGCTTAATCCAATTCCGGTTGCGGGGAGACGAAGCCTATTTCAGCCATCACTTGGGGAAGGTGGGGTACACCCTGAACAGCTCACCAGACCACTATTGTGCCAACACACACACAACTATTCACATCACATCCAAACCTAAGGGCAACTTGGATTAGCCAATTAAGAGGCAATGGTGGGTCAGTGGGTAAGGCGCTGGATTACTGATTAGAAGGCTAGGGTTCAAGTCTCAGTCCCACCAATCTGCCACTGTTGGGCACCTGAGCAAGGCCTTTAACCCTCATCTGCTCAGCTGCATAAATGAGATAAAATGAAAGTCACTCTGGTTAAAAGTGTCTGCAAAATGCCATAAATGTAAATGTAACCTAATGTGCATGTCTCTTGACTGTGGGAGGAAACCAAAGTACCCAGAGGAAACCAACACAAACACAGGGAGAAGATGCAAATGCCACGCAGAAATGCCAGAGCAAGGGACTCAGACCTAGTACCTTCTTGCTGCGAGGTAGACGTGCTAACCACTGTGCCACCGTGCTGACCCATAAGTAGCACCCCAGATTCTGTGTTCTTACTGTGTACACATTGCCACAATATCAAGTGTGGATTTATAAATGATTCAGGTCTTAACTTATATGGGCCTCTACACTGAGAGTAAAAAAAGAGACACTTTTTTCACGAGTGCATGTCTGTAGCAGGATCTTCTATTAGTCATCTATTAAATTTTGTATATGTTTTCCCTCACTCTTCCCCCTGACTCTGTTTTCCAATGTTCTCAATCAAATGAGATTTTCAGCTCAAATAAGTGATTAAGTGATAAGTGATAAGAGGCTGTCATCTCTCTGGCTGTCCTCAACGTCTCTTTACCTCTCTCATTTGTTTCCTTTTGCCATTACTCATCCGAACACACCAAAAAGGTCACCAAGTTACCAAACTTGTTTAACAAATAAAATAAAAACTAATCTCTACAGAGACAGAGGTCTAATTGCAATCTCTGTTCAACCATAATGCGATTGAGGAGCTTGAGGACTTTTTAGCCCAGTTGGTGCATATTGAAGGCCTTATCCTCTGCCCATAATCCAATTGCATAAGATTAATCCATGTGACCACATCAATAAAATCTTCTTTTTGTCCATGGATGGAACCGGGACACAAAATAAGCTGCACACAAAAAGAGACAGCTGATGTTAGTGGGGCTATTCATTTAAGGGTTAGCGATGAGCAATATAACATGTCCAGCACTGACATTGATTAACAATATTCAGACGTAAAGAAACTCCTTTCTCCTGCCGTTAATTTGTCTTTTGTGGACTATACAGCTTACATATGATAGGAATGTACATCCAAGACCGGTCTAATTTGAGGGACACGAGGAAACTGCAAATTAAAACGCCCGGTGGCAGGGAACTCCATCAAAATAAAGTAGTAATTGCATCCTGTTGGTTTTTCAAAAGAATTTTAAGTGGTTTCGAAGATTTTCATCACTGGCATACGCTCAAACACTTTTAAACAAACCATTACTGATAGAATTACTTACAGCAGAACATAACATCCTATGCTATTACACTGACTGAACAAAAAGAAGCTCTCAAGAAATAATACCTTCTACTGATGGATTGCTTCTGCCAATTAAGATCACCTGATGTTCTGAGAGCTGTAAACTAGCAGTCAGATTCAGAATTACTGACTCTATGTTTTTAAAGGATGAGCAAAAATCCTTATATCAAATAGACAATAGAAATAATGTCTTAAGGGCTGTACAGTGGAGCAGTGATTTGCCTCACAGCAAAACGGTCCTGGATTTATTCGGGCTCGGTGTTTCTGTTTGAAGATTGCATGTACTCCCCGTGCTTGCGTGGGTTTCCTCTGAGTACTCTGGTTTCCTTCCACAGTCCAAAAACATGCACAGTAGTCTAATTAGCTGTTCCAAATCTTCCAAGGTGTGAGAGTTTGTATGTGTGTTAGCCCTGCAATGACCTGGCGAGCAGTTCAGGGTGTACCCTGCCTTCACGCAGGGTCAGCAGAGATGGGCTTCAGCATCCCCATGTCCATGATTAGGGTTAATCAGTTTAGAAAATGAATGAATGAATGGATGAATTAATAATCTCTACAAGGTCATTACGGAGCGTGAAATTCTCATAAATGATGGTGGTAAAATGACTGACATTAACATTGACGACAAAGCAAACTTTTTCACTGAAGGAAAGAGAGAAAGTCTTTAAAAGCTCCAGTATCACTGTCAACTTTCATCATCATGAGGAAAAGCAATGAGGTTCATTTATAATAAATCAATAAATCATAAAATTATACCATTGGGCCCAGTCAAGGCAGTAACAAGATCATTCATCGCTTGATTGGCCCACATTCTGCTATCTTTCATACCAGGATTTCTTTTGCCCAAAATATGTGACAAACTAATGTTATGTCATTTTCTGCACCCCTTTATCCTTTATTAGGCTCACAGGGAGGCAGGGTTCACTCTAAACAGATCACCAGATCATCTCAGGGCCAACACCACATGTACACACACATTCAAGCATTTACTGTCACATTCACAGGTGAGGTCACTGTGGAATACCAAATTATGCTAATATGCATGTCTTTGTACTCTGGGTTGAAACTGGAGTACCTGCAGGAAACCCACACGAGCACAGGGAGAACATTCTATACAGAAACACCCTCACTGAGCACAGACTAAGAACAAAAATTTAAATAAATAGTTACTGTATGCTTAACACCTTGCATTTAAATAAGCCTATTCAGTGTCCCCTTGGTGTATTTTTTATAACACACATACTGAAGACCACAACATACAGAAAAAAATATTAGTCTGTTTTTTTGTATTTATTTGTATAATGTACATTTCCAGGAGAAAATGTGAAGTGGGTTTGCTGCTATATGGAAGTATCTGCCCTTTGCTCCTTACATTGTGTTTTCCCATCTGAGGTTGCCTGTTCCTGAACCACTAGCTGGAATGTGTTTTTAATTTGTTTTGCATGGACTCTTATTAATATCCCCTTTTTAACTGCATATTATATCCCCATTTTCCCCTGTTACACACAACACGACACACTGCTTGGGTGCCAAGCGATGCAGCTTTTATTTCAGTAACGTAGGAGGTTTATGTATTCAACCTCCACTTCAGGATTAAAATGAAAATCCCCAGGCTTGTCCATTTCTTCTTGGATTTATAATTAATAGTGTTCAGAATTTACCTTGCATGACCAAGTTCACCATTAATCCAATCCAAGTGCAAAGGTCAAAGAACACTGTGTTTGTATGAATCTGATGTGTTTGCAATTTTTGTTTTTTGTTTTCCAACAGAACTAATGTAAGTTATTCTCCTCTGAATGAACTCAGAGTGTATCTCCACCATCAGTCTAATATCAGAGAACAGGGCTCATAATGGGATGCTTCCTCCTCAAACAGAAAGTATTTGGGGTGTGAACAAGGAAGTCAGACATCGATGGTTTTTCTTCAGTACTGTAATTACTCCCTATACTATTGTTGGACTGAGCCACATTGCAAAATAATAATAATAATAACAACAGCAACAATAATAATAACTTGAAAAGCACTCAGAGAGCGCAGACCTCCACCAAGGCCATTCAGTACCCCATAAGGTATTGTAAGAAATGCAGCATTTTTATAAATGCAACATTTGTTTTTTATTTGAGCCCTACAATGTAAATGTGAAGCCATTTATATGATTGCATTGTGTATAAGGCCTGCCTTCAATAAGAGGCTGTGTGCTCAGACAAGGAAGTATTAATAATTCAATTATTTTTGTGATAATTGGTATAAAAGTTGTACAGAAAAGTAAAGGAATGAGATTACACCATCAAATGCAAGCCTGGAAATTATACCTCGGTATGGTCCAGTCAATTTCTTATTATTTTTTTTTATTTTCTGCATCCAGACAATAATCTGGAACCCTGCCAAAATGTAATCCATTATTCCTTGTATCATTTCTGACTCATCCGGAAAATTTCATCAAAATCAAAAAAAAAACAAAAAATGTTTTTGAGCAATGTTGCTAACAGACAGACAAACAAACAAACAAATGCCGGTGAAAACATAACCTCTTTGGCGGAGGTAGTAGTAGTAGTAGTAGTAGTAATAATAATAATAATAATACTAATAATAATGAAGGATATACTTTCTTAACCGAGGACACTTTATACTAAGGTGAACTAAAGTGTGTCTGAAGGTGAGATTGAGAAGCCTCAATGCAAATGGCTGGTTTTGAGCACTGCCATTCCTCCAGTTTTTATTTTTTATTTTTTTGATGTATATTAATGGACCAGTAAGTTTTCCATTGAGCTGAGCCAAACATGACCATCACATTTATACTCAATTTCTCAGATAAGAAGACTTTAATTCAGGAAAAACATTCTGGAAATGAATTATGAGGTAACAAGATGGTTTGCAGAGACATTGATTGTGTTCATAACAATTATACTCAAGCAGGCTGTATTATAAGCAAACACAAAGTTCAGTTTCAAATTCAGATTGCACACCCCCAATTAAAAAAAAAAAAAAAAAAAAAAAAAAAACACATTCTAATTCTTCAATTTAATTATTTATTTTGGAGTGTAATATTCCAGCGAACTGAGAACAAAAATCTGCAGGTTTATTAACATGTACTTGGATTTATTTTACATTGGTTTCTCTTCCCTTTTACTATTTTCCTACTACGCATTGTTCTATTTATTCAGGTGCATACAGAATGAAGGGGGTGTATTTGGCTTGCTGTAGTACTTTACTTTCTTTTTGTCTTTAGTGGCCCATTTTACTGAAGCTGTACAGGCTCTGGATACTGAATGTCTGTCAAGAGGCAGTTTTTCATAGTGTAACATTAATACTCAAGAGTACGACAGAGTATTAGGGCCACAATAAGAAAAAATGTTTTCACAGACTTCGAGAATAAAATTAAATATTATGAGAAAAAAAGTCGTAATATTATGCAAATAAAGTCATAATATTATCAATAAAAAGTCGTAATATTACAAGAATAAAGTCAAAATATTCCGAGAATAAAGTCATAATATTACGAGAATAAAGTTGTAATATTACTAGAATAAAGTCGTACATTTACAAGAATAATGTACCAGTAAGTGGATAATCAAACATGCCACAGTGTAACACAGGTAAGGTTAAGGTCATGAGAAAGAGTTTTTAGGTAGCCTACGGATTAAAGAGGAACTATGCAGGATTTTAGCTTAACTATGCTATATTTATTTTTACTTTCATTAAACAGTTTCGGCATAATTGTGACAGTTTAATGAATAGCATGTGACATTACGAGGGAGACTAAAGACTATGTATTCAACGTAGCGTCTCTTCACTTAAAAAACTGCTGTCAACCATAAGGTGACCAGACGTCCTCGATTTTAAGTCAAGTCATGTCAAGTCAGTTTTATTTGTATAGCGCTTTTTACAGTTGACATTGTCACAAAGTAGCTTTACATAGTAAAATTAAATTAGGGAGGAATCTAAAATTATTTTTTTTTTCTCTACAACCCCCTACACATCCCTAATGAGCAATCCCGCGGTGACAGTGGCAAGGAAAAACTCCCTCAGTTGACACGAGGAAGAAACCTTGAG
>JAOUQZ010000035.1:4793678-4811862 GCA_028564935.1 Neosilurus hyrtlii
GGAGGAGCAGCGGCTCTACTCCGAGCTCCTCCCGAGTGACTGAGCTTCTCACTCTATCTCTAAGGGAGCGCCCAGCCTGGGATAATATTTACATTATTACTCTTAATAAAAAAAAAAAAAACTTCAGTGCCATTTTGCTGATGACAATGTGTCACTTATACCAGCTTCGGGGTACTTAGCATATGCCTGGAATGATTCCTTTATATTTACAGGTGGAGGAGCAGGTCCTCTTTTATGAATGTGGCCGTGTATGCCCAGTAGCATGATGTGCATAAGAATGCTTTAAAATAGGAGCTCCACATCAGTAAAGCTGGTTGGACAGTTGCTCAATTTGGGCAGCAAAAACAGGATAATCAATTACTCGCAGTTTGCAACATCACTAGATGCCCCTAAAATTACACAATGCACCTTTACATAGCAGAAACTTACTGTATGAGAATTAATGTATGTTATGTTTGTGTATTTGTGTATTATGTATTGTACTAATTAATGTATGTACTGTGACATCACAAGACAAGGGAGTAACCTAACTTCCATCCATTAAACTTAAAATTTGCATAAATTATGATCCTTTTTAGTGGTAAGTAACTCTGAGTCTGTAGCATCATACTTGTTAGGTCATGTCTGTCCAAACATGCAAAAAACAAACAAAAAAAAGAACATTGTGAACCATTTATAGATTTTATTTCTTAATAGTGAATACAGTCCATGGCATAGTATGCATCCCCTGGAGGACTCCAAGCATTTTCATCCATTAGGAGAACGCAAAGCTCAAAAACAGTTTCCTCACAGGGGTACTATCTTTTTGGGGTGCACTCCTCCTTGCAAACAGCAACCTCCTCAGGTAGTACACTCTGGAGTCTGTCCTCTGCTGCACAGAGCTGTGGCATAGAGTACATGAGAATGCGTCGTCCTCTCTGCACACCATGGGTCGGTCTTGATGTCATCTGGTGTGTATTCCACGTTCTGGCAACCTCGTTAAGTTCATCCTGTAAATAAATAACCATTTGACATTAATTATAGTCACTACAAACATTTTCTTTCACAATGAAAATGC
Organism: Neosilurus hyrtlii; assembly: GCA_028564935.1. NCBI lineage: Eukaryota > Metazoa > Chordata > Actinopteri > Siluriformes > Plotosidae > Neosilurus > Neosilurus hyrtlii. The sequence continues at coordinate 4,794,736 of JAOUQZ010000035.1, forward strand.
AGTTAAATGCAGCACTGTAGAACACTGTACCTGGATGAGGTTGAGGAAGCAGAACTGAACCAATGATTTGTCCATACAGTCCCCTGAGAAGAGCCCATCATCTTTGAGGGTCTGAAGTATGTCTATCCAAAACTGCACACTCTGTTTACGCAGGATCCCCCACCATGACTCTATTCGTTGATTGGCAGCGCTGCATCCGTAAATGAAGCTTCCATCCCCTGAAAATCTTAATTATAAGCCGGATTGTTTCTTGAGAAACCACAAAACCCCTCTGAATGGCCCGCTGATGCATTCATCTATAACCATGCAGTCGACCAGTTCCAGCCATTTCCCCTCCCCAAACGCTGCGACTTCATCTAAGTCCACCTGGTTCTATCTGCGGAATAGATTCATTTTCTTGCAGTCCTAATACTAATAATAATGTGGTGCTGATGTGGCAAAAGATTAACTATCTCCTGGTTTGTGAAACCTATGTTGAAGTATAACTTCACAAAATGCTCCACGGCTCCCATTTTAGCGACTTTCCTCTTTTAAAACAGGTTTACAACTTAATTCTCGTAAATTTACGACTTTATTCTCGTAATATTATGACTTTATTCTCGTAATATTACAACTTTATTCTTGAATTGTTCAAAAAACATTAATGTGGCCCTAATACTCCGTCGTACAAGAGTGAAGAAGAGCTGAGGTCATCTTATCCTATCATCTTAAACTCTCCTCCCTTTTAAATACGTGTTACTTCTGCTGTACCTCAAGGATCTATCTTTGGTCCAGCACTATTTCTTCTGTATGTATGTATTCAGACTCGGTTTCACTTTAAGAAGACCTCAACAGCTTAGAAACCTGTTCATCAGCCTCTGGCCTCACCTTCAATGCCAACAAATGCAAATCCCAACAAATGCAAGTTTAATAGCTTCCCACTTGAAACCACATTTTATTTAAACTAATTTAAATTTTAACTGTTATTTTTTATTTAAATCCACAGGGATGTCCCATTATGTTACATGCCTTAGCAAAACTGTGAAATAACTTTGAAAAGTCATGTACATTTAAACCTATATGTTTAATATGTAACACTACTAGAAATCTAAGTTAGTATCCAATTAAATGTAGTAATTTTGTATGTAAAGCAATTTTTATGTATGCATGTTATGCTGTCCTGAAATTGTGTCCATCATCTAAACCTGCTATTCTGAGGCTTACATTGTACAATTTTGTTGATTTTGTGACATTTTGTTTTTATTTTGACATGATTTAGCTGTAAAGTATGTGCCCTTGCATCAAGACGTGTGATGTCATTTTGATATCATGTCAAAATCATTGAATGTAGTGTGAGCAGTTGCCAGATATGTCTCTCAATATGGGTCTTAGTGGATGAAGTAATCACAGATTTAAGAAAATCTAGGAACCATATCTACCCACTGAACGCACTGCAGATAACAACACCAAACCAAACAAACACAAACAGTACAAAGAATCAAAGCTGCCTAGAGTTTGTGCTGTAATCAACTCATAGCCTGGCCGAAAGTTATATCTGTGGATGTTAACTCTGTAGTCTCAACAGATACTCTGTAGGTATTTTCCCTTGGCTAAGGAATAGTGTCTAATATTAGTCTAGTACTGTCTAGTGTATAGTATAAGATACTAAATAATTTAAGCTAGAAAGCTAAAAATAAAAAACAAACACTGGACAAAGGATGTCATGGAGTGATCAGTTAGGCAGACCTGACCAAGTTCAAGACTAAAAACAACATTCGTAAATTGCAAAAGACAGAACTTGATCAAGAGCAGTGGTGGCCCGGTGGTAGGATGCTGGATTACTGATCCCAAGGTCGGGCTTCAAGCCCCACTATCAGCAGGATGTCACTGCTGTCCCCCCAGTGCAGCTAACTGGGTTATCAAAGGCCGGCCACGTTCTCACTGTCTGTGGTGAGAGGCATGTAAAAGAACCGTTGCTGATTGTCGTCAAGAGTAGTCATCAGTGTGTTTCCGCCCTGGTGAGCTGTCCAGGGTGCACTCTGCCCTCGCCCAGAGTCAACTGAGATGGGACTCAGCCTCCCTACGACCCTAATTAGGATTAAGCGGTTCAGAAAATGAATGAATGTGAACTTGTTCAAGCTTATGAATCTAAGGCCAATTACACAAGCACATTTAGCATACCAGCTAATTGTAGCTAGCTAATTATCCAAAATGAAAGTAAAAAAATAAAAAAATAAAAAAAGCTTTAGAATGAACTTAAAAGAAGCAAGCAAAACATGACCAATAGAGCTGAGAACCATAGCCAGCAAGCATGTTTTAAAGCCAAATACAGAGAACACTTTCAACCAAACTTGATAGCATGTTAGCTCATGTCTGGCAAACACAGCCCTTTTTTTTCTGCCTTCTTCCAACACAGTTTGGGTCACAATTTCCTGTTTCCTCCTCTAAATTGGGCACACAGAGGAAGTTTGCTTAAAAATAGACTATCTGATCATTTCACAGAGAAACAATGGAAGCCTTGGAACATCAGCAAAATCTCAGTCAAAAGTTGCACGAAACACTTTTTAACATAAAAACCTTCACATACAGCAGTATCAATGTCCTTCCTGCATTTTTCCCCTCATACTTCATGTTTTTTTAAACATTTGCATGTATATATGGAAATTTCATCTGCAAACGACTGCCCTCAGGCAGTCTTAAAATTCAGACTATAGCCTACTTCTGAAATTTATCAGTCTTTATTTGTTCTGAGAAATAAAGGCTATTCCATAAAAGAAATTACCAAGAAACTGAAGATCTCATACAATGGTGTGTACTGCTCCCTTTACAGAACAGCACACGTTGACTCTAACCAGGATAGAAATCAGAATCAGAATCAGAATACTTTACTTGATCCTGGAGGAAATTGTGAGAAAGAGAAGTGCAAGACTCTGGTGCACGAGGACAAGTACATTGGAGTTTTTAGTTTGAGAAACAGATTTCTAACAGGTCCTCAGTTGGCAGCTCCATTAAATAATACCCACAAAACACCATCTCAACTTCAACAGTGAACAGAAGACTCATGAATGTCAGCCTTCTAGGCACAGTTGCAAAGAAAAAGCCATATCTGAGACTGGTCAATGAAAGAAAAACATTAAGATGGACAAAAGAACACATCGGACAGAGGAAAATTGGGGGAAAAAATCACTATAGACGGACAAATCTAAGTTTGAAGTGTTTAGTTCACAAAGAAGGACATTTGTAATGTACAGAACAAATGAAAAGATACCGGAGAAGTGCTTGCAGCATCTGTCAAACATGGTGGGGGAAATGTGATGGTCTGGGGGAGATTTGTACAAGGAAAAAATTATCTTGAACAAGAAAGGCTATCATTCCATTTCACACCATGCCATACCTAGTAGACAGCACTTGTATAGACTTGGTTTCCTCCTGCAACAGAACAAAGATCCAAACTATGCAAGGACTGCAGTTACTGGTTCTTAACCCGATTGAGCTGTTGTGGGACCCCATCAAGCCAGTCCAACTGGTGGGAGGTGGTTCAGGAAACATGGACAGCTAGAATGCCAAAGGTCTGCAAGGCTGTCATAGCTGCAAATGGAGGATTTTTGATGAAAGCAAAATTAATTCATTTCATTCATTTTCTGAACCGCTTAAACCTAATTAGGGTCACGGTGAGTCTAGCTCCCATCTCAGCCATCTCTGAGCGAGGGCAGAGTACACCCTGAACAGCTCGCCAGGCCATCGCAGGGCAGAAACGTAGCCTACTCTTGACGAAAATTAGCAATGGTTCTTTTACATACCTCTCACCACAGACAGTGAGAGACATGGCGGGCATTTGATAACCCAGTTAGCTGCACTGGGGGAAGAGCAGTGACAACCTGTTGACCTTGGGATCAGTAACCCAGCATCCTACCACCGAGCCACCACTGCCCCGTAAGCAAAATTTGAAGGACAGATTTTTTAATGAACAGAGAAAATTTCAGGTAAAAATTATTATTTGTAACCTTGTTGATGTTTTGACTATATTTGATATTCATCTTGCAACTCATTTGATGCCTATAAGTTAGTGTTTTCATAGAATTGTGAAATTTCCTGGGTGATTGCAAACTTCTGAATGGTAGTGTATATATTAGCAGCATTCACCCACACATTCAGAAAGATGGGCATGACTAGCTAATTTAACGTGCCTTTGGATTGTGGGAGGAACTTGGAGAAAACCCACATAACCCACACATGCATTTTACAAACTGCTTTATTTTTTATTAGAGTTGCTAGGAGGCTGGATTTTGTCCCAGCTGACTCAGGGTACACCCTGAACAGCTCACCAGACCACCTCAGGGTCAATAGGGAGAACATAAAAACTCCAAAACAAAAAGACTGTCACCTGGGATTCAAACCCAGAACCTTCTTGCTGTAAGATAACAATGTTAACCTACTTTTTGTAAAAATAAATAAATAAATAAATAAACAAACAAACAGCAATTTAAATTTTCTGACACACTACTTCTCTGGGTTTTTTTAATTGGCAACATATTCCTTTTCTTAGCAATAATGTTTTTGTACCCATAAAATATTTCAATAAACTGTCATTGTTTGGATTTTGTGAAAAAGTGGCTCTTTTATTTGCTGTCATTTACTGTCTTCACTTGAATGTGCTTTGTACTGTATAGTGTGTGCTAGCACGCTGCATCTTAAATGAAATGCACCAAGTCTGGATTGATTTGTTGCATGAAATCAAACAATGCTGTTCCAAATATGCCACAATTTCTCTAGCTCACTTTGTGGAAAATCCCCCAGGTGTTTCCTGACTTGGTTAATCAGGTGTAGTTGGTTCTTCTTTCAATGTCTCATTTAAATCACGTTTACTGTGGTGTGCCACTCATGCTAACAATAACTCCACACAGCAGGGCACCATTGTAATGCAAAAAGTAGTGAAAAGTTACGTGATCACCCCATTTTTCCTCTTGCAATATGGAAGTAGTTTGCTTATGAAAACATTTATGGCATTTTGGGAGAATTGAATTATTCATTCATTTGTCAAACCACTTAATCCATTATTAGCGTCAAAGGGAGACTGAAGTCTATCTCAGCCAACCCTGGGCAAAAGTAGAGTACACCCTGGACAGCTCACCAAGGGCTAGTTGGAATTGCATGTCTAGTTGGAATTAGCTTAATGTGCATGTCTTTAGACTGTGAAAGGTAACTGGAGTACTCTGAAGAAACCCACATAAACATGCAAAATCAGCACAGAACTCGCACAGAAACGCTCTCTCCGAACCCGAGACTGAAACCCAGGAGCTTGCTGAGAGGTGGATGTTCTAACCACTTCTAATCTTTGACAATAATAATAATCTGACATTTAATCCGAGCATTTAGTAAGATCACCATGTAGAAGGAACCACACTAATAATCCTTGGACAATAAATAACATTGAGTAGAAGGGGCTGCTTAAAAAAGTAAAATAGCAAAAAACAAACACAGACTCACATTTTTATTAAATTTGAAGTCTTCAGGCAGAATGAATCAATTACTAAAATATGTAAACATCATATCACTTAATTACATGCCACTTAACAAAACATGCGGAAGTAAAAATACTTTCTAAAATAAACTAAGGTCCTTAGAAGACAGAAGTAGGGTTTTATTATTATTATTCTTTATTAAGTAATGAATGAATTAAGTAATTGATGAATTCGTCTATCTATCGATCCATTTATTAATATTCTCATCCCATTCCACACCAATGTTTCATTCTTCTTTCATAGTTTCATTTGCAATGTATGTTTTTACCTGAAAGGATTGCAAGCCCACTACAGAACTTGTCCTCTGGGACAAAAACACATATTCACAATAACAACTTGGGGCAATTTGGAGTAGCAAATTAGCCTTGCATGCATTTATTGGGAAGGGAGAAAACAAGAAAACCCAGAGGAAACCTACACAAATATAGGAAGGGCATGCATAATTCACAGTAAAACGCCCCTGCCAACCAATTATACAAACATCATTAATATTAGCTATTCATTTCTGAGAGTTTAAAGGCAAACATTCAGAATGTGAGCTATTTCTATTTTGTAAGATAAATTAAGAAAATAAGCACACAATGATGCTTTAAGAATTTTACTTGTTTTAAGTTGCACAATTGGTTAATTTCTCACTGTATAGTGTGTTCAGTCATTGTACGACTGATGAGAAAGGCTTGAAAAAAGGCAGCCCCAAACTATCCACAGTTTTGGCTTTGTTTGAGTCCACAGCTTGCAGATACAAAGGTGAAACAATGTAATCAAAAGATGAAAAATGTATGTGAACAGAGAAATCTTGCGGTGTATTCTGTTCCTATATTGCTCTGGATGTTTTAATAGGTGCATAAAAATGCTCTAGTTCAGTGTTTTTCAACCTTTTTTGAGGCACGGCACATTTTTTACATTGAAAAAATCTTGTGGCACACCACAACCAAAAATGCTACGAAACGACACTCTGTAGCTTAATACAGTATATATAATGACAATATAGTTTCTTAATTTATTTATACTCAATCAGTGTAAAACCTGGGACTGTTTAGATGAACACAAAGTTCCAAATTTCCTACTGATGCATATCTTTTCCAAAATAACACTTTCGATGTCTGCATTATTGAGAGAGGGACTATAGCTATCTCTTTAACTGCATCAGGGCTGAGCATCTTATTTACACTGGCTTTCCTTCAGGTAGTATCAATGTCTCTGCCACAGTGTGGGATGTTTTTGATTTAGCTACGAGTTCAGCAACTGCATAGCTAGCTTTGAGGGCCTATTTTGAAGCAATAGGTGTTTCGTTTGGAGATGGCGTTTACGCTTGCTCAGCACCATAGCACTGTTGGATAGCTTCTCACCACACACCAAGCACAACGGAGTTGGTGTTGTCGCATCCTTAGTGAAAGTAAATCTGAACAAAAGATACCTTTCACTCTACTGCCTCGAGCTCACCGTCTTTGCTTTCTTTTGACCACCAATCACACTAGGGTCTTCATCTGGGTCAGAAATTTGTCCAGGGCCCAGTTCTGAGTTTGAATTTTTGTCACCACGACCTGTTGCATTGCATCACTTATTCTCGTCTCTAAGAATAAACAAGGCTATTAAGCTACCTACTGTGTGCACGCCACAGTACAGTGGTTGAAAATCACTGCTCTAGTTAGTCTAGCATGCAGGCTGCTTAGTGATACCACGAATAATGAAGGCTATTGAGCGTAAGAGAGCTTTCTCTTACAAAGCCCCACAGTTATGGAACAGCCTTCCAGTCAATGTTTGGGACTCAGACACTAGACTAGACTAAAAACTTGCTTATTTAGTCAAGCATTTTGTTAGTAGACTTTTTAATAGGTAAGTGAGCAGATCTGGGGGATCTCTGTGATGTGTGGATGTTGTCACTCCTTCACTCGCACATGCTCACCTAGATCTGTCGATGGTGGAGTGGCTGATCGCCTTATGTCACAGGGTGCCCTCATGTCTGTCTTCCTTCTGGTTATCTCTTTTTAGTGAAGCTCTCATAGTCATACTGGAGTCCCTGCTTGCACTCAGCACAAAAAAAACTCTCTTTTTTTAACCATTACATTGTTATGAGTATACCTAACAACTCCTATCTCATTCTCTCTCTCTCTCTCTCTCTCTCTCTCTCTCTCTCTCTCTCTCTCTCTGTGTTTAGTGCTGAGGTACACATGCTACTTCTGAGATCCCAGTGACCTCGTCCTTCTGCTCTCTGAATCCTGTGATCTGTCCTGATGTGCTGCTTCTGACTTGAGTTCTCATCTTAGTAGCCCCTTACTGTTGTTGATGATGATCCCTATGGACCTAAATATACACTCTGAAACTGTGAAGATGACCTTGTGCTGCTGGTGATATAAACTATTTTACTAAAATGATTTATGACTATAGTGAAGTTTCTGCTACATGGTTTGTATTTTTATCTGGTTTCAACCCAATGAGGACGGGTTTCCCTTTTGAGTCTGGTTCTTCTCAAGGTTTCTTCCTCGTGTTGACTGCAGGTGTTTTTACTTTCTACCCTCTCTAAGAAATGTTTAAATGTTTTACCAATTTATTTTACTATGTAAAGCTGTTTTGTGACAATGTCCATTGTAAAAAGTTAAAGCTATACAAATGTAACTTAATTAAAATCCCCAACCTCCCATTCAGTCTTCGAATTATCCACTACAACCCTCTAAGGACACACCAGTTCATGAAGATGATTAAATGAATAAATTATACTGAGAGCTTTGAATAAAATATTTTAATATCAGCTAATATTAACAACTGAAGGTGTAAATGGTACAGGATTTGCCAGATGAAGATGAACGGAAGAAATTGCTTTTGTGACAGAAAGTTCAGTGTAAGAAATGCACTCACCCGCCCTTGCCTTGAGTAAATCATGGAAAAACAGCATGTACTCATTTTTCTGCCGGGTCTTGGTTATTCCGGTCCCGTGCCTGTTTCCTGTGCAGATGTTTTGTGTTTGCACTTTTGTATCTTGTTTTGTCTGCTTTGAGGGTGTGTTGATGTGCCTCAGGGTTCATGGAGAAGCCAGTGCAATCGTGGCATTTGGGTCAATCTGAAAGCATCAAAAACGACTTCTAAGGACACCTCTTATACGAGATTTAACCGGAGGTAGACCTAAAAAAATGGTAATTTAGGTCACAGAGTCTAGAGTCACAAAACAGTGTCAACTTTAGTCCCCAGAGCTGAGGTGTGCCATCTCAGAAGAAAAACATGTTAACATTGAAGATAAGCAGAAGGTTGTTGAGTCATGAGTGCTGAAATATCTCTTCATGTTTTTCTTCAAGTGTTCTCCAACATCCACAAATTTCACCTCATCACTGCTGAAGTCACAGTATGTTACCAAATTTCCTGGGGTAATTTCTTGATGTTTTTGAGATTTATTAAGTATATAACAGCACCAGCGAACCCCCACAGTGTGATTATTTAAAAAGATGAGAAGTAAAAAGGTCAGTTACCAACTTAACTCTGTTAGTGGTTTGATAAACATGAATAGAAGAGACCTACAGGATAAGTTCCCTCTTGTTATTTCAACCAGAGATGAGACATTAGCCATTTACACAACCCTAACAGATTAAAGCTAATACAGGGTCTATGGTTAAAGGATCACCAACATTTAGTTTGCCAGTGAAGCTACAAATATCCTAAGTACATGTACCATCCACATGTGGCTCTTTTGAGCTAAAACCAGTCCAGACAGCTCTATCTCCAGCCACAGTCTCCAGCTCAATGCAGCTGTAGTGCACATATCTGTAAGGTACCCAGAACGCACCAACTGGTGGGGCAGGGGCCATATCTCCAAAGTTCTCCTGAGTTGTAAAACTAAAAACTGAGCTATAACCATGTTCTGTCTGTTACTTCACACAGTTCTTGACCATAGTTGAAGATAGGAATGTAGGTTGACTTTAACAATGCTGATACAGATGTAATCTTTTTTTATTCTTGTGCTCCTAATCAGATAAAAGGATCAAATCTGGTTCCCCAATTCCCAAACCCACACCACAGAATTCAAGCTCCAAACCAGACCACCTGTCACACTTGACCAAAATCAAAACAGAACCAGAGTAGACTTCAAAAAGCTAAGAACCAAACCTGAAAAAGACCAACCCTGTCAAGATCCAAATGTCCCAGTTGCAGTCTTTGACGAAAGTCCTCGGGTTCATACTCAAGTTCCAAATGCTGACTCTGCAAGACTCAAGATCCAGGCTCATAAACCGTAAATCCCAGACCCTGGCCCAGCCTTTGATTTTTTTAAAGGTACATTGATCTCTAAGACACAAAGTCCTGTTTGAGTTTGTAAGCCATCTGGAAATGCAGAACCTCAAGTGACAATTTAGCATTACTGTTTGAAAGAACTGGAGAAGGTAATGTAGTCTCATCTCTTTACCACACACAGGATGAGAGAATTACAATTAATCAAGATGTTTGTGTACACTAAAGACAATTTTCAGAGAATTTATTTATTTAAATGTGCATGCATTGTGTTATCAGATGTTCTGGTCAGGATGGTATTTCATTGTGTAATTATAAAGCAAGCACAGTGGTGCTTCCAGTGTTCCAGTGAGTGTATTTTTCCATTTCCTATGTGTAAAAAGTTCAACATCCGCAGTAACACAGTCAACATTAAATGGAGACAAACAGAGGCAAGCTGGAATTTAGAGGCCCATGTTTATGATGATAAACTCCGAGATAATATTTGTGAGAAGAGGTGGCGATGGAGGTCAAGGGTTTTTTTTTGCATGTATGTCATATGCCTGAAGGTCTGTCTTGGTACAAATAGATTTAGGATGTTCATTTCTTGTCTTTGTGGTGGTTGGAGCACAAAAGGAACAAATCCAGCTCAAACAACCACCAGTTTTAGTCTATCTACAGCATCTGCAGGGAAACACCATCAATACTAATGTATACATTAGTCAAATTTGGATATCAGAAGCAGAACATGACTAATGTGAACATCACTGTTGATTGTGTTTCCCTGCAGATGCTGTAGATGTTGAATAAAAACTACTAATCAACCTTGTTTGCTCAGTCTGTACAGTGAAATCTCAGCCTGAGTCGCAGTGAGTTCTGTGCAAAAAAGGCCCAAGGCTGAGATTTCTCCGTACAGACCAAGCAAACAAGGTTAATGTGTAGATTATCATGTGGCATTTTTAAATGCTGTCCATTTTTTAATTCACTTCAGTCGCTGTCACTTTCTTAATTCTGGCTGAGGCCTTATCTCCAGACTGGGGCTTGTCTGTGAGGGTTTTGGTAGCTTTCCGGTGATAAACAAGAGCTTTCTCAAGAGCAGAAAGTATTTTGCAGGATTTCTTGAATGTTTTATCTCCTAGAATATTTCACGCTAATCTTTTCTCTTCAAATGAGTATTGAGTGCTTCTCGGGAAGCTGCTAGCATACAGTTACCGGTCAGATACACCTCGGTCCATACACACGATTTATTGACCGTGCGGTTGAGCCTTATCATTGTTGTCATGTAATAAAATTCTGTAAAAACAACCTCAATTTTCACCATAAAATCAATAATTAGCCTTTTTTCCAGACAAATAAAAAATAATTTGTGAGTGGTTTATTGTTCATTCATTCATTCATTTTCCGAATGCTTAATCCTAATTAAGGTCGATGCCAGGCCATCGCAGGGCAGAAACACACTGACGGCTATGCAGCCTTGATGAAAATCAGCAATGATTCTTTTACATGACTTGCATTTGATAGCACAGTTAGCTGCACTGGGGGGTGGTTTAATGTATGTGTTACAAATTCAGAAGAAGAAATTGATAGTATTTATTATACCTTATGCCCTCACCCGGAGTTGGCTGGGATGGGTGCCAGCCTCCCCGCAACCCAAGTTAGGATTAAGCGGTTCAGAAAATGAATGAATGAATTCTACCTTATAAAATCAACCATATTTCCTGGCCAAAACACAGTAACTTAAACATAGTGAACTTCCTTAGAACTTAGTGCTACCTTCATTAATACACCAAGCATTAATAATCACTTTCCTTTAATGATTTATGTGGTGTAGTGGGAGCACCTGCAAAGAGACCACTGCTAGCTTGAAGGTAAACAGAAGAATGATGGTGCTGGTACATAACAACCTTTAATAAATTACAATATTCAGACGTTCAGGTGCTTTAGTACCTTCCATTGAAACCCGCAACCCTTGAAGAGTAAGTCGGAGAACAAAAAGGCAGTAGGGTAGGTCAGGTTCTCAGTATCATGTAAAAAGCCTGACCCGTAGTTATCTGGTTATCGTAGTTATTTGTAAAACATGGGAGGTAGAAAAGGTTCCCTTTGTGAACTTTCATCAATTCTGTGTTATTAGGTTCATAATAACTATTAAAAAAAATAAAAATAAAATAATAATAATAATAATAATAAAAATAAATAAAATAATAATAATAATAATAATAATAATAATGCTTGTTACAGACATTACTCCTAGTTGTAACTAGAGTCTATTAGTACATTTCTGTACGTGTAACAATCACAGCGGTGCACAGTGGATGGACTCTAATTCCCAGTAACATACTAAAACTACAATCATGGCCACCCAGGACTACAATACACACAGTCACTCACTTGTTTGCTCCGCCTCTCCACGCTACTGATCAGTCACAGGTGTCTCTGATTCCACTAATCTTCAACACTACATAAAGACAGACAGACATGCCTGCACTCACATAAATAAGCAAACAGTTTGTGAAGCAAGGCTCAGTTCTCACTAGTCTGATTTGCCAAGCGTTATATGTCTGTTTACTGGTTTTTCATGCTTTGCTTCCCCCTGTTATACTGCTTGGTGATTAATGGACCCTGTGTGATTTTTGGACACTAAACTGTTTTGCTTGATGTATTTTATTGAACCACTGAGAGCACATGTTCCTCCTTGTCCTTCGATCTGTCATAACAGATTGATTTGAAATTTCAAAGATCCCATTTTGGAAATACAAATCAGTAGACTGTATCTGCATTCATCCCCAGTCCTTGCCCAAGAGTTTTTAGAGCAGCATTTATTTTTTGTTTCATTTGTTAATTGCTTAAGGAGACTGATAACAGAGACTCTGTTTGGGTGTGTCCATTGTTTACTTAATTTTTATTTTTAAAAAAAATTATGTTCTCGTTACTTGGATTAAAATTCAGTCTCGAGTGTTAGTTACGTGTGTACGTTAGCATCATTCATTACAGCGGTAATTTATTTTTGGAACGCACTAAACCTCTCCGTCATGGTTCTGTCTCAGGACAGGACTTCTGTTGTTTCTGCTTAACCTTCTCAGGAGGGAAAGACCTTGAAGTGATTGGCTTAATGCAAAGCTTCAGTGGGTTCCCAAAGACATGGCTGACCAAACAAAGGTCAAGAAGCCCTTTAAATAAAAAGCCGTTCACTTGGGACTTTGAGGCTATTTTATTATTTGAATTTGTGGTTAACTCATAAATTTAATGCCAAGAAGCACTTTTCATTCAAGAAAATCAAAATGATGTCTTAAATTTTGCTGCATCTTCGAAATCTGTTTCAATTTTAATAATGTTCTATTTCCAGTAAAGGTAAAAACTGCACTGCATTAAATAAGCAGCATGAACAAGGATCTGAATGTGGCTTTTTATTTTTTTAAGCAATCCCTATTTTTTTCTGCTAACAGGTTAAACTGATTTGCCAAATGTGACGTGCAGCTAAATGGTAGTCATGCTTTCTTCTATTACGAGTGTGCTTATGTGCACGTATATCCCAGAATAAAACAACCCTCTAAGCTTATAGTCTGACTTTTATTAACAAACACCATCTCATTACAAATGGTCTCACAAAGCAGCTGGTTGTGTTTGCTGTGGAATGATTCAATAATTAAATGCCGCTAAAAAGGGCAAAGCTAATTCAGGATTACTGTCATTTACTGGTGCTGTTTTTGTTAAATTCTTTTTAGTGACCAGGCTATTACTTTACTTGATGTACATGATAGGGAATCATTTTAGTTTATAATTTTTATACTGTTTATACACTGCCTGGCCAAAAAAAAAAAAAAAGTTGCACACTTATGTGGTGCTCCGCCTTTATTCTTGCTTACAGCACAAAAATCATGCCATTGTTTCAACAAACTTAAGCAACATAACATTAATTTCGATCCAGTGTCGGGTTCATTTCTCACCAACATCTTGAACTGATGAGGGAAAAACTGAACCACTCCAAGTCTTCTCCAGCACATTCTGAAAACTTTCAATAGGGTTAAGGGTAGGACTCTGGGGTGTCAATACATGTGAAAATGATTCCTCATGTTCCTTGAACCACTCTTTCATTATTTGAGTCCCCAATTTATATTAGTGCCATCAGGGAAGAAAAAGTCCATTGATATGATAACCTGTACATTCAGGTCATCAGCTGACTTCATTTCATTGCCACATTAATGTTGCTGAGCCTCGACGGGACCAACTTGAGCAACAATGCCATGAAGATCACATGCAAGGCTGAATGCACTCCATGAAAATATTAGAGTGTGTGACATTTTGGCCAGGCAGTGTACGTATATTCTAAACAGGAATAGCACAAAATGTTTCCTGGGTCACTATTTCAGGACAATTATTAATTGTTTACTAGAAGCAAGAGGGATGTCTCTAGATAGACCCTGAGATGGAATGTCAACGGGACCAATTCAAATCAGCAACATCCACCGAGCTTGTTTTAGTACCTACTACACCACAACATAAAAACCAAACTAAATCAAGGTTTTGTTATTGTCACATATATTTTAATTGTGAAAAATCAGGTGAGCTCTTGTGGGAGGATGTGAGTTATGTAACCTTGGGGTTTTTAACTCATTCAAAGTTTGGAAACACAAGAAAAATAATATAGAATGTGGTGATTTTTATGAATGTTTTTTTTATCTAACAATTTTATTAGCATAACAATGATGCCACTTGCTTCAAGTGATTGTGACAAATGAGTGTCTGTTATTTTGATTCATGCACTGAGATTGCACCGGATTCAGATTGTTCCCATACAGTATATTCTAATAGACGTTACGCCGTGCAAAATCAAGATAATGCTTGAAATAATTAGAAATATAAAAATAAACCACAAAAACTTATTTCAGTTTTACTATAAAAAAAAGTAAATCACATGTAGTATATACTAAAGCAATTATTAACAATTATATATCCATCAATTATGTATTCGTAGAAAATGTCATATTCCAAGGCCTTCAGATGTACAATCCATATACATTCATGTCTGATAATCTGATAATTACTGCACTCCAACATTGCTCATAATCCTTACAGTTTATACCTGCCCAAGTCAACAAATTGTTTTTTTGTTTGTTTGTTTGTTTGTTTTTAACCCTCCGGTCACGTTCTCATCCCGCCCCTTACTTTAGTGTTCCCGGTCAAAATTGACCGATCTGTTTTAACTGCTCTTAAATTAGCACAAAAAACATTTTTCACCACCAAATTTTTATTTAACATTTTTTAGCTGTGAACAATTAATTTATAAAATTAGACATAAAATAACTGCAGTGAAAATACAAATAGGCACTGAATATGTATTACAAAATGAACATGTAAAAAATAAATAGAAATCCAAAGACCAAACTCAACATGAAGTTGTGTGTGTGTGTCTGTGTGTGTCTGTGTGTGCATGTGAATTCATGCACATGAGTGGCATGTGACACTTAGGTCAGAGTGGGCCTTGCAAACATAGGCATCACATTTGCAGCATCTCAGGTTTGTTTTGTTGTCTCTAGGGGCACAGAGCTCACAGCGCTTCCATTTCTGCCCATGTCCTTGTTGGGGGAGAGCAGCCAGGGCAGTGGCTGGGGCTGGGGCTTTCATATTCCTAACCAGGCTGGCAGAGGCTGGCGTGCGGGGAACGTGCTGGTGCCATTGAATAAGTGGAGTCACCAAAGCTTTCCCCAGCTCTGCAAGGAAAAGTCTCCTCTTGAAACTCTTCCCCTGATTCCAGGTTGGGTCGATGGCTGTCCACACCACATATGCGTTGATGTTGCATACCGTGTTGGCCCTGGCGTCCTCTTTACGATGTTTTGCACTCTCGCTCTACTTCCTCTGTCCTGCTGGGATGAAGACCAGAGCAAGTGTCCACTCTTGGACTGGAATGTCTCCTCAGGTGCCTGTGCTTCAGGTGCCTCTCCTTCTCCATCTGTTGACTGGTCAGTCTCCTCAAAGTCTGTGTTGTCTTCCACTTCTGAGACATCCTCCTCTATCTCTGGTTCAATTTCTGTGCCATCTTCATCAAGTCCAAAAACCTGGACCACAACCTCTTCGACAGAGAACCACTTGGTCAGTCGCCTACTCATTGTGCTCT
The DNA here is from genome assembly GCA_028564935.1 of Neosilurus hyrtlii. Classification (NCBI taxonomy): domain Eukaryota; kingdom Metazoa; phylum Chordata; class Actinopteri; order Siluriformes; family Plotosidae; genus Neosilurus; species Neosilurus hyrtlii. Next base: position 4,810,543 of record JAOUQZ010000035.1, read on the forward strand.
GAGTAAATGGAGTGCAAGGCAAATATCAAGCTATATATATATAATAAGGCCTTGAGGCAGTCAGATGTAAAACAAAATATTTATGAATGTTTTATGTTGTAAATTGGTCAGATTTGACCTGAACACGACAGGAAGGTTAAAGGGTACAAATAGGTGCTTTAGATGGTATCACCACAGCGACATGTGCTTATTCCCCTAAAGGTTCTTAATAATAATGATAATAATAATAATGTACTTTACATTCTGAGAGCGTTGACTTTTGACCTTATTTTTGCAACCCTTTGCTCAAGTCAGTGAGGAATACCCAAAGAGCAACACTGTTTTCATAGACATTAAGTACTGCCCTGTTTCTTGTTCTGACCTACTTCCTCTATAGAATCCCAACTCAGACAGCTTCAGGTAAACCAGCACATGCTTATGTGAGGGGAAGCAGGGCTGAGGTTATTTATATGCTTTACAATATACACTGTCTGGGTCTTTCTAATGGGGCTTTTTCTTTAGTGTGGTATTACACCAAGACTTAATCCCTGATTTACTGTCTGCTGACCTGTCGCTTGTTGAAGTGGTGACCTGGGTAAACACCTATCAGCAGAAAAGATGCTTTGAGCCAACAGTGAATGTTGCCAAGGGAGCTACAGAATGCAACATCTTACACAAATATCAAGCATTCATAAAACAAATATAAATAAATACAATATAAATAAAATTAACATCACATGATCGCAATATTATAGAGCATGTCATGGCTTGATGCATAAAAATATCCTATACATCTAACTGCCTGTCCAGTTTATACGCAAAAATTATCTGCAAGATCATAAAAATCTTGTTCCAAAACTATGTTCCATATCTAAGCACTATGACATCACAGAGATGATAGTATATCACCTGCTTATAGTAAACAACCTACAGGGAAAACAAACAGTTGACAGTCAGTTGACATCCTTTAGAGATGATTGCTTGTGATTTATGTATATGCAGTGAATGTCATGACCTTCCCAGTCGTTGTTGTTGACCTTGTTGATTACATAGTATATATAGATATAGTTATATATCTATACTATAGATATAGTATAGATGATATACTGCTTAGATTTATTTAAAAATATCCAGTATATTTTATATGTATCTTTATTTTTTAAGTAATATGCAGGATATACATTACACCGAATGGCCAAAAGTGGTCGTGTGATCATCTGAATCAGAATCAGGATCAGAATCAGAATATTTTCTTCATCCTGGAGGTGCACACAGTTGATCCCTACCCAGCAAAGAAAAAGATTAAAGACTCAATAAGAGAAATTACTATTGTCTATTTAT
>JAOUQZ010000035.1:4829841-4860430 GCA_028564935.1 Neosilurus hyrtlii
GGTCTTGTTCACGAGTGAGGGAAGGATGGAGCGGGAGATTGACAGGCGGATCGGTGCAGCCTCTGCTGTAAAGCAGAACTTGTACCGGTCCGTCGTGGTGAGCCAGAAGGCAAAGCTCTCAATTTACCAGTCAATTTACGTTTCCACCCTCACCTATGGTCACGAGCTTTGGGTAGTGACTGAAATAACAAGATCACGAATACAAGTGGCTGAAATATGCTTTCTTCACAGGATGGCAGGGCTCTTCATTAGAGATAGGGTGAGAAGTTCTGTCATTGGGGAGGAACTCGGAGTAGAACCGCTGCTCCTCCGCATTGAGAGAAGCCAGTTGAGGAGGCTTGGGCATCTGATTAGAATCCCTCCCGAATGCCTCTCTGGTGTGGTGTTTCGGGCATGTCTAACCGGCCCAGAACACGCTGGAGGGAGTATATATCTCTTGGCATGTCTGGGAACGCCTTGGTGTCCCCCAGGAAAAGCTGGAGGAAGTGGCTGGGGAGAGGGACGTCTGGACCTCACTGCTTAGGCTGCTGCCCCCACAACCCGACCCCGGAACAAGTGGAAGATGATGAATGAATGAATGACATTAATTGTTTGTATCTTGGGGATTAGCATTGTCACTTCACAGCGAGAAGGTTCTGGGTTTGAAATCTCAGTCATGGCCTTTGTGTTGAGTTCGCATGTCCTCTTTGTGCTTATATGGGTTTCCTCTGGGTACTCAAGTTTCCTCTCACAGTACAAAGACATGCACATTAGGTCAACTGGATACTCCAAATTGTCCATAGATGTGAATGTGAGTGTGAATGGTTGGTTGTGTCTGAGTTAGCTCTGCAATAGAAATGAGGTTTGTTCAGGGTGTAACCTCCCAATCACCCAAAGTGAGCTGTTAATTGCTGTAGTTTCCTTCATGTAACTTACAGAAAATTAGCAGTGTACATGATGGATGGATGGATGGATGCATATAGTCCTTATAGACAATAAGCACTTAACTTGTTATTAAAAAAAAAGTCCAACAGTCAGTTAATCTTGCTAAGTGTATTAAGGTGTTTGATTATTATATATCTTTCAGTGCTGCTGTTTGTGTCAATGTGTGTATATGTGTGTTTGTGGTCTGTTTTCCAGCTGGTGGAGCATATTTTATGATTTCCCGCTCTCTGGGGCCTGAGTTTGGGGGCGCAGTGGGTCTTTGTTTCTATCTTGGAACAACCTTCGCTGCTGCCATGTACATCCTGGGTGCCATAGAAATATTTCTTGTAAGTCCCGTTTATGCTAGGAAAAATTCCAAGAACCTGTCGAGTACTACATTCCTCATGCATACCTTTCCTCAAGGCTACATTGCTATTATGGAAATATTCATAGCAGTCTAAATACTAAAATAATACATAGGGACTTTAGGATTAAGAAATAATCTACTGAGCCACCGGGTTCCATTAGGATACTTTATTATTCTCTTCTAAAATCCACAGAAATATCTGGTGCCACAAGCAGCTATATTTTATGCCACTGATGTCCATGCGGAAAACAGCGTCATGCTGAACAACATGAGAGTTTACGGCAGCATCTGTCTCAGTCTGATGGCTGTCGTGGTGTTTGTCGGAGTTAAATATGTGAACAAGTTTGCCTCACTCTTCCTTGCCTGTGTCATCATTTCCATTGTTTCCATCTATGCCGGAGCTGTAGCATCGATCTTCCATCCACCAGAGTTCCCGTAAGTTCAAGCACACTTTAAAAAACAGACGTAGATGGAGTTAAGTTGTTATGTTCATGACCTCTTTCATAGAAAATTGTATTAGAATGTTTTAAAGGAAAGGGATAAATTAGATTTTAGTTGAATTCCTACTCAAGATCGACAATTTATCAAGGCAGTGACTCATGGCAGTTGTCGAAAACATTTGTGAATCATCAAATGCACTGGGAACTTAATGCTATGCTTTGTCTTTTTGGTTTGTTGTTATAAACTCAACAAACGTCAACAATCTGTGAGGACAAAATGTTGTGATAATTCAAATATTCTTGTTCAGGATTTGTATGCTGGGGAACAGGACACTGGTGCGTGATCTATTTGACGTATGTGCAAAGACAGTACCTGTCGGGAATGATACATTACCCAGTAAGCTGTGGAGGAACTTCTGTAGTTCAGAGAATGGCAGCAGTTTTCACTGCGATGAATACTTTGCCCAGAACAATGTTACTGAAATTCATGGAATACCTGGACTGGCCAGTGGAATCATCCAAGGTAGGAAGTTTACTATGAAAAGTATGAATGTAGCAATAATTTTTATTTATTCATTTGTTTGTTTGTTTGTTTGTTTATTTCTTTGTTTGATTATTTCTTTGTTTGTTTGTTTGTTTATTTTAAATGCATTGTATGGGTCTCAGCTGACTGCTATACAGTTTCCCTGATATGAAAATGTATTTTCAAGAAACCAGTCTTTTATACGAAGTGTGTGTGTGTTTGATGCAGAGAACATGTGGGGTGATTACATGGAGAAAGGGCAGATACTGGAGAAACCTAGTCTGTCGTCTGAAGATGTCCATGGTTCTATGGAGTCCTTCAGATATTATGTATCTGCAGACATAGCCACATCCTTTACCCTCCTTGTGGGCATATTTTTTCCCTCAGCTACAGGTACAGTCACATCTGATAAGTGAGGATATTCTGTATGGTGTACCACAGGGCTCTCTACTAGGGCCAATTTTCTTTTTATTATAAGTGCTACTAAGACTCATAGGTTAAATATATTCTTGGATTGTTCTATATTTACTGTTTTATTAATTTAATTATTATGTTTCAGTTTCCTTCTTTTCCTTTTGTAATTCGTATGAGAAAGGTAATTTACATTTATGGCATTTAGCAGACACCCCTGTCCAGAGAAACCTACAGTTATCTGAGCAATTGATGGTTAAGGGCCTTGCTCAAGGGCCCAACAGTGGCAGCTTTGGAGGTATTGGGGTTTCAACCCCCAACCTTCAGATTAGTAGTCCAGAGCCTTAACCACTGAGACACCATTGCCCTACATATTGTAGTATATGTGATCAAATGTTAAAGGTGATCAAATTCATTCATTCATTCATTTTCTTGTGGGGCGGGTCATGGGGAGGCTGGCGCCCATCTCAGCCGACTCCGGGCGAGGGCGGTGATCAAATGTTGTTTATTAATTCAATAAGTGTGCCCTCATTGAATAATTAACCCACTTTGTCATTTTTACTCTTTTAGGCATCATGGCTGGATCGAACAGATCGGGAGATTTGAGAGATGCTCAGAAGTCTATTCCTGTAGGGACAATATTGGCTATCACCACCACTTCCCTTGTCTGTATCCTCCCTGGTCTTAATTAATTAATTTTTATTTTTATGTACCCGATAGTAAATATCAAAGTAACTGTAACAAAAAATAAAAAATATGATATAATCTTAAGCATCCCAATTGACCTGAACAATCTGGGATATCTGATTGTTTTTCCTGAATTATTATTGCCAGATTTCAGTTCAGTAGTTTTGTTTGGGGCCTGTATTGAAGGAGTGGTTCTCAGAGACAAGTACGCACTCATCTGAAGATGAATTCAAATTATTTATCCAGCCCTTAAAAAACTGAGTACACATGCATTTGCATATCTTTATAAGAAAATTTCATATGTGACTATACAGATTTGGAGATGCCGTGAACAAAAACCTGGTAGTTGGCACACTTTCTTGGCCCTCGCCATGGGTCATTGTGATTGGCTCGTTCTTCTCTACGGTAGGCGCAGGGCTGCAGTCACTAACCGGAGCGCCTCGTCTCCTGCAAGCCATTGCTAAAGACAACATCATTCCTTTCCTCAGAGTAAGATCTGGCATCCATTTCTAATCCTTTAATAAACAACCCTAAGATTTAAACTAGAACTACATGTACTGTTAACAAAAGCATTCATTTCCAGTGACATACTATTTCTATTAATTTTACTCTGGATAACTGCTACTGGATAACAATTATTGTAGTTTCTGAGTAATGTGCTTTAAGTAAATAATAAATAAATAAACAACTCTTCTGTTGGAACTTTTGGAAGCTACTTAAATAGTTATGAAATTTGAATTTGAAGGTCTACCCTGCAAGTTAATGCTGTATGCAAACTATTCAACTTTGTATCATAAGGTGTGTGTGTGTGTGTGTGTGTGTGTGTGTGTGTGTGTAATACCTAGGTGTTTGGACATGGTAAAGTCAATGGCGAGCCTACTTGGGCCCTGTTGCTCACTGCAGTCATAGCCGAGCTAGGCATTTTAATCGCATCTCTGGACATGGTGGCTCCTATTCTCTCTATGTAAGAATACCTCATTCTCCGTCGAACACACTTGTGTATATATGCTACACTGCACAGTGACAGTGTAACTGATATCCCACATGACAATATATAAGGGTATACAGACACATAGTGGTGTATACATATGAATCCTGATATTTTGGCCCATTCTTCCTGCTAAATTTGCTCAAGTCCTATCAGATTAGATAAAGCCTTTGCGTGAACAACAGTTTACAAGTCCAGACAAGTTAATTTGAACTGTTCAGACTGGAACATGTTTTCTTCAAGGATTAGGCTATATACATCTTGTCCTTAATCCTTATCGGTTTCCCAGTCCCTACCGATGAAAATTATTTCTGCAACATGATGTTAGCACCAGATGTTATGATTTACAGTGGTAGTGGTGTTCTCAGGGCCAAGAGTAGTTTGGGATTTCCAACATATTCAGCACTTTTGTGTCTTCTGAATTTCCTGATATGGTGCTACCACCAATATCTTTCACTGTAGCAAGCATAGAAACATAGGACATAGAAGCCAGGGATCATTGTGCCACCCTCTATGAGTCTAAACCTTAATTTGATATGACTTTTAAAAGTTCATTTCAGCGTTGTGGAGTGCCTAGGCTATGGTTGTCCAGTGAGAAGGATCTCTCCAGTGTACCTTTATAGACATTTTGGGTCATATATACTTAAAGCATTGTATAATGCTGTTCAGTGGATGATGATGATGATGATCATAATGATGATGATGATGATAATAATAATAATAGGAATAATAAGTACACTCCTGGGCAACAAAAATGTCATTTTCCATGTCTTTATTTTGCAAAATTTTACTAATTATCAACTGTAACATTCAAATATATTGAATAAGTATGCAAATTCAATTAAATAGTCGATATGGAATTGTTTTCCCTTTTAGATTTTGGTTCTTGGGTCTCTTGGTTCGACTCGCTGAAAGTTTCTTGCATCCAGATAGGTCCAAACTCGTCCACTAGTATTTGACAGCCTCCCAACGTTCAGTGGTGTTACTAAACTTTTGTCCAACTAATTTATGTCGGATATACGTATGCCTAGATGTTCTTTATTGGGTTGAAATCTCGACTGGGTTCAAATCCTGGCCAGAACAGGAACTTTATGCCGTTCTTGTCCAGCCAAGCTTTAGTGGCCTTGGTGGTGTCGGTTTAGTTATAAAACTATCATCCATTCATTAATTTTCTGAGCCGCTTAATCCTAATTAGGGTCGCAGGGAGGCTGGCACCCATCCCAGCTGACCCCAGTCGAGGGCAGAGTACACTCTGTACAGCTCACCAGGCCATCGCAGGGCAGAAACATGCTGATGCAGCCTACTCTTGACGAAAATCAGCAATGGTTCTTTTACCTGCCTCTCACCACAGACAGTGAGAGACATGGCCGGCCTTTGATAACCCAGTTAGCTACACTGGGGGGACAGCAGTGACATCCCGCTGATAGAAAGGCTTGAACACCCGACCTTGGGATCAGTAATCCAGCAACCTTCCACTGGGCCACCACTGCACACGTTATAAAACAAATTATTTGATATAAATTAGCTGGTGTTTAGACAAACCATTAAAATTAACTGGTAGTGATGTAGTCGTGGCTGTTACATACTTTTGCTGCTATAAACATCAATTTTTGGTTCAGTTGGCACATAATGGCCTCAAACCCATGCTATTTTAGATGTTGGGATAATTATAGCTGTGGTGTGACAGTTAATACCATCTATCCATCCATTCATTATCTGTACTGCTTCTTTACCAGGATAACAGCAGAAGCTGTAGCCAATTCTAGCTGATTTTAGGCAAGAGACTATTATTATTGCAGGGGTAACACAATCAAAAACAACCTTTCACACTCGTATTCATGTCTATAATCTATTAGCCAGTTGACTTAATGTGCAGGTATTTTTACTATGAGAAGAGGGTACCCAGAGAAAACTCAGGCAAGTCCTGGGCAAAAAATCTGAGCCAACATTGAAATTACATGTTTGTAGGTATATATATATATATTTTTTATGCCCAGGAGTGTACCAGTCTCCACACAGAAAGGTCAATAAACCAAACCCAAACCCTCTTGCTGGGAGGCAACAATGTTATCCACTGAGCCACCGTACCAACACCCCCCCCCCCCAACACACACACCACCACCACCACCACCACTGCCGCCGCCACCCTCAGATACATGATTTTTGCATTGTCTGCTATCCACACTTCTCTCATACTTGCTTGTTTTTTTTTTTAGATTTTATTTCTTAAGATTTTTGTTCTTCCAACAGGTTTTTCTTGATGTGTTACCTGTTTGTTAATTTGGCTTGTGCTGTACAAACACTCTTGAGAACGCCAAACTGGAGGCCACGGTTCAAATATTATCATTGGTGAGTGTGCATGCAGTGTGGAACAGTCTGCAATCATGACCTTTACTTGAGTTTTGTTTAATCCCCTCTCACAGACATGACACACCAGGTATACAGCAGGTCCCTGACAATAAATTGGGCGAAATTCCGAGGACAGGAACACATCTCCTTTTTGAGATTGTATGAATCTTACCTGTTGTGTGATGATAAATGCTATCGTAGACATTTTTTTTTCCATCTCATAGGTAATTCTCTACATATGGTCCTATGTTAAACCTATGCCACTTCTATATATACACACATGTATCGTATGACATTTTTACAACAGCACTAAGTTGAGCATGTACACATTATGTCGCCACAATCGTTCATCAAATCACTTTCATCCATTCATTCATCTTCTTCCGTTTCTTCCGGGGTCGGGGGCTCGTGGGCAGCAGCCTAAGCAGTGGGGTCCAGATGTCCCTCTTCCCAGCCACTTCCTCCAGGGGGGGGGACGCGATGGCGTTCTCAGACCAGCCGAGAGACATAGTCCCTCCTGGGTCGGCCCCTGGGTCTCTTCCCACTTTCATATGAACATAATGTGATTTGAATTACAGATGTTTGTTTGTGATAAAGGCTTTACCAGCCACACTAGGTTCAGTAGTACACTAGGTACTAGTACAATTCTGGTGTATCACTCAAACAATGGAACGATGAACAAGATTGTAGCTTTTAAATGCAACAGGTATAAATTTTATAATATTATCTGTCTTTCTCAGGGCCCTGTCTTTCCTAGGAATGAGTATGTGTCTGGCGCTAATGTTTATCTCGTCCTGGTATTATGCCATCATAGCCATGTGCATCGCTGGCATGATCTACAAATACATTGAATACCAAGGGTGAGTGGTAGTTTAAAAAAAATTAACTAAATAAATCGAGATGGCTAGGAACACCCAGGTATATTATATCATTATTGAGGCGATTACATGATACTGGTCCTGATTTGAGCTGATCATATTCCAGTGTTATTCCGATGTTGGTCCCATTTTATCCCAATCTTATACTAATGTTACTCTGATCGCTACCAAACTGTACCAATGTTCGCCGATATATACCGATGTGCATTCATTTTACTCCAATTTTTTTAACCTTGTTCCACAAAAAAAAAATTTCAACACTCCCAAAATATCTCACCCTTCCGTGAATAGTGATTTCCCCGAATTCTACAATTTCCTCTGATGTTCTACGGTATTTTCCAGTGTAACATCAGAATATGATCAGGGTATATCGGAATCATGATCAGTATTGTGTAGGTGCATCTTTATGTGCTTTGTCACACTTTCTTTTTGCCTGGTGTCAGAGCGGAGAAGGAATGGGGAGATGGGATCCGGGGTCTGTCACTCAGTGCTGCTCGATACGCGCTGCTTCGTTTGGAAGCCGGACCCCCTCATACCAAAAACTGGAGGTTTGTTTCTTTATCATGTCAAACCAGGAAAATGTATAAATAAAAGTAATGTTCATGTTGATGAATTTTTCTTGGCTTTTTTTTTCTTTTTTTCCTGCTTAGAAGCATATTATTATTATTATTATTATTATTATTATTATTATTATTATTATTATACCACCCCTACTTCCTACAACCCTGTCTGTGGGTTTGTTACCAGACCATTAAATAAATCAGAAATATATTACCTCAAAAACTCAGAGGGTATGAAAATGAGGTTAACGTATAACATAACATTGCACTTTATTAACAAGTTTTGTTCTAATTTTTTTTATAGACCACAGGTGCTTGTGCTGCTGAAGCTGGATGAGGATTTGCATGTTAAATATCCTAGAATGTTAACTTTTGCTTCCCAACTAAAGGCAGGAAAGGGCTTGACGATTGTGGGATCAGTAATCCAGGGCAATTTCCTGGACAGCTATGGGGAAGCACAGGCCTCCGAACAGGTAATAATATGATAACTTTTCTATTTTATTTCCAAATAATAGACTGGAGACATGATCACGACCAGGTACTTTATGATGGCTGTGTGTGTGTGTGTGTGTGTGTGTGTGTGTGTGTGTGTTTCAGGCCATAAAAAACATGATGGAAATAGAGAGAGTAAAGGGTTTCTGCCAGGTAGTCGTGGCCGCAAAGGTGCGTGAAGGAATTGCCCATCTTATTCAGTCATGTGGTTTGGGTGGGATGAAGCACAACACAGTAGTTATGGGTTGGCCTTATGGCTGGAGACAAAGCGAAGACCCTCGAGCATGGAAAACTTTCATAAGTAAGTCCATTTCTGGGTAATTACTCATTTTATTTTTATACTTTAGTATGCTTGCCTTTAATGAAGCATAAGGATCATGTATATATTCTTGAAATTTAAAAGATCATCATTTGCCAAACCAATTAATCCTGCAGAGAGGCTGGTGTCTAAATCAGCCAACACAGCCGAAGGTGGGGTACACCCTGAACAGCTCGCCAGACTCTCGCAGTGCAACACACGCACACAATCATCCACACTCACACCGCGGGTCAATTTGCAACAGCCAGTTAGCCTAGCATGCAAGTATTTGGAGTGTGGGAGGAAACCAGCGTACCCATTGTGAGAACATGCAAACCACACAGAAACGCCCTCATCGAACCTGCGATTCGAATCCAGGACTTTCTTGCTGTGAGGCAGATGTGCTGAGCACTACGCCACCGTGCAAACCATAAAAAAAAAAGACTTTACAAAACTCTGTCATAACGTTGTAGAACCATAACACCAAAAAAAAAAAATGTTTTGAAAACTACTGAGTGTGGTGGCATTGGTGATGTAATGTAGATTAGATGTAGATACAACAATTAAATAAAAAACGCTGCTGATATCTTTGAACTAGACTTTCGTAAATCCTTATGTAGTTTAATGCAGGAACATTAAATTTCATCTGGACTTTTTTAAAGATTGTATGTAGCTATGTGTACACTATACTTAAGTAAATATAACAATTAAGAACATTTTTGCACAGTTTTTTTTATGTTTCTATATTTTTTTTAGATACAGTTCGTTGTACCACAGCTGCCCACCTTGCACTGATGGTACCAAAGAATGTGTCGTTCTACCCCAGCAACCATGAGCGCTTCACTGATGGATACATTGACGTATGGTGGATAGTGCATGATGGAGGAATGCTCATGTTGCTACCCTTCCTTCTCAAACAACACAAGGTTCAATTCGGGTCTTTTGAGTGTAATTAATAAACATAGCCAAATATATTCTTTATATTCATTTGCTATAATAAGAATAATAATAATAATAATAATAAATAGCTGTCCTATATTTATCCCCAGCATCTTATATCATAGGTGTCAAACTTTGGCCTTCGGGCTAAATCCGGCCCGCCCCCTCATTTTTTCTGGCCCACAAGAACTTTCGAAGAATATGATTATTGTACATCATCCTTCCGCTAGGTGCCTATTTCAAGCAAACAGCTAGTCAGTCATGACTTAAGAAAGATTGCATGCTAGCTTGTCGCTGTTAAGCTCTTTTAAAGTAGATGTTCAGTGATTATTCGTCCCTCGATCACATGTAAATTTAGCGACGTGGCCCTCGGTGAAAATGAGTTTGACACCCCTGCCTTACATCCAATGTATTATTCTTCTAAATAACCTCAAAACACTAATGACACCTTGTGATATCTTTGTTGTTTAGGTATGGCGAAAGTGTAAGATGCGTATTTTTACTGTAGCCCAGATGGACGATAACAGTATTCAGATGAAGAAGGATCTGGCAACCTTCCTATACCAGCTCAGATTAGAAGCAGAGGTGGAGGTTGTGGAAATGGTAAATAATTAATAAAATCTGCAGCTAATCAATGATTTAAACCCATTTAAAACAATGGAACATGTCCAAGTCCCTGGAACTAACTGAATACATTTTATTTTGATTTTATCTGTAGCATGATAGTGACATCTCTGCATACACTTATGAGAGAACACTAATGATGGAACAGAGGTCTCAGATGCTTAGGCAGATGAGACTGTCCACAGCTGAGAGGAACAGAGAGGTGTGTGCATTTACATTTATTCGAGGCACTGCTATTAGTATTAGTATTACATAAGACCTTTCAAATTTCAACATATCACTGATGGCTAAAAGTTTATGTAGTGGTTTAGTACTCCGGATTGTTCCTAATAGGCCCAGTTAGTGAAGGACAGACACTCACTGGTGCGAATGGGCAGTATGTATTCTGATGAAGAAGAGGAATCTCTAGATATCGTTCCTGAGAAAATCCAGATGACGTGGACCAAAGATAAACTGGACATGGAGAGACAAAACCGCAACAATGCTCCAGAGAACTTCCGAGAACTCATTAGTCTTAAACCGTAAGTACAGAAGAAAAAAATTCATTAGTCTGTTTCCAGTTTTTTTTTTGTGGCATTAAACAGTACACTTAACTTGAGATAGGATCATGTCAATTTTTTATTTTATTATTATTTTTTTTTTATGTTTGGGACAGAGATCAGTCTAATGTGAGACGGATGCACACTGCAGTGAAGCTCAATGAAGTCATTGTGAATAAGTCCCATGATGCCAGGCTGGTACTGCTCAACATGCCTGGGCCTCCTCGCAATCCTGATGGTGATGAGAACTGTATCCTTCATTTTAATAAGAATGAATTAACATGGAATGAATGCACTGCTAATGTCGTTTATCCCCAACCTTAACTTTCATATCATTTTATACAGTGATTTATTTATTTATTTATTTGTTTTTGAAAGTTTGCAAAAATTTGCTATGGCCATGTTGGCTTCTCATAATAAATAACTTTCCTTTTTCATGTAATGGTAGTGATGCCAACACAGCTAAGCATACTTTTATCAGCATTGTTGAATGCAGTGTTATTTTGTGTATTAGCAATAAAACAATAAAACACCACAAAATACAAAACATAAGTTATAACATAAGTTATGACCAAAAGCCAACAAGGAATCAACTTAATGTTGAACTATTAGCTATCACACTTGTTACGTACAGCCTTTATACTGTGAATAAATTTACAGATATAAGTACCAATTCACTTAATTAACTAGATTTGTCCTTAATGGATATTTAATGAAGCTTTAGGTGAAATATATTGATTTGAGTCACTTTGTTCTTCGCTAAAATAAGGAAGCTGGCTGGCTTGCTAGCTTACAGGAAAGCACTTTATTACTTAGCTGTAAGGGTGTCATTTCACATTAAAGACATCACAGCGATCATGAAACTACATTGTAAGTTACGCCATTCCTATGTACTATATACAGTACCAATGTCTATCCTGACAGTTAACCAATCAGATCATGCCATTCCAGGGTAGTGTATACTAAAACCCTTTATTTATCTTTTGGTAACACAGTGCATTTAATGGAATTAAGATTATTATGGACAACACTATCAGACTTTTTCTCTAACTCAAATTGTTCAGATATGGAGTTCCTTGAGGTGTTGACAGAAGGTCTTGAGAGAGTGCTGCTTGTAAGGGGTGGAGGTCGTGAGGTCATCACTATCTACTCCTAACTTGCCACGCTACCAGATTTGACCCTGAAAGCCTGATTAAGAGCTTTTCAGCATAAAAATTGATATCTGAATATTAATTTAAACAAAAATATCCATATTTCATGAGATAAATTTATATTTCACATTTGCACACATCTGGCACACCCATCTAGCACTCATTCAGTGGCTGCAGCCTTTCTAGTATTTACACACAGTGTATTAAGCAATACTAAACATAGTATATTTCTCAGAAATATTAAAGTCTGAATTCCAGTGTAGTTCAGCCGACAAGAAACGAAATTGTGAAACACTGAAAGAGGCTCTTTTGCTTCTCATTAGAAACTTTGTGTAAGAATCCACGATAAACAGGAAGTTTCTTCACAGAGCAAACGAAATGCAATCCAATAAATCTTTTTTTTTTAAATGGCTGTATAATGTTATACTAAGAATTTAGTGCAGCTACATCTGTGTATGTGGTAAGATTTCAGTTAAAAAATAATAATTATTTAATTTATTTCCTTATTTATTTGCTTTTACTCCCCATTGGCTTGAGAGTGCCAGGATGTAGATAATGGTCAAAGAAAGAACATTGAATTTATTCTGGATTTTTGGTGAAAACATAAAGATTTTATAACTTATGAAGTTTTGTACTAGAATTTTGAACATTTCACAGGAATATAATGATACACATTTGTAATTTAAAAAATAATGAGGGTTTTTTTCTGTACTTTTGTAGTCGGTATCAACACAACTCACAGTGACAACAGTAACTGATAAATATTGTCATTTTTATGGCCACAATTACTTTACAGGCAAATGAATGTGTAAAAATACAAATTAATGGGGGAAAAAAGAATAAAAAATATCAGGTTCAACTCGGTTAGCATGTGCTAATGCTTGATTTGCTTGTGTTCATGCATACATAGTCTAGACAGAAATAAAATAAATAAAAAATAAAGAGCATAAAACTTCATCTCTGTGAGGTTAAATTAAAAAACTAATTAAAAATCTAACTGTTCTCAAATTCGAACTTATAAAAGCTACTGTGATTAAGGTACATTGTGGCATAAGACAACGGTCATCGACAAGGGTGAGGTAATGCAATCTTTCTGCATCTTGTAGTATTTGTGCTTCTCATTAACAAGTAATTACAGTTTACATGTGTTAACTAATTGTACGTAATTATATGTATATATTTGCTACATTCAACACTGTAGAACGCATAAATAAAAAGAAAAATATGCAATGTTATTACACCACTTCAGTAAAATGAAATGTTATCACACCAGTTAGCATGACTATACATTTTCCATCTAAACTATTGGGTTTCATTTAAAAATTAATTTGTAAAAATAAATAAATAGAGCTTAAACATAGTCTCCTGCAAAGCAGTCTGTCCAGAATAAATATAAGGAAAATCACACACAAAAAAACTGTTATATTAACAATAAAAAAACAACAACAAAAGACAATGAAATGCTTTCATATGAAACACACGCCAATATTTTTAAAAAATGGCAAGATTCATTCATTCATTCATTTTCTGAAACGCTTAATCCTAATTAAGGTCACAGGGTGGTTGGCGCCCATCTCAGCCAACAATTGACAGCTTGCCAGGCCATCGCAGGGTAGAAACATGCTAACAGCAATGCAGCCTACCCTTTACAAAAGTCAGCAATGGATCTTTTACAGTCAGTGGGAGACATAGCTGGCCTTTGATTACCCAGTTAGCTGCACTGGGTGACAGCAGTGACAACTCCGTGATAGTGGGGCTTGAACCCCCAACCTTTGGGTCAGTAAGCCAGCACTCTACCACCGGGCCACCACTGCCACAAATTTTCCAATTTTTTTTTTAGCAAGTAGGGCTTTTACTTGTGCCTGTTTAACTGTGCAGCATTTTAACAAAATATTAAAATGTTTTGCATTGAGATACAATTATACAGTCTCTTCATGCAAATGTAGACATATACTGTACTGGTTTATTTACAATAAATAAACCAGTTGCAAGAATAAGTATAGATTACAGGTGAGTGACATCTTAAAACTGTGAGAAAATCCAGAGGGTTGCTGTCCCTGTGTCATCAGTGGTGCCCCTACGGCCAACCAGGCTACCGGACATACAGAAATAAGCCAATAACAGCCTCTCAGCTTATATATAACTGATTACTGTGATGTCAAAAAGAACCACCTTATTCTCTTATTAAGAGCTTAGAAGATATAAATCATAAAAGAACCTAGCCTGCATGAATTCATAAAATTTAATTTGTTAAAAATGTCAGAGGCAGTATTAGGCTTTCCATGATTTCTTCGAACTGTTCTCTTTTCTAGGGCAGAATGACTGATCAACATAAAGTTATGTGAAAACATAAGTCCCATGGAAATTGCTGATTTTCTTTTGAGGCATATTTTTGATGTAAAAAGAGGTCGACAAGAATCACTGAATTTTACCACGGAGCCTGTAGGTTATTTTTCCAACTATTGGTGTGAAAGTGCAAATGTCTTTCAGGAGAAAAAAAAAAAGAATTTCCTGTATTACCAATTAATTCATATTCTGAACCACTTTATTCTTCATTAGGGTCACAGGGAGGCTGGGGCCTAATTCAGGCGACTCTGGGTAAACTCGAGATACCAAGACAATGGGGGAAAAAAAACCACAGAGAGCCATATATAATAAAATAATGCAGAACTAGATGTACTACAGAAGCCACTGTATACTGTGAAATAAGAATACACAACAGCATAAACAACCAACGGCTTCAATTCTATAATGGTAAAATAGATGACTTCACTATCATAGTACTTAAACTACATGTGCCTTTTTCACAAGAAGGTCTTATTTATTTGATGCATTATTATATCAGAATCACCATAAAGTGGAAAAAGAGAAAACGGCCCAAAACAGAGCCCCTGTGCTGAAAGGACTGCTTGCTCTTACACTGGATGACTTGATTTTTTTGGAAATAACTGGACGCTGCAGCACCAAACGGCATTCATTTTCTGCCTCTTCATCAGTGATTGTCACCTCACTGGGATGAATGCTGTGCAGTTCATCACGAATCTGAACAGCAACAGGAAACAGAAACAGCAGCAGTTTTTATGATTTTGCAAACATGTACTGCAAACTACAGTCTGTGAAGCCAGTGGAGCAAGACACTGTAAAAACAGATAATGATACGCTTCATAAGGATTTGTGGGATGTACAGGATAAGTTTGAAGGCCTAAAGCTAGGATTGGTAATCTGGAAGGCTAGCAAAATCTGAAAGTAGCATCTGTTCAGGACTTCTGCTAAACTCTGACCTTCACTTGAAGGCCCTTCTGCAGGTTCATCCATGGTAGGGTTACATGGGAGCATTTGGTTGGATTGGTCAGCGTTTTTAAAGGATTACCATGATTACAGACGGTGGATTGTTTTTGGAGCTTTTTTCAGATCTCATGGGTTACTGACTGCTGTCAGGGCATAAAGACCATTTTAACCAATATTTTGTGTATACAGCTTAAAAATTACCAACCTCATCTTTAAGCAAAGTAAGTATTTACATCACATGATATCCATCCTATAGGAATAACCACAGATCCTCTGCTTTACATCAATAGAAAATATAATAATAATCATCATCATAAAAACAACTGCACTGAAGTATGTCTACCTAGGGCCTTTTTTGCATACAAGCTGTTATGTAAGAGATAATGCACGACCAGCTAGTGATTATCATGAAAGAAAATCTAAACAAAGGGAACAGAGTCACTCTGAAGTCCTGTATAACTTTGAAGTGGTTTGTTTTGCAATAATGAGCAGCTTGCTGTTCATTAACTTACGTATTACATGGCTTTTTACAAAATATTGATCCAATGAGGCATAGCGGTTAGCAATTCTACTTCACAACAAGAAGGTCCTGGGTTCGATTCCCAGACCAGGGTGTTTCTGTGTGGAGTTTGCATGTCTTTCCTGTGCTTGCGTGAGTTTCCTCCGGGTACTCGGGTTGCCTCTCACAGTCCAAGAACATGCACATTATGATAACTGCCCATAAGTTTGACTGTGAGTGTGAATGATTGTGTGCATGTGTTTTGCCCTTGATGGTCTAGCAATCTGTTTAGGGTGTACCCTGCCTTTGTGCAGTGTTGGCTGAGATGGGCACCAGCCTCCTCACAACCCTAGTAGGATTAAGTGGTTTGGCAAATGAGTGAGTGATTAAGTGACTTAAAGATAATGTTATTATTTAAAAATATATATTTTAGTGCTCCATAGACACAGGGGATCCTACTTAGCAACAGTCTTCTTTTAAAGTAATGACAAACCACTGAATACTTACTCTGACCAATCATATTTGAGCATTCACAAGAGCCCTGTAATGAGCTCAATAATCAGACCAATCAGAATGAAAAAGAATCCAGCTGTGGGGTATACTAAATGAAGAGATTTTTTTTTCATGTGGTGCAGTTTCTCTCATTTCTGGTCTACCAGGCTTTGTTGGATGTTACAAAAGTAAATATTATGAGGTTTAAATGAAGGTCATCTCTCACCTTTTCCATTTCCTCGAACACTCTCAGAAAGTTAAGCCTCAGCACACCTGCCAGCTCTGCCTCGCTCCAGTTCCTTCTCAGTAATTCTCCAATCAGGACAGGGTATTTCGACACATCCTCCAGACCCTGAGGAAAGCTAAAGCACAAACACTTTAAAGGACACATCGTTTCATGTTAGATTAAAGCCAGGTGTTTGCTATTCATGCCGCTCAGGAACAGACCTAAGTTCGCATGCTGGAATTTTAACAACTTGGAAAACTGTAAACGGGAAAATTCTCTTACGTGGTGGCCCCATCATAGTCACCTCCGATACCAATGTGCTCTGCTCCGATCATGTGCTTAAGATGGTCAAAATGATCTGCAAGCAACAGGATTAATTTTCAGGAAAGAGGACACACACACACACCCACAAACACACACTTCCCTCTTCTTTAGTAAAAGTGGTATAACTCACCAGCTACACGAGAAACATTTGCTTGTGCACCACAGGCTATAAAGTCACTGTAGAAGGTTACCATGATGAGCCCTCCATTTGCTTTCTAATCCAGAAATGTGAAAGATTAAATTATTACCCATATGGTACACTAATAACAGTAAGAGTAGTAGTGGTATATATGTATATGCATGTGTGTGTATTATATACATAATATATAAAATCCTAAATCTAATATTAGCACAAGGAGGATTGGAGATACCAGCATGAGAAGGAGGTCATCAGGGACGTTGCGTGTGTTTTCACAGATGGCGTAGGCGGAGGAGTGGCTGAATATGACTGGAGCTTTGGTATGTTTCAACACGGCTTGCGCTGTAGCCCAGGATGTATGAGAGAGATCAATTAACATTCCCAGCCTGTTCATCTCATGCACAACTGCCTGGAGTAATGAACAGGATGCATATACATAATAATAGGTTGTTGTTATTATCATTATTATTATTATTAATGTTGTAAAAATAAATGCAGCAAATAAACAAAGAGTTCCTCCTTCTTATTGTTCTTATCTTATTCTTATTGCATGACAAGCCTGTAT
Organism: Neosilurus hyrtlii; assembly: GCA_028564935.1. Taxonomy (NCBI): domain Eukaryota; kingdom Metazoa; phylum Chordata; class Actinopteri; order Siluriformes; family Plotosidae; genus Neosilurus; species Neosilurus hyrtlii. Next base: position 4,847,524 of record JAOUQZ010000035.1, read on the forward strand.
ATATATCCGGTAAACACAGTTTACAGTGGGCGCACCATCTAAACAAGATCATATTTATATATATATATATGCATACGACTAGTCTGAACATAGTGCTGTTTTGCAACTCTTTTTTGGCAGATGGAAAGAAAACAATCGGAATAATCTATTCATATATCAGTTATAACACACATGCACGCACACGCACAAATACATATACACGTTTCGATTTCAAATGGTTCTAGTTACCTTGCCAAAATCTGTTAAGGAATTTTTGGTTCTCTTGTAGTGAGGGTAATATTTGGAAGAGCTTTCTGCCCTACATAGTAGAGCACATGAGAAACAAAAACATTGATATGCATGCGCACAAACAGACCAATAAGTAGATATTATCTGGATAGTGCATCTTTCTCATAACAGCAGTGACTCTGACATATGTATGTATGTTATGCTGTCTGTATCAGGTGCAGTAGTGTATTAATAATAATAATAATAATGTGAATGATTGATTGGGTGTCCATGTGCTTACCAAGGTGTATTGCAGGTGTGTGTGAGGGTCACAGATCTCACTCCAACTTGATAGAACATGCGTAGAGCTGGCAGACTGCTATCAATTGCATGGCCTCCTTCCACACTAATCAAACAAGCTATTTTCTTTGTGGCACTCATTTCTACACACACACACACACACACACAAACAAAGACACACACACACGCACACACACATATATCAAAGCAATTGATGAGTCTAATAACTCAATCTTGTAGTGGAAAGTGTGGTTATGTGGAAAAATGACCCTCTAAATAAGCAATATGTTCAGGAAATTGCGCTTGGGTGTGCCGTCATGCCAGTGTCTACAGAGTGCATGCATCTGCACATACATGTTTTATATTACGGATGAAAAATATGACATATGAAAAAATGGAAATGCAAACTAGATGCAAATAAGCAGCCTGTAAAATATACAAATTAACTATACAATATAATAAAAATAAAATATGATTCTTATCTTCCTGCTAATTAAATATATTACATAATGTACAATACAAGTAAGGGCGACGCAGTGGTAAGCACGTCCACCCCACAGCCAGAGGGTCCCTGGTTCAATGCTCGGGCATTTCTGTATGGAGTTTGCATGTTCTCCCTGTGCTTGCTTTTGTTTCCTCTGGCTACTCCGGTTTCCACCCACAGTCTAAAAACATGCCCACTAGCTAAATGGCTGTTCCAAATCACCCCTAGGTGTGGGTATGAGTGTGTAAATGGTTGTATGTGTGTTGGCTCTATAATGGTCTGGCAAGCTGTTCAGGGTGTACCCCGCCTTCTCCCAGAGTCGGCCAGGATGGGCGCCAGCCTTCCTGCGACCCTAATTAGGATTGAGCGGCTTAGAAAATGTATGAATGCACAATACAAGTGAACAATACCTGCAGCAGTGGTAGCCAACTCCAGTTCTGGGTATTCAGTGCACATGCGTCGTATCACATCAATCTGCTCCAGTGCCAGTCTAACAGCATCCTTGTTTTGAGCTGTACATAACACATATGCCGCAAACATCTGAAAGGGTATAAAATTAGTTGACTAAACAATCAGTACTAGGTAATAAATCAGTGTACATAGAGTACTGCAACAGCAGGGTACTGAATCAGTATAGAATATTATTGCATCAGCAGGGTACTGAATCAATTTAGAGTATTATTTATTTATTTATATTTTTATTTAGTCTAGCTTAGTAGTATAGTATATATTTATTTAATATAGTATAGAATATAATTGCATCAGCAGAGTACTGAATCAGTACTGAGTACCGTGTTAGAAGCATCTATTCAACTTGAATTTATTAAATCAAACAATATTAATATTGCAATATTATACAATAACAAGAAATTAATTGGAACATTTTTTTAATCAACTGTTTTTACATATATCTTATTTTTTTTTATCTAGTTACTGTCATCGCTATGCATAAAGCTATCCAGGTCTCATTCGACAGACTGGTTTCTTCCCTCAGTCCAAATGCACATAGGATTAAGTGGATATTCCAAATTGCCCCTATGTGTGAATGTAAATGATTGTATGTATCCTGCAGTGGTCTGGTGAGCTGTTCCGGCTCTCAGAGATGGCTGAGATAAGCTCCACCCTCCCAGTGTCCCTAGTAGGATTAGGCAGTTTGACAAATAAATGAATGAATGTTCTCTTGGTATTTTCTGTATTTACTCCTCTTATGTTTACACCAATAATAATAATAATAAAAATTAATAATAAAGGGTTTAGTTTAATTTAGTAATGAAAGCAGTAAACGTGAAGATTTGGGTTTTAATGCTTTCTTTTGATACAAGGTTTAAAAGTGGATGTTTACTACTTCAAGACATTAATGCCATATTTTCAGAGATTTATGATAATCAAGTATCCAATTTATTTCTCTTTTGATATGGGAGTGAAATAACTTTAAAGGATGAAGATATGAGCACTTTCAAGTGATCTGTTTTGTGATGTGTATTTTTGGGTTGCGGACATGTAGATCTACATCTTTCCTGATCAACAAACACAAGGAAGCATTTGTTTATGCAAATGATTGGCATGTCTCCAAAGGGAATTTCTGGGAAACATTGGGCCATATTGATCTAGATCAAGATCTGTGAAGTACAGCTTTACTTTTTACACGCTAAGAAAGATTTGAATGAGGCAGAAAGGGGAAATATGGGTGTTAAAATGTAAAATCATGATGTCAGGCAGATGCTGAGGGTGGATATAAATGCACTTAAAGGGGTTATTTTCCAAAACAAGTTGAACAAATCCAAAATGTGATCAAAAATCTTATTGTAAAAACAGGCAAAGAATCAGGCAATGAGCACATAGGATATTCAAGACAGTGGACAAAATCAAGACGAGATAATCGCAACCACAATATCAAAGGCCGTGTGTGTGTGTGTGTGTGTGTGTGTGTGTGTGTGTGTGTGTGTGTGTGTGTGAGTGTGACCTTACTGTGAGTAGTGAACGTGTCTGGAGGTCATGATGCATTCAGAATGTGTATTGATGTGACATTTGCAAACGTACACTCACTGTGCACGGTATGTACATAGTTTCCATAGCTCATACAATGCCTTGCAGAAGTAACCCCACCCCCCCATCCCATATATCCAACAAAAAAATACAACTAAAAAAATACTCAAAAAATACTCAAGTAGGCAGACAGACTTGCAGGTAAATAAATGTTCATGGCACAAAAATACCAAAATCAAAAGCTTGATAGAACATGAACTTGTTAAACAGATACTTAAACTAACAAGGTAAGTGATAGAAATTAAATAAAAAGCAAACCCAAGGTCAGACAACTATCAATAGACATCTATCAGGAGTCCAGGGTTGGGGCAGTGCCTAAATCTATACACTGAGTCCTCAACTCCTTATAAGTAGATGATATGAACCAGCCATGTTTGAAAGCATAATCCTTCTGTGGTCAGATTACCTGTATCTACCTAATAATATAATCATGTCCAGGTTAAAGCCAGGATGCGAGGCAATTATTTATAATACAAATTTTTTTCTCTCTCTTTTTAACAATCAACATAAAGCACTAAAAGCAGTTTTATAGATATCTGGATGTAGAGTTATATTCCTAATGAACAAAGCAGAGGTTACTATGAAGAGGAAAGTGCTCCCTGACATGAGGAAGAAACCTTGATAGAAACCAGACTCCAAAGCAAACCAATTGTTTTCTGTGTAAAACCAGTGTTATACTATATACAGTAACATATATATATATATATATATGCAACCCCTGGCAAAAAGTATGGGATCAGCAATCTTGGAAGATGTTCATTCAATTGGTTTAACTGTGTAGAAAAAACAATCATAGACATGCCACAGAAATATTTTCTTTTAACATTCCAACCTTCTGGCTTTATGAGGAAAGTATTATGGATTCACCATGTACTTTGCAGTTCTAAAACAAACACCTGTATACGATTACATTTGCTAATTAGTCTGCAGTTAAAAAAGAGCGCTCGCACACCTCAGTGAGCTGTTGAACCGAGCTGATTGACATAAATCATGGCTTCAACATGGGAGATATCAGTTGAAACAAAGGAGAGGATTATAAAACTTCTTTTAGAAGGAAAATCTTCACGAAATGCTGCAAAAGATGCTGGTTGTTCCCAGTCAGCTCTAACATCTGGACCAAGTACAAATCAAATGGGAAGCGTACTGGTAGACCATAGAAAACTTAAAGCAGTACGCCTTAAAAACAGAAAATGAACGACAAAACAAATGAGGAACAAATGGGCGGAAAGTGAAGTCAATGTCTGTGACTGAACTGCAAGAAATCGCCTAAAAGAAATGGGATTTACATCCAGAGAAGCCAAACAAAAACCATCATAACATCTAAAAAGAAAAAGAAAAAAAAAACAAGAAAGGTAATCATGGACTGTGAATGACTGGATGAGAGTAATATTCAGTGATGAATCACAAATTTGCACTGGGCAAGATGTTGATGCTGGAACTCTTGTTTGGTGCCGTTCCAGTGAACTGCCTGAAGAAAACATGCAAATTTCCACAATCATTAATGACATGGGGTTGTATGTCAGGCATTAAAGGCACTGGGGAGATGACAGTCATTACATCCTCAATAAATGCACAAGTTTATATTGAGATTTTGGACTCTTTTCTTAATCAGTTGAAAGGCTGTTTGGTGATGACATCATTTTTCAGGATGAAAATGCATCGTGCCGTCAGGAAAAAGCTGTAAAAACTTTCCTTCAAGAAAGACATATTTGTCAATGGCATGGCCTGCAAACAGTCCGGAGCTCAATCTCAATCAGTCCAAATGAAAATCTATGGTGGACATTAAAGAAAATGGTCCATGACGAGGCTCCAACCTGCAAAGCTGATCTGGCGACTACAATAAAGGAAAGTTGGAGGCGGATTGATTGACTGTTTATCGAGAGTTAAATCCAGGCCTCAGAGAATTCAAGCTGTTATAAAAACCAGAGATAGTAGTAGTAAACTGTAAAAACAGTTGCAATTGACTACAGTTTTCTTTCTTTTTCATTTCACATCAAGTGTTTCATAAAGCCAGAAGGTTGGAATGTTAAGTGAAAATAGTTCTGTGGCATGTCTGTGATTGTCTTTTTTACTAAACAATTAAAACAATTGAATGGACATCTTCCAAGAGTGGTAATTTCCATACTCTTTGCCAAGGGTTGTACTTTAAGACATTTTTTTATAACATCAGGGCTTGGAAGTCTTAACCTGGTGCTGTGAGATTACAACAAGTATGTACGTATTACAACCTTTCTAGCCATATTCAACTCTCAGTTAAAGGAACAGTCAGTAGAAAGCAGATACTACCTGTCCTCCAATGTGAGCCGCTTTAAGTCGGGTAATATCCGTAGCAGTTTCCGGGATGTTGTACAAATTTACCTTGTTGAGTGCATTATTCCAGCGAATGCGGAGCTGCAATGCAAGGTCATTATGTCTGTAAGCAGAAAGGAAAGTGATTGTGAATGTAAATGTAAGCATAGAGTAGTCTCCAGTTTCTCAGCTCTAGTTGTTTTATGTATTTCTGATTTTTACGACCACCCTGGCAACAAGCACTCAAACAGGGGTCTTATTTGTTTGCTAACTGGCATAGTAAAAATGAGTACAAAACTGAGCAACATTTCAACCTCAAATAATGAAACTACAGTTTCAGTTTTCAGCCAAGAAAGAAAAAAAAACTGAAACATCATGCTTCAATGATTATACACTAATCAGTCACAACATTCTGACTAGCCTAAGTTTTTACATACAATCTGCTAAAATTTGTTTGATAGTTTGCATTAGCCGGTCTGAAAAGACTGCCGCTCTTGCAAGTGCATGAAATTGTGAGAGGATGACATGAATTCGTCAGTATATATGCAAGATAATGGCAAAAATAACAGTATACAGACATTAAACTAACAGGTCAGATATAAACTAGCGAACATCTGAATAAAATAAAATCAGGCACATCTACACATAATACAAGCTGCATTTATGTTTACATCAGACAAACATTGGCTCATTTTCATGAATGAATGGTATGTTCTGTTGTTTATTCATATGCAAATTACATCAACATTTACTGTTGCAAACATGTGAATTACAGCTTGTTTTCAACCTTCCCAAATTTTCCCACACCACTCCACTACTATGATCTCTCCATTGGCTTCCTGTAGCTGCTCGCATTAGATTTAAAACACTAATGCTTGCCTGCAAAGCCAAAAATGGACCTGTACCCTCCTACCTCAAAGCACTTATCACACCCTGCACTGCATCGCATTCTCTCAGATCCTCTAGCACTGTTAGGCTGGTCCATTCTTCTACCAAGGGACAAGGGGAAAATGCATCTAAACTCTTCTCTGTTCTGACTCCAAGGTGGTGAAATGAACTTGCTCTGGATGTCTGGACAGCTGAGCCACTGTGTGTCTTCTAACGACAGCTGAAAACCTACCTTTTTCGGCAGTACTTAGATTAGCTTAGCTCTATGTTTAACACACACAAACACACACACACTACTCAATCAATCAATCAATCAATCAATAAACAAACAAACAAACAAACAAACCTGCATGGACAAAACCTACCCACTGGGTTTGACTGATGGTATACTTAGTCTTTGTCCAGACAGTTTTGTTTCTAGGTTTGATTAGTTTTGGGAAATTTTGGAAGGCAATGACATTTCCAGGACTATCGTTACTGAATTTGGAGTTAGACAGCTTGAAATATAAAAGTGAGGGAAAGCAGCAAGTATCATTACCCATCTATCAGTCGGTATCTGGACATCAGGTCCAAAGTTTTGTTTGCAGCACTGGAATCAGACTGCATGCCATGGAGCAGGAGAAGGAGGAAAGCACAACACAAGCTCCAATCACATACGCCTAGTGCCTTTAGGGTAAGCATTGTCCAGTACTTGAAAACAACTGTAAACACATAAGAGATTAATTACACATGATTGCACTCTGTGCTTTTAAAACAAAACTTAACATTATGTGAAAATACCAAAACAAAATGCTGCCTCACTTATTTGCCATACTGCTTAATGCTAGTAGGGTTACGAGGAGGCTGGAGCTTATCTCTGCCATCTCAGAGTGAAGGTGGGGTACACCAAACAGCTCTCCAATTCATTGCTGGTCCAACACATACAACCATTCACACTCACAGCTAGAGGCAATTTAGAATATTCAATTAGCCTAAAGTGTACTGGACTGTGGGAGAAAACCAGAGTACGCAGAAGAATCCCACACAGCCATGGGGAGTACACTCAGAAACTCCACACAGAAATGCCCTTGCTGAGCCCAGGTCCTTTTAGCTGTGAGGCGGATATGCTAACTGTTCCACCCTTGTGCCGCCTTGTGTACCACATCTATCCTCTGTTATTCCACTAGTGGGCTAAACAAAGTCAAAGTTTATACTATACAGGGATGTATAGTTTTATCTACAGTAATGTCCATTAAAAAAATAAAACCATAAAAATCTCATTTCAGTTTGTTTCTCCTGTGTTACTTTGTGGTATACATGAAGCAAATATCACTTAATAGTTCCAACAGGGCCTGGGTTCGATTCCCAGCTCGGGCATTTCTGTGTGGAGTTTGCATGTTCTCCCTGTGATTAAGTGGGTTTTTTCTGGGTACTCCGGTTTCCTCCCACAGTCAACAAACATGCACAGTAGCCTAATTGGCTGTTCCAAATCACCCCTAGGTGTGAGTGTGAATGGCTGTGTGTTGGCCCTGCAATGGCCTTGCGAGCTGTCCAGGGTGTATCCCGCCCTCACCCACAGTCAGCTGAGATGGGCGCCAGCCTCCCCACCCTCCTAATTAGGATTAAGCGGCTTAGAAAATGAATGAATGAATGAATGAATGAATGAATAGTCCCAACAGTGGTGTTCTTGGACATAAACTGGAAACCTCTTTAATTGGGACACCTACTGATAAAATCCATTCCAAAATGATATTGACCTTTGGATTACCATTTCAGACAGCTAGCAGGGGTTCTGGACCTGATTTTCTCTCTTTTTGTTTACTTATAGGACTTAATTGTTTCTGATCTCCAAACAAATTTTGTACAACACAAAAGACACCGTCCTTTACAGAGTAAAAACAAAACAAAACAAAACAACAACAAAAAAAACTACATAGTTTTTAAACAAGCTTGTGATTTACTGAAGGAAAAAAAGAAGAAGAAAATCACCAACAGCCATGTTAATAAAACTGGAAAAAAAATTCTCGGTTTCTCATCAGAACTTTTTGAAAAACTAAATGTGGCACATGTTTTTTCTTTTTGTTTGTTTTGTTTTGTTTTGTTTGGGTTTTTTTTTGTTTGTTTGTTTTGGATTTTTTATAAAAAGCCCATAAGCTTTTAAAACTAAATGTAGGTAAACTGACTGAAGCCATACAACACACCCTAGATGACCAGTCTTGTACATGTACATTTAACATGTATTAAACTCTCCAAAAAATCTTTAGAATTATAACGATTTCAAACAGAACTAAACCAATTACAATCACACCATTTAACATGAAATCTGTGTCGTTTTTACGTTGTCTGAGGCGTTTTCCGAGGTTTTGACCGTTGTTTTTCAAAAAAAATAAATAAAATGTAAAAATTAGATGCAGCACCAATTTCCGGGTGCAGGCACTGATGAGAAACCGGGGAATTTTTTTCATCCAGCATAAAGTTAAATAAAGCTCAGTTTAACAATTACACTTCCTTGTATGTTCCCTGTGTGTACTGCTATTTACTACCTAAGTTCATCAATAGCTTCTAACCTTATGTTGTGTACTGTGTTGAAATATTTTTATAGATTGAAATACAGAAATTGCCTTATGGACTCTTATTCTGCATCAAGAATCAGAAATCTATTAGAAAAAAAATTAATTAAAATCATTTAAGATTATTTATTTGCACATGATCACCATAGGATATTATTTTTGGAGAAACTGGTATTATTTTATCATTAGGAAATGTGATTTGTCCTGTATGTGATAAGTCACTACCCACATTCTGTAGTCCAGAAAATCTGAGAAGTTTTAGGAGAATCATTTAAACCTTCAGTAACAAAACCCAGTAAAACAGAATGATTTTTGTAACACCAACCAAGCAATCCTAGTTTATATCTCAAAATTATTCACAAAATACTTTTCATGCAATAAAAGAACCAAAGAATATAGTTCGTTTGTTCTAATAGTACTCACCACGTTAAAGACGTCTGACAGCTCTGCTGTGTTGTGAATCCTGGTTTCCACTGATTTGGGCGGTTGTTTCCATTTACTGCCGCAGGTTTAATGTGGAGTTAAACTGGCGCTCTCTGGTGGACTTGGGTGAAATCTGTGTGGTTTCCTGGTTTTCTCTGACAGCCCAAAGACATGGAGTTAAGGAACTGATCACACTAGAGGTGACTGACGCAAATGGCAATTCATGACTGTCGCTTTTCATTTTCAAAATGCTCTCAAATTTTTCTCATGGCATTCACGGTATAGAATTTTGGTTGCCTGGCTCGTGAACCCATCGCAAAAAAATTCAAACATATTTGAAATTTCTGCGAAGGTCACAAATGGAGTCTCCGATGCAGAGTAGTCTCAAACTCTTCCTTAAGAGTCCACATATGTTGTGAGACGGTCGTAAAGTTGTCGTTTTGTTCGCAAATTATTTGTTTTTCATGCACAAGAAAAAAAGCAACAAGCTGGAGACTTCTATGTGGAAACTTTGAGACTTGATGTCATTCCCCATATTTTGTTCGCTCTAATAACGTGTGGATAAAAAGTGAATGGTTTGAGAAGAAAAAGTGAACAAACATCTGCAAACCAATCGCAAATTACTTACGAATCAGTTGCAAATCAATCACAAATTGTCGTGCAACTTTCAATATTTGTAAAAAAAAAAGTAATTAGCATTAGGCTAATTGGCTATTCCAAATTGCCCCTAGGGTTGGATGTGACTGTGAATGGTTGTGTGCTTGATGGCCATGTAATTGACTGGCAAGTTATACCCCAAAGGACTCTACCCCGCCTTCACCCAATGTCGGTTGAGATAGGCTCCAGCCACCCTGCAACTATAGTAGGATTAATATGTTTGGTAAATGAATCCATAACATAATTATTAAGGTAAATGCATTATATTATATACACCTGAAAATTTGAAACTCGGGGACGCCAGTTCAATCCTAAGCCAAGGAGTCTCCAAATGCACTTTCATCCCTTGTCCGCATGGGTTTCTTTCAGACTCTCTGACCTTTAAAAAATATTCTGTTAAAGTGTAATGCTATCACTGGCCCAAGTGCCCAGGTTTTACTGCAACCCTAATTATTATGAAGTGCTTATGAATGAGAGTGAGTAATGATTTAAAACCCGTTTGTCCACTTGGGGGAGTCATTTGTACAAAGATCTTTTACAAAGATTTTTAGAGATCTAAACATTAACCTTAAGCTGATCAGAGGACGAGCTCTAAAAGTTTTTTGCTACCAAATGGCGTCCTGCCGGTAGCCAAATATTAACAGTCCTCTCATGTGAACCTGTGTATGAAATCACTTCTCCTTGTATGCATATTTCTTATGTTCATAAGAATCGTTTGGTTATGAAGTATCATAGATTCATTCATTCATTTTCTGAACCGCTTAATCCTAATTAGGGTCATGGGGAGGCTGGCGCCCATCTCAGCCGACTCTGGGCGAGGGAGGGATACACCCTGGACAGCTCGCCAAGCCATCACTGGGCCAGTATCATAGATATTTTTATTTTATTTTTACAGGGACACTGCTCTGTTGTAGTATTCACCACACAACATTCATAAACACTTCAGGGGCTTCCATGCAGTTTTTTGTCTGTACATTTATGAACTGTGTGAGAACTGTTTGTTTGTTTGTTTATTTATTTGTTTATTTGTTTGTTTGTTTGTTTGTTTGAAGTTAATTCTGAAATAATTAGCTCACCCTCCAAGTCCATTAACTTTAATATATTTATATGCAGAGAGAAAAATGAAGAACAGTGGCATCTTTACATACCATATAGGCCCATAAGACAATAAAAAATAAAACGTTCAACCTTAAACACATTCACAGGTATATAAACAAACTGTAAATTTTTTGATGTTATTTGTTTATTGATAGTGATTTAATAGATTTATAATGTTTTACTGTAATTACTGGTTCTTTTGATCAAATCGTGTAGAAAGTCATTACGGGATACCAAGGATCTATCAGAAAGAAAGAAATAAAAACATATATTACTTGATCAGGAAATAAAAATACTATAACATTAATCCTATTTATAATAGCCATGAGAATAAGGATTAGTTTAAAACAGTGATTTTATTTATTTATTTTAAATATATATGACAGATGGCACAGTGGCTGAGTTTTTACCATGTCCACCTGGGTTCAAAGTCACGTTCTCCCCACGCTTTCGTGGGTTTCCTCCATGTACCCCGGTTTCCTCCCTCAGTCCAAAAACATGCACATTTGTCTAATTGGCTGTTCGAAATGCCCCTAGGAGCGAATGTGAGTGTGAATTTCTAAGCCGCTGTGTGTTGGCCCTACGATGGTCTGGCGAGCTGTTCATGGGGTATCTCACTTCCACGCAGTGTCAGCTGAGATAGGCTTCAGCCTCCCCATGACCCTAGTAGGATTAAGCAGTTTGGCAAATGAGTGATTGAGTATTTATATACCTAACTGTTCATCCAAGCTTAATTTTACTGAATCTTCAATGCAACAATGATAAAATAAGGAAATATGACTAATATTTTTAAACTGGTACAGATTTAGAGTAACCTCTATGTTACCTGTGTCTGTCCTGTAGAAGATGCAGTGTTCGTTCCAGCTGTTTTAAGAGTTTGTCTTGATGTTGAAGACTCAGTGTTTCTCTGTCCAGATGTACCCTCAAGTCCATCAGTGTAGTGTCTTAATGCACAAATACACACAGAGACGGCAAGGTGGGTAGAGGTGACGTGTCATATATACAGCAGCTCATGGTAAGTAGTTCTTGGATAAATTCTTACCTTTTTCCAAACTTGTGATTATTTTCATTTTCTCTGCTCGTAAAATGAAATTCTCTTTTAAAGCCGAGAACAGTCTTGTCTTCAGCGATTCCTATAACAACACAGAAATATTAAAAGTCGATTAGGAAATAGAGCAAGTAAGTCCTAAATGACATGGTGGGGTGTTTCTGATGAAGACCTTTTCATGTTGAGTTTTAGCAAGTTGTCTTTTGAGTTGATTAACTTCTGAGTCATCGAATGGTGATCGGTGTTTTTCACTGCTTTTCCACCACTCCTCTTCTTTCTCCAATCTGCCCTTTAAATGCCTTGATTTCTCCACATCCCACCATTCTCTTCTCTCCCACATTCCTTTCTGCTCATCCTTACTTTGTCTTATGTTCTTGTCCTCAGGTTGGGAAGGTGAAACAGGGTTGGTCAGAGGTAACAGAAGGAGAATTGATTTCGATTTAAATAACCATACAAGTTTCTCGGTTATTATCAAAACATTAAAGCATTTTATCTGTATGCACAATCTGCTATACTGGTTGAAATGGTCTTTGCATTCCGACAGCAATCAATAACTTATATGTTTTGAAAAAAGGTTAGAAAAACATCTGTTATCTGTTGCCACTGAAATCCTGTAAAAACAATCCCTGCCCGGGAGTCTGCCGAGAAATATCCAACCAAATCCTTTCGTGTCTCCCTGCCTCCCAAATACATAAACACGAGACCGGACAAGACCCTCACATTATGCACCTTTAGTGGCCGCCATATTACCAAAGACTAATATCTGACATTCCAATAAGATGGATGTTGAATGTTATATTCCAACTTGCTCCCACAAGTGAAACAGTGTACAGTGCCAGGAATAACTTCATTCATTCATTCATCTTCTGAACCGCTTATTCCTACTTAGGGTCGCGGGGAGGCTGGCGCCCATCTCAG
>JAOUQZ010000035.1:4889845-4919339 GCA_028564935.1 Neosilurus hyrtlii
CACACACACACACACACACACACACACACACACACACACACACACACACACACACACACACACAGGTGCAGGTATGAGTTTTGATGGGAACCATTTATGTTCTCGCGGGAAAACTCCACACATATTCAGTGGACACTCGACAGGGGAGGGGCAAAACATATAAAAGATTCTCTGCATGGGAGTCCTACCAACGTTGCACTCTGTCAGCCAGATCTTTACAACATGAGTAGCAGAAGCAAAAGGATGACAGTCCAGGAGGCTCTGGAAACCATCATTGATCATGACAGTGAAATAGAGGAGGATGTGTCTGAAGATAAAGACTATCTTGAGCTAAATTCTGATTCTAATGATTCTGATTTTGAACCAGATGAGGGAACTGCTATTCCTGTTCCTCCAAGCAAGAATCTGTTTATGTCAAAAATGGTAAAATACATTGGTCATCATGGGGAAAAGTGGAAGGAGCTGGACAAAACACATTTAGATGCGTATTTGGATCTCCTCATCCTGGCTGGGGTCTTTAAATCGAAGGATGAATCAACAGCCAGTCTGTGGGATGCAGAGACAGGGAGGCCGATATTTCGAGCCACAGTGTCTCTGGAGACTTTTCACATTTTCTCCAGAGTAATCCGATTTGATATGGTACATTTTACTCACTGAGATGATTTGTATAGATATACTAACCAGACTTATATATCTGATATCTGAGAGAGACAAGCTGGCAGCTATTAGGACAGTGTGGGACAAGTGGGTAGAGCAACTTCCACTAGTCTATAACCCAGGCCCTAATATCACAGTGGATGAAAGGCTGGCAGCATTCAGAGGTCATTGCCCATTTAGGCACCATATGCCTTCCAAACCAGTTAATTATGGGATAAAAATCTGGGCAGCATGTGATGCAAACACCAGCTATGCACTGAACATGCAGGTTTACACTGGAAAGCCTGTTAGAGGAGCCCCAGAGAAGAATCAGGGCACAAGGGTCGTGCTCGACATGGCACAGGGTCTCAGGGACACAACATAACCTACTAAATTTATTCATTCATTCATTCATTTTCTGAACCGGTTAATCCCAATTAGGGTCGCGGGGAGGCTGGCGCCCTACTAAATTTAACTCAATTTAAATGTCATGTTTAAATGTTATGTTTTATATGTTGGTCTTTCAAAAGTAATAAAGTGGTGAAACATTACAAAAAAAGTTTGAACATGTATTTTTTTATGAAAAACGAGTGAATGATCCTAATTGAACCATTACCTGTTAGAGGTAGGGAACACCATTGTACTAAATATTGATAGAATAGTAAGTAATCGAATTAGTAATGAAATATTAACAATGCTTGTTAGGATTTTTTTTGGTTTCGGACATCTTCTGCATAATTAAATATGCACCGGGTCAAACTGAACCGGAACCACTTGCACGGAACACAGAACAATTGCTGTTCCTGACAAATAAACGTAATAGGAGGGTTAAATAGATCTGACGTGTGTGTGTGTGTGTGTGTGTGTGTGTGTGTGTGGACATTGGTGCTAGGAGGTGAGTTCCAGCTTAGACAGACAGACAGACAGACAGACAGAGTGGCAGTAGTGACTTAGAGGTTAAGGCGATGGGTTACTGATCAGAAGGTCAGCGGTTTAATCCCCACTATCACCAATGTTGGGCCCTTGAGCAAGGCCCTTAACCCTCAATTGCTCAGTTGTATGAAAATGATAACTGTAAGTCACTCTGAATAAGAGCATCTGCCAAATGCTGTAAATGTAAATAAATAAATAGATAAATAGATAGATACATAAATAAATAAATAAATAAACAAACAAACAACCAAATAAATCCTAACAGTGGCATATTCCCTTACTTTCTCACTCATTTATCGAACAGCTTAATCCCACTAGTGTCGCAGGGAGGTTGGTGCCCATCTCAGCCAACACCGTGCAATGTCAGGCTGAACTCTGAACAGCTCCCCAAACCATTACAGGGCAACACACACAAAATCATTCACGCCTACACTCACACACAGAGTCCTTCTTGCTGTGAGGTAGACGTGTTAATCACTACGCCACACAGCAGTTTTATAATGCTCTCTCTCGCTCTCTCCCTGATTATTTCTTTTGTTCTGTCTTTTTCTCACTTGTCAGCATTTCAAAACAACTTATTAAGCAATAGAAAAAGACAAAATTAGAAAGCATGTCTATATATTCATGTAATATATTTATAATGGGACATGTTATGTAACTTTTTTTATTCTTATACCCACTTCAGGAAATGGGTGCTCAGGAAATATACACATATCTATAAATATATAGCAGGACAGAAAGTCTTTTCCTGATTCAGAACTTCTGCTGCTGTTATACATTTCCAGCCGGTGCCTGTCTGTTTTTATGGTTGATGTACTACAACATAGATCCTCCATGTCTCAGTCAGGAAGTGGTTGACCATAATCATCATGATTGAGGAGTCGATCTCATGTTCAACATCCTTTAGCTAGCGCTTAATCTGCTTTCCTTTCTTCCTCCCACTGTGTCCTGACCTTATAAGGACATTAAGAGCTACTCGTTAGCTCATTTAGAGGAGTGTTAGGAATTAGGCCTGGGTGGTTAATGAGAAACAGATGTGAACTTTAGAATGTGTTGGAGTAGGTTTTTGCCTCCTACAATCCAAACGTCCAGCTTGAGTCACCGGGGCAGCTCGTGTACAAATGTGAGGGACACAGTATAAGTGTTTGTGCGTGTGTGTGTGTGTGTGTGTGTGGGCCACCAGAGCTGAGGCGGAAGCGGGTCGGTGGAAAATCTCTCCCCATTCCCTCCTACTGTTGCCCTGGGGCAGGCGCCGGTGTCCACAACACTGCGATGTTTTGATGAGTAGTGGGATAGAGAGTGGGCTGTAGGCCAAAGGGTCACATAATGGCATCACAAAATCACATGTATGATTTCAGCCTTTTGTTTTTTTGTACAGCCGTCGCCGCCATGGGGACGACGACTGCCGACCCAGCCTGTTTGAGGAAAGGCAGAGGGAGGAGGTTTCTACAGCAACATGGATGTAAACAGACAGATGCATTGATAAGCACAGAGATCTAGTTGGGACATATTCCTTTAAAATCAAATACCATAACAGAATGTGCGTGCATGTATGTGTGTGTGTGCGTGCGTGTGTGTGTGCGTGCGTGCGTGTGTGTGTGTGTTTTCTTTTCCAGGTTTTAGACATGTCCGGGGTCAGGATAGAAATAGTGCCTGAAATCCTTACCTCTCCATGCTTCTAGGATCAGGGTGGTCGTGTTACTTCCCTGGGTATACTTTGACATTCTGCAGCATCTCCACTTTTCTACTTGTTTTGATTGGCAATGACCTCATTGCATGTTTGTGTGGGTTTCATCTGGGTACTCTGGTCTCCTCCCACAGTCCAAACACATGCATATTAGGCTAACTGGCTGTTCCAAATCTATGTGTGGATGTGGGTATGAATGGTCGCGTGTTGCCCTGTGATGGTATGGTGAGCTGTTCAGGCTCAGTGTCGGCTGAGTTAGGCACCCCTCGGCCCTAGTAGGATAAAGTGGTTCGGCAAATGAGTGAGAGATGAGATGAGGAATTATTTGTAAGCATTAGAACTGAATTCTATAGGTGTATTTTAGTTTTTGTACTCTAATTTTTAACTATATTCGAGCTACAAGCTTTGTTCTCTCTTATCAAATGAGCTTCTGTATAAAACCTACATGCTTGCCTGTACTTGACATGTACCATTATACAAGCGTCACTGTACAGATAGTGAGTACTGCGATCACAGTGGGACAGTCAGGGAACATTTCATTACTCATTACAGTATTAAATATTACATTAAATTTAGACTTAGTTAGAGTTTTATTAGATAGTTAGATTTTGAGAACACAACCACAGCTTTACGTCTCACTGGTTATGTATGTCTGTGTCCAAATATGCACACTGGGCCTGTATAGTTATACACTGGCGTGAAAAATTATGTGCCCCCTTCCTGATTCCGTTGTGTGACCTTCTGGCAGTTCATGCTCGTAAACCCTCCAATATGGATGAGTTCAAACAATTCTGCTAAGAGGAGTGGGCCAAAGAGCGTTACGAAAGACTCATCACCGGTTATCAAAAAGCTTCATTTCAGTTATTGCTGCCAAGGATGGCACAACCAATTATTAAGGTCAGGGGGAAATTACTTTTTCACATAGGACCAGATAGGTATCACCATTTAGAAACTGCATCTTGTATTTACTTGGGTTGTCTTTGTGAGATATTAAAGTTAGTTTGATGATCTAAAACATTAAAGTGTGATAAATATGTAAAAAAAGAAAAAAAATCAGAAAGGAGCAAATACTTTTTCATGGCACTGTAGATGTCAGACATCAGAAAGCTTTTTTAGCCCTTTATAGCAGAGCTCCAGTGTGGCACACCATTAATAAGCGTTGAACCATCGAGTTGCTTTTGGAACGTCAATAAAAACAAACACTCCATCCTTCCAGCGTACATGTGCACATGGGGACCGTGCTGTTCTTTGAAAATTTAATATCTTGAAAAAGAAAAAAAACACAAGAATTTTTTTCTGGGAGATAGAAATACAGGGAACAAGAGGTTTATAATACTCGGTCACGGGATGTGACGTCATAGATAATGACATAAAATAAACAAACAACTAATGATATTAGTTATATCATATATATACAATATGTATATATATATATATATATATATGATACAACTTGTGTTATTGAAATGTTTTCTAAATCTACAGTTACTAAATGGTGTACTTTACATGTCGAGACCAAGATTGTGTGTTTAGGTACCTCATTTTGATATACGCAGGATACGTGGATGGGCTTTGAGAGTTCCCACCAAAAACTTGTCAATAAGGGAAATCAGATGGGAGCTCCCCTTTTAGGAAGATCATTACTTTTGTGTGCATGTCTTTTTGTCGTTGTCTTTTTTGTGAGACAGGAAGAATACACTACAAGTAAATCTGTATTTTTCCAATTTATGTTTTTAAATAGAGAAGCCACTTAATTTATTATTTTGCCATTCTTCATGCTGACGTGAAAACTCCCAGAGCAAGTTTCTTCTCCTATATATGTCTTTTAATATGCTTAAATCAAAATGATAAATCTTGTGTCAGGCCTCTGATTTATGTTACAAACTACAGCAAGCCTGATGTCAAGCTGATTTAAGAGATTTTAAAAAAGAACAGAAAACAAAAGAAAAAAGGGGATTGTAAATGGAGTAAGTGTTCTACTAAAGTTACCAGCTTGGAATAGGCAGAAACTACATCAAGGAAACTTTCTTAAACCAAATAATTATAATAATAAAAGAAAAAGAAGGGGCATTTTTTCATTCCGAAAACACTATCAACAGTGTAGAATTCATTTACAGGCAACTGAGTTGACTGAGAGCCAAGTGGGACTGAATTCAGAACTAAGTTTCTGAAAATTTCAGGTTTTAAAGTAAAAACAGAAACCAAAACAGATGAGAGTACAAAGCCTCAATCTAAAATTGGCCAAGGACTTCTCTTGGAAAACAGGATACAGCCCACTCAAAGCCGAATGATCTCACAATAATTAATTGATGAAATAAGATTCCCTCTTAGACCATAATTCAGGGGTTTTGAGAGGTGTACCATAACCCTTCTTAACTCTGGGAATAAACATCAGTCAACAAACCCCAGCCAGAGTCACTGATGTCGGTCATAAATCATACAAAACGAGTAGTCGCCATTCCTCAGCCGATGCTGAGCCTCAGAGTTGTCATAATCCATGGCTCAGGCTTCACCATGCCAGTAATAGAGCTACTGCACAGGTCCTTAAACTCCCTTTCAATGTCAGCACGTTATTCCCTTTAACAGCGACACGGTGACTGACACTGTTATGATGTCGTCATGTTTCGCTGCCATGGCTACAAAGGGTGACCATGCGAGATGGGTGAGATGGACTCTGCCAGAATAAACTGTCTGTCCCGACAACACGATACACCCGTATAAACAGCAACCGAAGAGAGCATGCAACACACCCTAAGACCCCTGTCAAGCACTGAAACAGCATCATATTTAGTTATCAAAATGGTCCGAATGGGTTTGGGGAGATCGAAACTTTGAGATATATATATATATATATTTTTAACTATCTGGACCAAGTGATGCTTCATGAGAGCAGTGTACCTATAACTGATTTTATAGCTTGGTCTGAAAACTTGATCCATCTGTTTAGTGCCAGATGTCCTTAATCGTAAGTAAAGTTAACGTGATCATGTAGCAGAAACAAGGCTTTATAGATGCTGGCCCGGCTTCTGAAAAGTCCTCAAATGCATCCGAGTAGCCTTAAGAACTTGTATAAATAGAGCAAATTTATTCCTAGCAATGCTCACCCTTAGCTTAGCTTATAAACGGCAATCCGATCTGCATTCACCCGTTACCCAGGATATATTTGTGTTTTAATATACAAGCGTGAAGGACGCCTGTCATCAGACCTGCAGCGTTTTTGGCCACCAACACCACTTAAGAATCTAGAATGCATGCAAATACTAGTATAGCACCTGTCAGATCAGAGATAAACCCTATGACCTAGTGCAATGAAGACATTTTAAGGCATACCATTCAGCACAGAACAGGTGGAACACTCAACACTCATCAGGAGAGATTGATGGCCGTTTATAAGGGTGGAACACTGAGTCAGCAGGAAGTCTCAATGCCATCCAAAGATAGTCTGGACAAGTTTTCGCTTGTCTAAGAAACATTTAAGATTCATCCTAAATCATACTGATTCTATATCCTATGAAGGTGGCATGGTGGCTCAGTGGTTAGTATCTTTCTACCAAATATTGAGCCAAAACATGATCAGCCAGATATATAACAATATGACACCAGGACCCAAAAATTAACCTTAAAAAAAAGAAATGATTCGCTTCTAACAGCAATACTGTTAAAACAAATCACTACATATTATATAAAAACTCACTATGTATTGTATAAAAAATTACTACATATATATATATATCTTTAAAAAAAACACACGATATATTATCTAATATTTAGACATTGACCTCCCTTGAACATCATAGTCATATTTAGTTCCCACAAATAAATCTATTAATACACCTTTAAATGAAACGTGCCAATAATTTTACACACAATGCAGTATGTAACCAAATAAAAAAAAACTTGAAATGGAAATTCAACATGGAATGATGAAACTGGGACTAATTTAACAGGATTTACTTTTGCATTGATTTAGGTAAATAAGTATAATCATTGTCAGTATAATTCTTGCTTTTTTTATACCAATATGCCATCTTTTTTGAGTTAATCTGTTTTCATAACTATTTTAAGTGTTACTAAGCATAATTATTCCAGCTATAACCCATGGATTGTTAAACAAATAGGCCACAAAGCAACTCTGAAATTAGAACAATTGCAAGGATTACATGAATTATCTGATTTCTCAAAAAAGAGGGTAATTAACCTGAAATTGAATCGGCTTCACTAAAACTGTTGAACTGTGTCCGGTTAGCAAGCAGCCTCAAGATTCATGCATCGGTGAATACGTCGGGCTAAAGGCTAATTTCCTCTTTAGTCTTGCATCATTACCTCGTTACACAGAACAGACCACTTACTACAATTTTGTTGCAGGCCATGAGAACAAACTTAGCAGAGGCTTGCAGGATGAATGGGGGTTTACATCAGCTCTTGCTTGTTTCCCCATTAACCTGCCATGCTCCCACATTTCTGGACGTGTGTATTGGTGTGTTGCCATGGATAACACTTGGGAGGAAAGATGTTTAAAAAAAATTTAAAGAAAATAAAAAGCCTGCATGATGAATACTGACCTCAGTGAATGAATTCATGAGTTTGTCCAGATGTGGGATTCAACACATGGTATGAGTGTGTGTGTGTGTGTGTGTATGTATGTATATGTATATATATTTATATATATTTCTAATCAAATGCCAGAGCCACCTCAACTGGCTCCGGCATTTGATTAGAATGCCTCCTAAACGCCTCCCTGGTGTGGTGTTTCGGGCATGTTCAACAGGGAAGAGACCTCGGGGTCGACCCAGAACACGCTTGAAGGACTACGTCTCTCGGCTGGTCTGGGAATGCCTTGGCACCCCCCTGGAAGAGCTGGAGGAAGTGGCTGGGGCGAGGGACGTCTGGACCTCACTGCTTAGGCTGCTGCCCCCGCGACCCGACCCCAGAACAAATGGAAGATGAATGAATGAATGAATGAATATATAAATATATAAATACATAAAATACACACACACACAGAATCATAAAATCACACACATAAAAACATAACATCATTTAATTCAGTGGTACAGGTTATACGATAGAACTGTAACAGACACCACAGATAACACAGATTTCACTGCTTTCGATGAATCAGCAACACAAAATCTGATACCAGTTTTCTACACACTCAGAGTCTTTTTACAACATATTCAGTTATACTCATGTCATGTATGTTGACCTTAAATATCGAGCACTAATCCCAGGATAATTCAGAAAAATAATCATGTAAAATCAGCATAAAAACAGAACTTTTCAGGGTTTTGGTTTGTTTTGTTTTCTTGCCCGATGTACCCATTAGTGTTAAAAAAAACCATAAGACGATATAAATGTGCAATGAGTTCCAACAGTAATCCAGAACAAAATATATAATGAGTTAAAAAAAAAACAACCCTGTTTCTTCAAGGAAACATGCCAGTTTGGGATAAATATAGCTATGATGCACACCTGCAGCTTCACAGTCCTCATCATGTTGCATTTCTTTTGTATGGCTTCAAAAGAGTGCCCACACACACACAAAACAAAAAAAAATTTTTTATTATTATTATTATTTTTTTATGATGACCCCTTTAACTTTTTCCTTAGGATCTCTGGACTGGCTGCAAAAAGAAAACAAGTCAGCAAAATTAATTATTAGCAATTAACCAAAGAATTAGAATATTCAATAAAACAATTTTTTTTTTTTAGGCCAACTCGTTCTGTGATGACGCCCCGTATAATAAATATTTGAGAGGGTTCACTTGAGTAAACTTTCTGCAGGTGTATGTAAGATTGGTCAGGAATTCTGCACGTGGCCCTGTGATGGCCTGACGAACTGTCCAGGGTGTACCCCGCCCTTGCCCAGAGACAGCTGAGATGGGCGCCAGCCTCCCCGCGACCTTAATTAGGCTTTAGTGGTTCAGAAAATGAATGAATGAAATGAATCCTGCAGATATCTATTAGTTAATAAACTTATCAAACAGGATTACAATAAAAGATTTGGGAAACAAATCTTGTCCCGAAAAAGGACATGGACATTTAAATTTGCTAGTTTGATCTTAAAGGCAATCAGTAACAAAATTTAAAAAAATTAATAAAATCTGTCCATTCACTTGATAAATTGTTTTTCTAAGACTTGGGTGCATTAACGTGTCCGCTTTCAAAATTATTTCTAATGAATGAGTGTTTTCCTATAAGGAGAAATCAAAAGATGCACACTACACTCCTTTTCCATGTATGGAAGGCAGACTGACCTTAGGTGGGTAGGCGGTGTTAGATGGGCCCCACAAATGTGCACTGAGTGATTTCTGCAGGACTTCCCTCTAGTGAGTGCATGCTGTGGTCAAGTAAGGCATGGTTTGATGTGTTCGGTGCTCATGCAAGGCTAAAGTGATCAACTGCAACTGTGCAGTTCCTGTGACCCTCAGCTGGTGAGCCATCGTTAACCACCACAGTTGAAATGCAATAATGTTTTAAGGATCACCCTCAAATGCCTACTTTTGCATCTTTGCGCCTAAATCAATCACATACCATCGACCTACATCTCAACTATAGCACAAGAGTATCAGAATGGACATGGCCATAGCACTCTCTAAAGTACACCTGGTTCCGGACAAGCTGAACACAGTAAGACTGTTCAATAAGACTTAATTGTAATACTTCAGCTGACGGGAGGGGCAAAGAGTGCACTCTGAAAGTAAAAAAATTAACCAAAGATGAACATTAAACACAAGAACGCAGATATCATATGTGGCAGTAAGATGAAGCTTCTTCAAAATTTAGTGCAGGTGTTGGAAGAAGAACAAGAATAGAAACAAAAGGGTACATCTCAAAACTCTTATTTGTTCTTTCCTCGGTCCTTGCATGAACTGGAAGTTCTTCTGGACTGCTATCTTTGTCCCAATTTTCTAAAATGTGCATAAAGGAGCGATGATCGAGGAACGATGAGCCCGAGAGCAGCCTTCCTGGAAGAGCTGCATGCCAATTATCCGCTTCTCGTATGACGCTAGTTGCTTTTATGCGTCACTCAGTTTGATTCTTCGGCGAAAACGACATCTCATTTACTCTATTCTACGTTCCTCACATCTCTCCATGTTCCCTCCGTGGGAGGGATTAAGACGCAAAGATGCGAGTCAAGTGAGGAAAACGAGGATGCGATTTAATGGTTTTGAGATGCAAAAGATTCTAAAAATGTTATAAAATGTGTTTTCGCCATTTTGCACTATATGCTATATGCAGCTATATGGTCCCAATCTCCTACTAGTTCCATCTGCAGGACTGGAGTATTATTGCACTGGCAGTTTCACACACTCGCAGTCCAAATAGAAACAAAATTTGGTGCAGTCTATGTGAATGATTTTTTTTCTTTAGGGCTCTGTTTTGGGACACTGAGGACTTGCTCCATGCGGAATGAATAAGTGGCATTTCTCTTGATGTAAGAATGAACCATTACATTCGGTAGGTAATAATATAAGACAATGTAGCATTGTAGGAATCAACTAGCATTAATGACAACATTACAAATAAACATATAGGTATAATGAAAAGAAAAGAGAAAAAACACTGAATATATGTTCAGCGCAACAGTAAACAGTTATTTCAATCTGCTATTCTGTACATAATATAGAAGCTTTGGCATTCAATATGAATTGATAGTTGGTTTAAAAAACATACAAATGAAGGAAAAAAAGAAGTTATTAGCAAAATGTATTGAAATATTAAATGAAACTGTACATATCAGACTCCAGATTGAAAGTCTACACTCAGCGGTGGTTGCATAGGTGGTCTTAGGCTTTCGTTGCTACATCTGATGCAGCTTATCTTATCATTTTGCTAAGCCAGTAAAGTCATGGCACTTGTATGGAACTTCCTATGCTATTGGTGTGTTTGATCTGGAGCTGAGCCTTATGTCCTCTGTGCCTCTTCTCTTGCTTGTGTGCTTGCGTTTTCCTATGTAAGCAAGTCCACTGTCCTCTCCGGATCTGTCTGCAGTCAAGGTAGTCTCTTCATTTCCTCCACCACCAAACACAAAGGGATTATGTGATGCCATCTCGAATCGCTGTTCTGTAGCCTGGGGAGTCATGGCCTTCTTTTTGGTCCTGGGCTGTGGAGAGGGTAATGGCTGGAGCAAAACACATGACGTGGAGGAGGAATGGCTGACGGAATTGACGGGCACCTGTGCTGGCGTGGCAGTGCCCAGACGAGCCAGAGCTACGGGGATCTCCTCCAGAGACTCTGCGGAATCAGAGTGGTACTCAGCCGGGGGGCCGGCAGCCTGCACAGGTGCCAGAGGGGGGAGGGTCACCCGCACAGGGAATGCTGGGAAAGGGAGGCGCTGGCTTAGGGATGAGGACAGAGTGGCAGCGGCTACCGAGGACTCTAGGGATTGGGATGCACAAGGTCACAAATAACGCACACAAAAACCATAGAAATATGGCATACTCACACAAGTGCTGACGGATAGTACATGCTATACTCGTACTTTAGCAGCACAGGTTATAATAACTACTAATAACCATGACGAACTGGGTCAGACCGAACACTACAAACACTCAGATAAAGCAAACAAACATGATTAGGAGTAACACTGGACATAATATGACTCACAAAAAAATCCAGCAACTATCACAATGCAAACAGCCCACACTATCTTTTAATAATTAGCAAATAAAAACCACACCATAAAAGCAGACTAAACATCTACTACACACAGCAGGTGTCAGGATGGAGCCGTATCAGATGAAACACCTCCACACGTTTCCCTAAATTGCTCTCAAGACAACATTACACTGGACAATCTTCTGTTAACTTCTGTCTAACATTACAGTGCCATAATTACCGATCTATAAGATTCAACATAAGATGAAGGCATATTATATTCACTTTTCAAGTCTTGAGAGCACAGTTATTAGCAAACATGAAACTAGAAAAGATTTAAATAATTACAGGGGCTAGTAATTTAGCTAGCAAGGATCTGTCGGGTCTCTTATATACACACACAAATACTGAGCGATGGTAGAAATGAGACACAACTTTCTCATTTCCTTAAAGCTTTGCATGAAATTCAAATTCAGCAGTGCAATTCCAGCTAGCATCAAATACTAACCAAACGTCCATGAGGGGAGATCTGTGAGCTATTTGAAAAGGGCTATTTAGTTCAAATGTGGCTGGAGAGTAAAGATTATTAGCCATACAGGTAATATAAAATGCATTAACTGTTTCTAAAAACACTGTATTAAGTCCAATTACAAGATCATTGTGTTTAAAAAGGTGGTCTTCCCCTAATATACAGTACTGTGCAAAGGTCTTAGACACCTTTAGGGAAAACTTTTTTTTATTTTACGATGTGTACATTCGTGAGTCAGTGCAAAAACATTTCATATTTCTAACCATTAGTTTTCCATAACAAAATTTAACGTTACATAGAATTTTTTGTGTTAATAAAGAAAGGAGAATATTATGCCACATTTTATATATAGCCAAAGCTCCCAGTAGTTCACTCTACTGATGTATACTGGTGTACTGTTGTTATGAGAGTAGACTGGTTCCTTTAAAGTCTTAAATAAAGGAAAAGAAAGAAAATAAATAAATAGATCTCCTAAGCTTTCGCCAATTATGGTGTGGAGTTCAAGCAGGATAGTTTCTCTGCCTACCCTATTTAGATTCTGTGTTTTGTTTATTCTGCGCGAGTCTGAACGGTGGTGTGTGACCCTTTATTATTTGTGTTTCAGTTTCGTTATTAATTTTTTTATTTTATTTTACTGGTAACGTGGCAGGCTTATTGGGGTTCCTTTAGTGGTACGTACATGGGACAACCATCTAAGTCATGTTTCATGTCTGTGGGGCTCTGCTCAGAAACGTTTATGTCTGTCGGGTTTTGCATGAAAATAAAGCGAGTGTGACTTTCAAAATTTCCAGGAGAACTTCAGCTGCTTCTGCAAGATTCCCAGTAATACTAACACCTCATTAATTTGTAAAACTGCACAAACGGTACCTGAAACTACTATAAAAAAATTAGGCAATACTAAGCATGGAATTATGGGTAAACTGCTGTTCAAATAATGTTCTTGAGTACTTATCAGTAAGTTAGAGTTTGTCCATGTGTTGTTAGCTGATACAATTTATCAGCTAAACATGATGGCTGATCGTGTGTGTGCATGTGTTACCTTGTTCAGCTGAATGATGTGCCAGGCCTCTGCTCATGCTCATCTCTGTGACTCGGTCATTGATCACTTCCGCTGGTATTTTACGCACCTTCTTTTTTTTCTTCTTCTTAAAAAAAAAGAAATAAGCAGTTTGGAAAATGAGTATTCGATTAACTATATTCTGTACATACACTATTTAGCAAAACTAAATGCACCGCACACAGTCTCTCACCCTTTGTGAGTCAACTTTCAATGAGTAAAGTAAATACGTAAGTAAAAAGTAAATGGCTTTTAATTTAAGCAGTAATGCTCATTCTGGAAGCCGTAGAAAGTTTGGGAACCCCTGATAAACACCATCAGTGCTCTTTCCTAAAAACTACACTGACTAGTGTAGCTGTGTAATAGTGTAACTGACATTGGCATATTGAGTCGAACCTGTGTGTTTTTGGAAGGACGAGGTGCTGGTTTCTGCTCTGTGGACACTGTAGGGAGTTGGTCTTCATCAGCCATTCTTTCTAACGAGCTCCTGATCGTGCCGTTACCATGTGACCTTTACACAAAGGCAGAGCACCGGATTAGTATAGCACATAAATGCATGTATTAAACCAGTCTATTCAGTTTTGTCACAAAGCTTTGTAAATTGCCATGTTAAGTGGCTTTCTATATTCTGCTTTATAATTGCCTGGTATTAAAATATAATATAATATGGACGAACAGAATGACTAATACTTCATCAATCATTTACAGTTACCCATCACAAATAACAGAGTTGACAGTTTAAGCTCCCGACTAAAACATTCCAATGCAAAAAAAAAAGGGGGTGGGGGGGTGGTTGGTTTACCGAAAGAACAAACACACACACACCTTTATTTGCGCATATATCTACACACAGCATGTCGATTACAGTGATCCAAGTTCATTAGCGATCCCCACCAGATAAAGCTGACTCACCCTCTCTTTATTTACTTTACCAGTTAAACAAGCACTTTAAGATCACCAACATGTTCAAAAACGATTCCTTCTAAGAGAAAATGTTTAAAACGAATGCGTTTCTTGTCCCAAAAAAGCCCTGGGTAGAATTTAAACTATAATGACAGTATACCAGTGTGTAATTCATAAATCCTGCCTAATCGTTCAAACCTTCTACATTTAATAAAACTGACATCTGAGGTTCATTGACCTTTCTTAAAAATGCTATTTTCTTTCTTCTTCTTCTTCTGGTTCAATTTGCTAAGTGCCATTAAAGTCATGGGAAAGCAAACTGAATTCACACTTTGTTTATGTATTTTTAAATGCTCACCATGACAACACAGCGAACGCCTACTATTAAGAAACACCATTTGTTCTGTTCCATTCTCATTAAAAGTGCACACAGCAGTTTTAACACGTGGTTGGTACTTAACGACAGATTGAGTCACAGTACGAACTTAAGCTCTTCGACTCACTATGAAAATGTCCCTCGGCACTGATAAAATTAATAAACAAGTGCTACATACATGAGGCTTAACTCCGAGATTAGGTGAAGTGAGAGCCTTTGGATGTGATAGAAACTGAGAACACAGATGCCAAATCCAATGTTTTTTCCCTTAACCTGGCAAAATGGAAAACTGGCAGGAATGTACATTTAAATAACCAGTCACCATGACATTTTTTTTTTTTTCTGGATCAAGTTTTCACTGCCTAATAAACTGCTTTTATATCGTTTCTACCAATTCGCAGTCATCTAGTGCAGGGCCAGACTTGCTCAGTACAATAAAACAACATTTTACCATCATGTAATAATGTAAAGTAATGGACTTTTATGAGTAATTGTATAAAGTGGTAATTCTTTCAGCAGGCTACATGATTAATTTTGCCAAGTGTGGTGAATTTACAGGATTTAAGAAAACAGTGATAGACTATGGTGGCATGGTGGCTTATTGGTTAGCACTACCACCTTACAGCAAGAAGTTCCTGGGTCAGAGTTTTAGGTAGTTTAAGAGCCTTAACCTCTGAGCCACCACTGGTCCCAGACATTCAGTACAATAAAAGACACATCTCAGTCATAACCTGATACTACTGCTGATAATACACACTAACATTGTGATATAAATATTAGTTTTTTATTAGGAGCATTACAAACACTGAATTTAGGACTTGCTAAACCTCTTAAATAAAAATCAAGGATACAACTGGATCTGTAATCAGATTTCCTCTCCTGCCTACCACTTATGCTTTCCAGAAAAGAGGAGTCATGTTTTGGTTGACTTGCAGTGGCATGCAAAAGCAATATATTTTCTGTCGCCTTACTCAGGATTTCCACGTAAGTTCCTGGAAGCAGGATCCTCCACTTCCATCTCGGGATTGGTATAGCCCAGAGTACCCGAGTAGCTCACATCCTAAAAAGGAAAAAGTACAAAACAATCTATTTAATTCCCAGATAATGTATATCTTATCATTATATGTGGATCTGGAGCTTATCGTGTTGGATATGAGGTGGGGTTGAGATTGCAGCTCATCACAGCGCACCATGAACGATCGTTCAAACCTAGGGGTGATTCCATGTAGCCATCTACCTTGTACCGCATACCACCAAACTCAATATAATGATCCAAGATAGTGGAGTTCCCTAATACAAGTATGACACCGACTGTGCCATTTTTACAGATGCTTTCACAGTTAAGTCCATAAGTATTTGTACAACATCGCAATTTGAGTAATTATTCCTGTAAACATCATCACTGGTGAATTTAAATGAAACAGTCAAGATGTGACTAAAGTGTAAATTTCAGTAATTCAAGAGGTTTATCAAAAGTACTGGGTTAACTTTTTAGGAATTACTGCCATTTTATACAACGTCTACACCCCATTTTCACAAGCTCAAATTTCATTACAAAATTCGAGCAGTTTCATGGCCGGTCATGGCTGTTGCTTCATCATTTCATGACAAATTAAGGATATAAAACGTCTAGAATGGATTTCAAGTGCTGAATTTCCATTTGGCAGCTGTTTATACAGGTTAAAAAGACACATCGATGCAAGTAAAGGAGGCCATCATTAGGCTGAACAAAATAAGCACACCTATCAAAGGGACAGCAAAAACATTACATGTGGCTAAATACGGTACATTCTGAAAAAGAAGGAATACACCTAACTGTAGCTCCAGGGTAGGCAGTGAACATGACTAAAGTTCAGGGAAAAGCCAAGTAAAGACTTTTATTTAAAGCACATCCATCCAATGCTTTTAAACCCTGAACCAATGAGATTTTTGGTAGAAGAAAAGTGATCCTCTCTGCCTAAGTCAAAATATTTCACCTCAAGTCTTATGCATTTTTGAGAAACCTGTAGTTCAAAGACCTTCTGCTCCGAATTTCAGCTGATTATGTAGAATGTTCTCAGTTTTTCAAAAACTGTGGGCATTATGAGTCATTATCTGTTATAAATGATAGCACACGGAGAAACCAGTTTTCAGTAAATTTTGTCAGACTTTGTGGATTCCTTACTACACAAAAATCATCATTGGTTGAGGATTAATATTTTTATTGCAAAGATATGCATGTATTCGGCAGATTTTTTTATCTTTTGACAGAAATTACTTAATTCTGTCACAAATCATGATTGATCACCTAAACAATGCATAGTTATGATTATTAAATGATTTTTATGGGTCACTAGGTTGTACTAATTATCTATTCCAGATATGTTAAACACAGCCAGTAAAGCCAAATGAAGCAGCTGCTGCAAAAAGCAAACTACAAAGTTCTGTCTTCTACTGTGATCTTGAGTTATACTGGAATTATAGCACCCCGATGAGGTGGCACACTGTCATGGCAGGAGCACCTAAACTCTCACTCACTTGCTGAACCGCTTAATTCTACTCGAGTCACAGGGAAACTAGAGGTTGTCTCAGATGACACTGACCAAAGGGGAGAGTGTGTGTGTGTGTGTGTGTTTGTGTGTGTTTTTTGGGGGGGTACACCTTGAGCAGCAGGGCCAACATCCACACACCCATTTACATTCACTTCCAGGGACAATCTGAAACAGCCAATTCGCTTAATGTGCATGTTTTTGGTCTGTGGGAGGAAACTGGAGTACCTGGAGGAAACCCATGCAAGCACAGATAGTACATGCAAACTCCAAACATTTACAGCATTTGGCAGACACCCTTATCCAGAGTAACTTACATTCATCTTTTTTTACACAAATGAGCAATTGAGGGTTAAAGGGCCCAACAGTGGCAGCTTGGTGATACTGGAGCTTGAACCACCATCCCTCAGATCAGCAACCCAGACATACTGATCCGGAACCCAGAGCCTTAACCACTGAGCCACCACTGCCCACACAGAAATGCCTGAGCCCGGGACTCAAACTCAAGACCTTCTTCCAATACACCAGTGCAGGATCCAGAGCCTACTAGCTATGGTGGTAAAATCTAATGTTTCTCTGCATAAGCTTGCTCATGACCTACACAGGCTACATTTCAAACTATGCAGTAGACGCAAGTGAGTAATCATGTAGCTCACTCAGACGTTTTCTGCAGTATGGAAGCGTCCCCCCATCACATCTCGTCTTTCCACGTACTGGAAACTTTCCAGAGGTCACATCAATAGTCCTTCAAACACACAGCTTCCTTCAAAAAACAGGAAGCGACCCAAGAACGTGGATGCTCATTTCCCACAGCTTTGCAAGGCTTCAACATGGCATCCAAGTGAGATTTCCAAGTGACGTCTGGTAGAGACATCTCTCCAAATATGACATGATGGAATGAATCAGTAAGGACAATTCAAAACAATCCGGTTGCCATGGACTAAACTGGAGCCATGTGGCACACTTTATACAGCATGCAAAACTTTTATATGGATTCGAAAACCTAATTAACAGCATTATGGGTTTCATGAGCCAGTGGTAAGACATTACTGTAAAAAAAAAAAAAAAAAATTAGATTCATAATTTAAGTGCCTAAACCAACAAAAACATGCTGTATTGATAACAATCCACAAACCTGGCATGGTTTAGTTTTCATAAGCTACGTGATTCCAGAAGACAACATGGAAAATAAGTATTGTGGCATGTACACAGGTCTTAAATATCCAAACATTATACTTGGAGGTCAGTGGGGATGATTAGGATCATCTGTGCATGTTTGTGTGTTCACCTTGATGAGGTTCATGCTGGGAACTCCAGACTCATTCCCTGAAGGCCCTTTGTTTGTGTCTCTTGCCTCCTGGCGATGTCTCTGTCGAATGATGTACTCGTATGTACTCAGCCGGTTCCACACTGAGACAAGAGAGATGAGGAGGCATCATAATCACACAGTCAACAGAAACTACTCGAAGGTGATTAGTGATGAA
Source organism: Neosilurus hyrtlii (assembly GCA_028564935.1). Lineage (NCBI taxonomy): Eukaryota > Metazoa > Chordata > Actinopteri > Siluriformes > Plotosidae > Neosilurus > Neosilurus hyrtlii. The sequence goes on from JAOUQZ010000035.1 coordinate 4,908,580, forward strand.
TTATGGATTTGAATGGGGGTGGTGGTGGTCTAAGAAAACTAGTTGCATGTCACTGTGCCAAAATGACAAACACTTGATGCAGATGGTCCAATAATGAGAAGTGTAGTTAATGTGTATTCCTAAAATATTCTTACTCATTTGCCGAAAGGGCTAAATCCTATTAGGGTCACGGGGAGGCTGGAGCCCATCTTGGTCGACACTGACCATCGCAGGGCCAACACACACACAACCATTCACATTCACATATAGGAGCAATTTGGAACAACCAATTAGTCTAATTTGCATATCGATGGACTGTGGGAGGAAAACGGAGTACCTGGAGGAACCCACAGGAACGTCCTTGTTGATCCCTGGACACGAACCCAGGACCTTCTTGCTGTGAGGCGGACGTGCTAACCACTACGCCACTATGCTGCCTGTACCTAAAACAGCCTTAAATTATACTCCACACAGGACAACCTTGTTTGGATCCATTATAAAATGTAATCAGTTCATTTGCCGGTACAAAGAGAATTCCACATATGATTATTCCATACAAACATTATTAGCTACCTATTCTCAAGATATGGTGCTAAGAAGAAGCAGACAGATAGATTGACAGATGGGCAGATAACCAAATTTCTCGAAGACATAATTCCTACACCACCTAGTGGCGAAAGGTTTTTCCTACCTCAAATTTAACCAAAAATCCAATTTTATACACACAAAAAAGTAGATGTGCTATAGTTATTTAATTAAAGATATAGCTTTCATAACCTTGTTTTTACTAAATTTTAAATAACACCTGCTTTTCAGTGTATAGAACTTAGCATCGTTGACCATGTGACAAGTTTCCCGAGGCCATCACGTATCTGCCGAATAAATACACATGCTCAGGTAATTTTTTTTGTCTGATAAATTACATTTTTTTTTTATTTCATTTTGATAAACTGGCTCTGCATTTAACCCATACAAAGTGAATGCACACACACGTAAACGGTAAGCGCACACACTCCGAGTAGTGGGCTGCCACATTGCAGTTCCCAGAGAGCAGTTGGGTGTTAGGTACGTCGCTTAAGGGCACGCCAGCCTTGAAGTTGGAGGGAGGGGAAGATGCTGCTCATCTCCCGCCGCCACCACCACCACACATTTTTCCTGCATGTTCGGGAATTGAACCAGCGACCTGCTTCTCTATCCATTAGGCCACAGCTGCCCCCAAGATCTTCTAATACAAGAAATTGTCCTAAACAAATTAAGGCTTTTGCTGCAACCTGCATGAAGACATGGCTAGAATTCAAACCTGGCCAACATCCAACCATTTATGAACAACACGGTACATCCTAACCCTAATGTTTGTATGTCATAGCACCTTTATGTGTATATTAAGTGCATGACCTCCATGACATCCCATCAAACAACTTATTTCGCTACTTTCAGTAAATAAATAACTGTTCTGAGGATATAGAAGTCAGATGATGACACTCAGCTTACCTTCGCCTGGGTATTTATATAATAATCTCTCTCTCGCTCTCTCTCTCACAAGCACACACTTACATTCCACCAGTATTTGTATCATTTCACCTTCCAGTGATCTACAGGATACGGTAACCAGTCCTCAGCAGGACTCGTGCTTAACCGGGGTTCTTCTTGTTATTTTAACTTTAATCAGGATTCACCTATTAGAACTCTGTCTTTCGCCTCATATTAACGCAAAGTAGATTATTGGCGCACTCCAACTAAATGCATTATTATTATAATTATATACTATATAATTATAATTATTATTAGCGCTATCATGACTACAGAGAATAATCTCCATGTTAGCAGTGTGCTTCTGGCCTGCATTGTTCCTCACGATGAGCAATTAACCAGCAGGCAGCCTTGGAAACGCTGTCTAAATATAAAACTGGTGAATCATCAGCTTTAAGCAACGCTGACTGTGCAGTGCTTATCTAACGGGAATGATCGTGACTGAGCAAACATTTGCTTTTCGAGTCAGTGTTAATATGTTAACACCTTAGCATATACTCAAGCAATGTTCTGCTCTTTTAATTATAACTAAAATGTAGTCAACATATATAAAACAACCTCACATGCTCATTAGAAATTAGCATCAAGACAGAACTGTACGGGTTTACGGGCGGCAGGGTGGCACAGAGGTTAGCACGTCCGCCTCACAGCAAGAAGGTCCTGGGTTCGATTCTTAGGCTCAGGCGTTTCTGTGTGAAGTTTGCATATTCTCCTGATGCTTGTGTGGATTTCCTCCGGGTGCTGCAGTTTCCTCCCACAGCCCAAAAAAACATGCACATTAAGCTAATTAGGCTGTTCCAAATTGCTCCTAGTTATGGATGTGAGTGTAAATGGTTGTGTCTGGTGAGATGTTCGATGTGTACCCTGCATTCACCCAATGTTGACTGAGATAAGACTCCAGCCTTCCTGCACCCATTAAGTGATTCAGAAAATGAGTGACGAGTACACAGTTTCCACAACACTGAGAGATTGCAATTTTAAATGACTGACTCGTGATAGGTCAGAGGGTGGTTATTATTTTTCTGACAGTAGTTACAGCTTAATTTTAAAAAAAAATCACAGCTTTATATTAACATTACTCTTTCTATATTAACTCATTCACATGGTTAGGGTCTATGACATAACAAACAGGTGTTAAAATAAATGATATCCAACAGGACAAAAGTATGACTCGATTTCTGTACTGTACTGTGTGTTTATTTAACATTTCTATGAGTCGCCTGCATTAGTTCTTGCTAACAAGCAAAAATACAGCAGTAAGGATTGTGAGTCTTTCTAAAGGAGGAATTTGTGCTGAATAGTTTACAGTTTAGAACATTAATGGTAAACAGGAACTCTGTTGTCTCGCAGATGTTCCAGGGAACCCTGCAGAGTCGCAGAGACACGACTAGAAGATGATGTACATGTATGTAGTGCACTCACTGAGGTAGATGTGGAAACACAGTAAATGGCCGAGCAGTAATGAAGAAAGAAGCCCCATCGTGATGGTTACTCCTGCGAGTGCGGGGATGGCTGGACCTGCTGTAGATACTGGAGCTACCGGCAAGAACACAAACCACACCACCGATTCGTTCTTTACTGAAGATAGGAGGCATGAAAAGGGTGGGTGAAAAGAAGGCGGCAGAGAGAAAAAGAAGTTAGATAATACTGTAACAATTTCTGATTTTGGAAGTTAGCTTGTTGTCAGGTACACATCAAAATACTGTACTATTCTATTCATTATTAATAATAATAATAATAACTACAACAACAACATGGTTGTGTTTCATTCTGTATACACAGTGTGCACTATGTAACTAGTTGCATAATGTGTTAAATCTGACAGGCTTTGTTGTCTTAAATCAAGCTGGCAAGCTGTGCACTTATTTGAAATGATGATCACAACATTTGACGGCGATTGGCACATCACCCACCACAAAATATCCGGTGCCTTTTTTTTGCTCATCTCTTAAAAATGAATGCATTTTCAATTAACAACAATTATTCACCAAAGGTTAGGTGGAGGTTGCTGAACCACTCTTTCATTACTTGAGTCCCCATTTTATATCCGTGTCATCAGGGAAGAAAAAATCCATTGATTCCATCCATTCAGGTCAGCTGACTTCATTCATTAATGTTGCTAAGCCTCGACCGGACCAACTGGAGCAACAATGCCATGAAGATCACATTCTGTGATCAAGGCTGAATGCACTCCATGAAAATATTTTGTTTGGCCGGGCAGTGTACTAATCATTATAAAATTACAAAATATAAAATATACAAAATATACTACACAAGAACAATAAAGCACACTAAGATAAAATTTTCATGGTTGCTTTTTAACATAAAAATAAACATCAAGAGTTCAGTATATACTAAGCTGAAACAAAGAATTATGAAAGAACTATGTAAAAAGAGATTTTTATAGTTTATAGCCTATAAATCAGATTACTTCAGTGTACGTAAACATATTGGCTGAACTAGTAGATCGGCATCTCAGTGCACCCTACCTTGCTGGAAATGTTTATCAGACCGCAGCTTTGAGGGATCCAGAAAGAACTCGATAAAAACGTAAGTGGCGATGATCACAACTAAAAATATGCCCAGCAGAGCGGATATGACGCTGTTCAAGAAAACCCTGCAATAGAGAAAAGATGTGGAAATTGATAAACATCATCATCAACCTGAGACTGAACCATGTTACAAAGCTTTGGAATCTGTCCCAGAGAACAAATGTGCTGTTTTAAGCTGCCTTTACCCAACGAGAACAAGTTGCACCCACCTTCCTAAGTGTTTACATAGCCACTTTCGAATTGTTGGCAAGTCAGAAGCTAGACAGACAACACGCAAGCATGCATGCACAAATCAGTCATCAGAAACAAAATGTTGGGTGAGGATGTAAGGCATGCTTTCACATTTGTGATATGCTCCAGCATAAAACGGATAAATAGAAAATTTGACATACTGAGATATTCATATATTAGGAAAGAATTTATTCTTCTTCAAAATGAGGTATAATAAATAAATATAGCTTAAAAATTGAGTTACATCACTTTGTATGTTGCTAATCAGGAAATGCTACTTTTGAGAAAAAATTTAGAACTTGTGAGTTCTATTTACACCAAGTCTGTTTTGAGACTTCTCGTTGGTTTGCCGTTATATGATTCAGGGAATCCTTCTGGGATTCCATAAGTAGGAAGAGTATCTTCTGGTATCAAGTATGTATAATAGAGAAATACCCTGAGCAATCACAAAAGTGTTTGAAAATCAGCAAAATAAGGGGAAATTTCTAGTGTTTTACAACAACTTTGATATGGAACCCTTTCTTAAACAAGCATTTTAGCATGGAGAGATTGTGTTGATGGATATTTGAATTTGGTAATTTTGTATATTATGCTTTGAAAGATGTATTTTTGGCAATATCACATTTTCGTCCAGGTACGCCATTTTCATTTTATGTTGGCTCTCACTCAAAACACTACCTTGTGACTTATACTGGTGCGGGACAATTTGTCAATAATTTTCAGAAACAAAGATTCATAAATGTAAACAACTGCAAACACACAACATCGTTTCAGAATGTAGAGAACGTAAGACACTAGAGAAGAACCATCCATCTGCTGGGAAAGCCTATGAAACGACCTAATAACCCAGATGGATGATACTTGGAATGCATAAACCCTCCTACCCAACACTGATTGTGTTCAGACATTAAGATTTTACATTAACGTTTACAGCATGTGGCAGACTAGACACCCTTATCCAGATCCCTTGAACCGACGGCCTTCTGATCAGTAATCCCAAGCCCTAAACACTGCCCTTCAGACAGCATGGTGCACTCAGAACAAGATTTTCTGGAAAAAGTTGCGCCGCCTTGAAAAGTGAAGTGAGTTGCACCCACCGGTGTCAAGTTGTTCAGAAACAAATTGTCTATACATGGGCGGGTGCGCTGGGGCACAACGTTATTCAAGCACAAGTGCTTGTGCAAAAGCAGCTATAGGAATCTAATAACTGATGGGGTGGTGGAATGGTGCATAATGTGAACCAAAGCCACTGTAACCCCTCAGTATTGATTACTGTACTAAACTAGCCAGTTTGCAGAGTTCCGTTCTGTTCTTACGTGCACCAGATTAATAAGACCCTCACTATAGCTTTCCTCAATAGAAATGAGATTCTCAGCCCTGTGCTGTAGCAAAACTGAGAGGTGCCAAATCTAACAAGGCATCATGGGAAGCCATCTGTTCTGTACTGCATTAACAATCACAACATATTGTGTATTTATTATTCAGAAGATCTCACCAATAGTTTCTGCTGCCCACACAGTTGTTTAGCCATCTGCAGTGGTGATCGAAACTGGCAACACACTTATTACAGGCACTGCAGTGTTTGGATTTCGGCCCTCTGAAAACAACAGGGAGACACCAGTACAATAACACCAATACAATAAAACAGACTCAAAGTGAAGCTGTTAACAGGGTTGATTAGAGAGGGATGTGAAGCCTGTTGGCCGCCCACAGCCACACCATATGCTCATTCCTTTATTTAAAAAACGAATCACAGTTCAGAGATCCTGTAGAAACAAGCCCTCATCCAACATCTTTATTTGATGACCTCTGAACACAGGCTTCAAGTGTAGCCAACATTCAAGTCATCTCTTCGTGCTTTACTGTTTCAAGTGGGATGAGAGAAGGTTTCCTCCAACCTCTATCCATACTCACACATCCACCTCACAGAGGTAACAGTGGCAGTTCTCGATGACGTGTGCGTGTTTTGTGCGGTCGAACACGGGCAGTGGTCCCTTGTAGCTCTTTGCTCTGACGTTATAGTCCGCAGGGTCGATGGAGATGGCGGTCAGGTGGACAAGCAGGTGGCAAACGAACATAATGCCAGTGCACTGAACATTGGGTTAAAGCTGAGTAACAAGAGTGCAAATCCAAATCAAATTGTTATTAATAATAAAATTATAATTATTATTAAAATTAAATGGGTGACATGACGGTGTAGTGGTTAGAACGTCTGCCTCACAGCAAAAAGGCCTGGTTTGAATTCCTGGGCTCAGGGCGTTTCTGAATGGAGTTAGCATGTTCTCCTGTGCCTGCGTGGGTCTCCTGCGGGTACTCCAGGTTCCTTCCACAGTCCAAAACAAGCACAGTAGGCTAACTGGCTGTTCCAAATCGCGTAGGTGTGAGTGTAAATGGTTGTGTGTGTGCCTGTGTTGCCCTGCAATGGCCTGGCAAACTGTCCAGGGTGTACCCCACCTTCGCCCACAGTCGGCCACGAGCCTCCCCACGACCCTAAATAGGACTGAGGGTCTTCGAAGACAAATTAATTAATTGAAATTAAATGATGATGGTTTTATTTATGGATTATTATTTGATGTGCTATTATGTAGTGTGTGATTGAGCTGTGACCCTGACCTTTCTGTAGAGGGATTCAGAAGGTAGTGTGCCAACAGTGAAGTTCAGATGGACGGACAAGGTGAAATCATAATATCTCCAGCAACACCACGGTGGGAGGAGCCAAAATAATTCTTTTTTTTTAAAAGATGAGCAACAATTTTTAAAGCAATTTTTTGAAGCAATCAAATGGCGTGACTGCGATTTTCAGTCAGCGTCATGACACCATTTCTGGTAAGTACACAGTATTCAGTGATTGATTTGAGACACTACCCTATCGAAATTTGTACACTACAGAAGTATGTACTATATTGAATCTCATCATGTACTATATTGAAGTAAACGAGCAGAACTACACAAATAAAGTCCCAGTGATTGACAACAATAACTAAAAAAGGATACAATATACCCAGCCGGGATCCAGTGTGAAGGCAGCAAAGGGATGAAAACTCCAAAGCCTGTGACTGCAAAATAAAGGTAGAGAATCCACGCCAACATCTGGAAGGGGTGAGGAGGCCAGCTCCATCCATTTGTTCTGGAGCACAGGGGGATGTCGGCTCGTCTGGGTACACCATCACTCATAGGTACCGTGCGGTTTGGGTTCCTGCTGCACAGGTCCATGAGAGAATGGACCCGAGTTGTCCTATCTCTGAGGCACTACTGCAATAAACACAAGCACAAATCTAAATAATTCACAATCAAATACATCAACATGCTTTTAGCAAAGACACTAAAGCAACTAGAAGCACTTTGCGTCACTCTACATTATAAAACCCAATGTTTTTTGGACAGGACCTGCCGAGCACAAAGTAAGATGTGTCCAGTCCTATATGCAATACTCTCTGGATGAGACCTAAACAACTGCAAAGCTTCGAAGTGTGATGTATTTAATCTCAGCTTTAAACTATTATTATAAATCTGAAGATTAAAGGTGCAGTGTATAATACTTTGGAGGATCTATTTGCAGAAATTAAATACATCATCAATAAATAAGCTTTTTTCAAGCCAAAATTATTTCAAAATAAAAGTCATGGAATTTTTGAAACCTTAGAATAAGCTGTTTATATCTACATGGGGAGCGGGTCCCCTCCCAGGGAAGCCGCCATCTTTGCACTTCCATGTTTCTACAGTAGCCCAGAATCATACAGGCTTCAGCTGGCTGCAGGCTGGAACCTCATCACTAGATGTCGCTTGATACTAAGACTCATTATACAGGGCAAATATAAATCTTACCTTTAAGTACAACAAGAAAAGCTTAGAATTATACATGCACACACGTAGGTATATATGTATATGTATTAGTTATTCCACCTCATGTCAATCCTCACCGTCATCTACTGTTACCAGTGGTTCTGGGTCACGCATGGCCAACACCGCTTCATTCTCCTCTCCATTAAAGCTTTGGGTTTTTTCTTCCTGAAGTAACGACTGCTGACATGCACCATCTTCATGCTCAGATGTTACACAGGCCTGTTATGAACACACCACAGGCTCAACTCGAAGAATTTACTGTGAGAAAATAATCATCACTCATCTAACAGATCACTGCTATTAATTTCTCTTAAATTAATTTATTTGGTAAGTAGTAGATTCCTGTTAGGGTCCTGCATCACCCTGTCAAGGTTTATTTTTTTCAATAATTACCAGCTTGCTGTACGTACTACTTCATTTACCAATGCTGATTTTTTTTTTACCCCCATGGTCAAGTCTTCAGGTCAAGCTACTTCTCTGTGCTAAGTTTCAGTAATGCATTTCACAAAGATTCCACATCATTCACTGTACAGTACAGTATTGCCTTTACTACAAAAATACACTGTATGTTGAGTAATAAGAATAATAATACATCTTAACAATTATTATTACTATCATTACTTGTATTATGTTGTAATACTTGCTAAAAATTTTCATCATCATCACAGTACTATTATAACTACTATTATTATTGTAATAATTATCATCATTATTACCACAACAGTATTACTATTGTTATTACTACACTCATAAACAACTATTATGATGAGAATGATGATTATGATCATCATTATGTATATTATTATTGTAATATAATAATCATCATCATTATTCCAGTATTATGATTACTACTAATAGTATTATTATTATTATAATTATTATTAGTATTATACCTGCTAATAATTATCATTATAATTACAGTATTATTACTATTATTATTATTACTATTATACTTGACAATAATAATCATCATTTTCAATTATATTATTCATTCAATCATATCATTGTTGTGATTAATACTATTACTATTATTGTTATACTTGCTAAAAATAGTAATCATTATCATCATCATCATATTATTATTATTATTATTATTATTATTATTATTAGCATCATTATTACAACACTCATAAACAGCCACTATTGTGACGATGATTATTATCAGCAGCAGAAGCTACAATAACAATAACAATAACAGAAATGAGTATAACGGTTATTACAGTCTGTGTTAGAGGAAAACAAACTAAATAAACATGTCATAAACTCCAGTCAGAGAGGAAATGTTACTTATTACTGAGCCAGAATTTAACCTTTAATAAAAATTATATATATATATATATATATATATATATATAGAGAGAGAGAGAGAGAGAGAGAGAGAGAGAGAGAGAGAGAGAGAGAGAGAGAAATACCTTCCTCTGTTTCACATTGCAGTTGAAGTGAAGACAGATAAACTGTAACCGTTATAATTTCAGGAGAGAAATGAAAACCCAACAGTTCACAGCGTTCACTTAATATGAACAAACTTAACGCTAACATAAACATCTATATATTCTTCCCTTCCTGATAAACTCCTACTTTCCCCCCTAACATGTAACCTGAGGTGAAAATTCACGCGCTCTAACACAAATAATCTACACTGGAGTATCTGGGGTGAATGGGACGTGAGAAGGATACAGAGGTGACGTACTTCCGGGAAAAACAGGCGCGCGCGTGGGCTTCAAAATAAAGGTTCATATAGGCTTTTATTTTATTTACGCTTTATATAGGTATATTTACAGTAATGACATTTAAAAGACTCCCAGAGCAATTTGCTCCAGGGCCTAACATTGACAGATTGGTGACAAACTCTATATATATATATATATATATATATATAAAAGCTCTCTATATATATAATCTCTAAATTTGTCAAAAAAGCACGTTCCTACCTTTGATTAAAATACAGGGGTTTTGGTAACCTGCATAAAATCTCATTCATGTTTCAAACTCACGTCACATGACGAGAGACAGATTTTGAGCAGAAGGAAGCGTTTGCTAAATTCATGCTGGGTTATCAGGAGTGCATTTCTTTATTTTTCCTGCCAGTAATCACAGCCGAATGCAATAAAACGTTAGTAGAGTTATGTTCAAACACAGGGTTGGGTATACTACAAACCTCTAAGATTACCACCACATTATATATGTTTGGTGTTCAGACAGGGGAGTCTACATGGCAGTGTGACATGATAACTCGACATTTGCAGCCGAGAGATGATGCGAGTGCCCGGCGGTAATTTCCTGATAATAAAAACACCAGAATGTACTGAAACTTGGTCAGTTTTTAGAGCAAGTGTTAAAATTGTCCCCCTACCATAATTCAGTGCAGCTAATATTCCATCTTTGTAGTTGCTTAATCCAGTGAACTCTCTGACTATGGCAGTAGTTTGTACTGGGAGTTGTGCACAAGTGTTGCACCGCTACGAATCGTTGATCAGGTCAGAGTTACAAAACTTGGGAACCGTGCTATCCTTGACTGGCCTGGTGTATATATCACTACTACTGCTACTACCGTGTTTCCCCAATAATAAGACCTACCCTGATAATAAGACCTACCCTTACTTCAGCAGAACGGTCCAAAATAAG
>JAOUQZ010000035.1:4920726-4930999 GCA_028564935.1 Neosilurus hyrtlii
GGGGGCAATACAAATGCATGCCACACTTTTCAGCTTTATATTTGTAAAAAATAATAATAATAATAATAATAATAAAAATAAAGAAAATTGAAAACCATGTACCATTTTCCTTCCAATGTCACAGTTGCATGCCACTTTCTGTTGGTCCCAACATAAAATCCCATTATGGTGTGTGTGGTTATTCATAACAAAGTGGCTGTTTTGTCTGTAAACAGAGAGGTAATTATTTAACAAAGTAAAATGTATAAAGCAAGGTTATCTTTAGAAGATATTTATTTATCCTTTACAGAAGACGTCTCCAGTTTTAATGTTTTGTAACAGTCTGAACATTTCCCACCATAAAACTGTCCTCAGGAAAGGACTTGGCACTTTCTGGTCACACCACCCCAATGTTGCCCATTTTTCTACACCAGAAATCCCTAAGTTGTTTCTCACTTAACATTCTAATAAAGTGTGGTCAGAACCAAATGCCCTCATTTCTGTAAATTAATTACACTTTGTGCTTTGCTCCTGCAGCTGTATTATGTGTGTGAGCCCAGCAGATAGCAGTAGTGTAATGTCCATCCACCTAACCACAGCGACAGAGAAGTAGTGCCTTGATATTAGGCCTTCAGGCTGCTGTTGGAAAGACTGAGGCTTCAAACCCCAACACTGCCAAGCAATCATGCTTGAGTCCTAGAACAAGACCTGTAACCCTCAACTAGGCACTTGTATTTCGTCTCATGTGTACATCACTTTGGATATAATAATTATTCCTAGAATACGTCCTGGACTGCGGAAACTGATTCAAATCACAGACATTTGCAACAAATGTGACATTTACAACAAATGCTACATAATCTGTCCAAATGCATATGGACGCCTGACTCTGTGCTTTTTGAATACTTCATTTCAAATTTAGTTTCCCTTTGCAATTATACTGACCCCCACATTTCTTAGAAAGGTTTTCGCTTGATTTTGGCTCATGGCTGAAGGGATTTGTTCACTGAGCCTCAAGAGCATTAGTGAGGTTAGCCAGCGTGAAGCAAGCAGGTCTGGCACATAGTCAGCATTCCAGTTCATCTCGAAGGTGTTCAGTGGGGTTGAGGTAAAGGCTCTTGTTAACTTAAGTTCGTCCACATCAACTTTGGTAAGACATATGTATTGTGTATCTTCATTGTGTACTGGAGCATAGTTATGCTGGAACAGGTTTGAGCCTCCAGTTCCAGTGAATTGCTACAGCACACAACCGGATCCTGTACCATTGTGCACTTCATGACTGTTTAGTGACGAAGCACATATGATTGTGTCCACATAGTTTTGTCTATATAGTGTATTTTGATTTGTTTTTGCATAAAAGATGAAGCATTCTCCTCCTTCTTCTCCACCTCCTTGTCCTTCTCCTCCTTGTATTTTTCCTCCTTCTTCTCTTTCCCCTTTCATTTCCCTCCTTGTTCTTGTCCTCCTCTTCCTCATATTTTCCCCTTTCTTTTCCTTATTCTCCTCCTTGTTTGTCTCATTCTTCTGCATCTCCTTGTCTTACTCATCCTTTTCCTTCTCTTCTTTCTCATCATCATATTTTTCCTTCTTCTCTTCCTCCTCCTCCTTGTCCTTCTCCTTCTACTCTTTCTCTCCTATTCTTTCGTCCTCTTTCTTTTCCTCATTCTTCTCTCTCCTATTCTTGTCCACCTCCTACTTGTTCTCCTCCTCATCCTTTTCTTACTTCTCCTTGAACTTCTCGTCCTTCTACTTGTCCTTCTTCTTGTTTTTCTCAGTATCGCCCTTCTTCTCTTTCTTCCCCCATCTTCTCATCATCCTTCTCCTCGTCCTCCTCACCGTTCCCCATCTCATCCTTCTTCTTCTCCTTTTTGTCCTTGTCTTCATTATCATCATATTTTTCTTCCTTCATCTCCTCCTCCTCTTCCATGTTCTCCTCCTCATCCTTTTCTTTTGTCATTCTTCTCCTTCTCATTCTTCTCCTTGCCGCCCTTCTCCATATTATCCTCTTTCTTTTCCCCCTTCTTCTCATCATACTTCTCCTCCTTGTCCTCCTTCTTCTCACCCTTCTCTTTTTCCTCCTCATCCTTCTCCAAGTCCTCCTTCTTCTCCTTTTCATCCTTCTTGTCCATGTCCTTCATCTTCTTATCCTTTAAGCTTTCTAATAATATTAGCTCTCCAGAAAGTGGGTCAACAGACTACTTTTGGCTCGATAGATTACTTTTGGCACACTTTGCCCATGGTGCAGTCAATCCACATTAAAAATAAATTAAATTAACTTTTAATAAAAATGCACATTTAAATATAAAATAGATAAATAAATACGTCAACATTAAGGCACATCTGTACATGAATTCTTATTGCACATAGTGTTTGTGATTGTCTCTGATTTTCCCTGAAGCCTTGTACTAGCCTTGTACTAGCCTTGTACTTTCTGACAGACATCAAAACACAAACATTGCACTTGTTTATTTTGGGTTTGTTTGTTCCCAACTTGGATTGCATAACCCTAATGCAATCTAGGCCAAATTGCCCTAAATTAGAATTCATGTTAATGGTCTGTGTTGTTTGATATACTACATTACTTCACAGGCAAACACACATTGAGTTAGATCTAAATTTGAATCAGGATGGCCACAAGAACGACTCTGGGTGTTTAGGACCATTTCCTCAGCTGGGATTCGAGTCTCACCGGAAGGTGAGGTTTGTTTTCATTTTATGGAATAGCGATTAGTGCATAGTTGGAGATGGTTGGTAATTACTCTGGTATTTAGGTCAGACTAAGATTTTGTTTACTTATAACGCACATCATGGATGAGTAACCTGGATTCCCACAGACCATTACATTTTTAGTATTGCATTTACTCTAGCAGGTTTATTACAAGACATTCACAGCTTCACCATTTACTGAGAGGAGCAAGTATTCTACGGCAGAAAATCACACCAAGTGTAAAACATTGGCATGTAATGTGTGGTTGAATGTTGGGACAGTGTTTTTGCAAAAGTTTTTACTCTACTGAGGTTTTATAATGTTACAACATGGAAAAATGTGGATCGCATGCATTTCATTCACACAAAATTGCTCTGAAACCTAAAGATTAATTCAGGTGCCACCAGGTGACGTATAAGTAGTGAACAGAGTCCATCTCTGGGTTTTTCAGAACTCAGTTCCAAATTTGGTTAGATAATACCTTGATTTTCATGATGCTTTTTGTTTTGTGAGTATATTATTTAGGCCAGTATGGTGGCATAGTGGTCAGCACTTCTGCCTCATGGCAAGGAAGTGCTTGGTTCGAGCCCCATGTTTGGACAGAGCGTATGTATGTGAAGTTTGCATGTTCTCCCTGTGCTTGCATTGGCTTTCTCCAGGTACTCCATGTTCTTCTCACAGTCCAAAGACATGCATAAGGCTAACTGACTGCTCCAAATTGCCCTTGGGTGTGAATGTGAATGGTTGTATGTTTGTGTTGCCCTGTGATAGTCTGGTGATCTGTTCATGGTGTATCCCACCTTCATCTGGAGTCAGCTGGAATGGGCTCCAATCTCCCATTTGACCCTAATAAATGATAAAACGTTTCGGGAAACAAGATGAGATTATTTATGTATTGATTTCACAGCAGCAGGGAATCAATGCTTAATATAAGATTTTATAATAAATTGTTTTTATGACGTCTTCAATGAACAAAAGATATTTTCTTAGAATTATTTATACAATTATGATGATTACAATCGTCTTTAACCGCCTGACTGCAGGACCACACAGTCCTCCCACTGAAATTTTTCCTCTCTTATGGGAATGGATTTTCCTCTCATTTATTCGTCTGGCAGAACTATGCATCCAATCTGACCAGTGGTAATGATTGGTTGACCATGGGAATCCTGTAAAAGGAGGTTCATTCAGAAAAAAGGAGTGAAAGATTTAGAGTGTGTATATACAGTATATATGGGAGCGAGAAATGTGACTCAGATCCCTGTCCAGGATGTCCATCTGTCCCTTAGACCAGGGAAAACATCTGCCATTACTCAGCACATTCCTGTGGTCAGGGAATTGCTTCGTTTGCCTTTTTTTGTTTGGATGAAAAATTTTATGTCCATAGGGCTTGCTGTTTAGTTTTATTGCACCTGTTTTACCCCAAAATCTGCCTTCAGCTTTTTCAGTGTTTTCACAAAGGTCGCAGTGAGAGGCCTACAAGGTTCAAGCGAGGACGACTGACGGACGTTCAGTAGGGCACGTTTGTGATGTGTTGTGATTTTCCACGAATGCGTTATAAAATATTTGGAAGCAGCACAGAGCGTGTTGCATGCGATACAGTGATTTAGCCTTATCGACAGGATCCTACAGGCTGTCACCTAAAACAATGAGCTATTTTCATCTCCATTCTTCCTACGGAAGCGGATTTCACAAAGTTTCTTTTAAATTGGAGGACCAAGGCAGATCTGGCATAGAGCCATGGAAAGAGGACATTACACTAACTTGCAGTTACTGTAACTCAGCATAAACATAGCAAAGTGCCTAAACATAGCAAAGAGTCAAGACTGTATTTTTAGTAATAATAAAATGCTTTGTGGTTTTATTGTCTTATGTTGATCATTATGACAATCTATTATTTCTGCATGCCTCTAGTATACAAATAAATGAGTGGTCTATAGAAAATATCATATCCATATATCTACAATGTCATACAAGCATAAAAAAGCACTTTTTTATTTTTCAATTGTAGTATATTTTCATAAATTATACAGATTAGAAAATTTACCTTGCATGCCATCCCTAGCCAAAATGGTAATTATTTCACTATGTCACCGCCCAGGCATGACATCTTGGCTGAACTTGACATTGCATGACTTATCAAGCACTGTATAAGATTTTCTCTGGATATCATCAAGGATTGCAGTCATATAAAGGATAACATGACGATACATTTTATGTTCATGACCAAAAACAGTTGACACCAAAGCTCGGATAAAATCCACCAATAGGATGATGGCAAATTACTATGGATTATACAGAACCCATGAGACATCTACACTACATATAGCGATGGCAAAGTGAAACAAGAGCACACATAGGGCACAAACTTCTGCCAATCCATAAACATTAAGTATGCTGGGCCTGCAGTGCTACCATATTTCCAAAAAATAGGATTTCCCATGTTAAATTTAAATAGTCGCCAAATTAGCAATCTGTATCAGATCGGGATGAAAATAGGTCTAACACCACATCTTCTGGTTCTGAATATACATAAAACATTTCATTCAACTCTCATGAGTTTTGACAGAGTTATGATAATTTTTTATTATTATTTATTTATTTATTTATTTATTTATTTTATTGAGGCAGCACGGGGGAATAATAGATATCATGTCTGCTTTACAGCAAAAAGGTCCTGGGTTCGAGTCCTGGGCTCGGCTGTTTCAATGTGGAATTTGGATGTCCTCTCTGTATTTGCATGGTTTTCCTCGTGGTACTCCTGTTTCCTCCCACAATCCAAAGACATGTACATTAAGCTAACTGGCTGTTCCAAATTGCCCCTAGGTGTGAGTATGAGTGTGAATAGTTGTGCATGTGTTGGCCCTGCAATAGTCTGGTGAGCTGTTCAGGGTGTACTCCGCCTTCACCCAGTGTTGGCTGAGATAGACTCCAGCTTCCCTGTGAAACTGGTTTAGATAATGGATGGATAGATGGATGTGACCTGCCAATTCCAATATCTTGAGCAAAATCCAAAAAAATATGATACAGAGGTTGAAAAGATATGTTCGGCATAGGGGTGAACTTGTACAACATGTGTTGTAAATGACATAACTTTGTATCTGTGTAGTTTAACTTTCAAAGGTAAACACACAAGCCCGCTAGATCAAATCCAGATGATGGGTATGCTGCTAAAAGAAAAGAAAGTTGGCCATGGGGCAAATATACACTCTTCCCTGTCAGTTACAGAGACATTAGTAGAGATGGGGCAAAGAAATTAAAAAAAAAAAAAAAAAAAAAAAAAAGGATCATTTATTTTTTTTTCATATGTTTAACTTTGAGGTGGTCGGATGTTGCCATTTTGCTATAATCCTACAGCTGGTGCACTGTAAACTATTGTATAGTCCTACAGGTAGCAGCACAGCATCCCTAATGGAAGCAAATTTTTTCTATGTAAACTTTATGATGTGCTTAATGTTTTAAAATTGTTACAGAAAAGCAGAAAATATCCTAATATTAAATCAGGATATTTACACATTTTCAATACAAATTTACAATACAATACACCTAGACCACCTTTAATTCAATTCAATTCAGTTCAGTTTTATTCGTATAGTGTTTTTACAACTAACACTGTCACAAAGCAGCTTTACATAGTTACGTAGATACACAAATTTGATCAATAATTTCAACAGTTCCCTATAAACCCTACACATCCCCATTGAGAATGCCTGCGGCAAGGGTGGCAGGAAAAAACTCCCTGAGATGACATGAGGATGAAACCTTGAGAGGAGTCAGACTCAAAAGGGAAACCCATCCTCATCTGGGTGAAACCAGATAAAAATACCAACCATGTAGCAGAAACTTCACTATAGTTTAACATGAAGTTTAGTTGCGTATCTTATAACTGTAATGTTAATTGTAGTCCTAAATAATTTGAGTAAAATAGTTTATATCACCAGCAGTAAAAAGTCAAGTTTCTGAGTGTATATTTATATGGAACATCATCAACAGGAGTGAAGGGCTTCTAGGATGAGAACCCCAGCCAGTAGTAGCACATCAGGGCGGATCACAGGATTGGGAGAGAAGAAAGAAGAGGATTACTGGGATCTCAGAAGTATCATATGTACCTCAGGAAACACACACAGCAAGAGAGAGAGAGAGAGGACGTGATAAGAGAGAGGTTGTTGGGTATGATCATAACAGTGTAATGGTTAAAGAAGTGAGTTTATTAGTGCTGAGTGCAAGCAGGGACTCTAGCATGACTGGCTATGACAGCATAACTAAAAAGAGAAATCCAGAAGGAAGACAGATCATGAGAGCACCCTATAACATGAGGCAATCAATCACACCACCTCGTCCTCCCGGGTTGGTAGATGTTGTGTGGAATTGCCCATGATTAAAAGGAAACAGTCTAAAAATGCCTTAAGTCAGAGAACTAACAGTACAGCAGGAATTCAGATTCTTGAATAAGTGTGTGTTTGTGGTGAGAAGTGCTATGCAGTTAAAATATAGAAAATTTGGAGGAATGTACAGATACGTGCATGTAAATACACACGGGTATGCTCACAGAACTCTCTGTCCCTCTCTCCACTTCTTCCCTCCCACTCACATTAGCACGTGCACACCAAAACCTTTTGTTCAGTCCCTCCAAACTGGGAGGCCTGTACTCAAGCTATATTTAGAGCCGAGGAGAAATGTGACACTTTCAGCTCTAGTTCACAAAGCTTCTAGCAGCAATTGGATGTGACACAAAAATTCATGCCTCTCTTGCTCAGGGGTTGTCCTTATGGCACAATTTGTGCATAACGTAAAACATTTAAGCAATACAGAGCTTATTTTACCATAAACGACCATAAAAACACTATACCAGCCAATTTTATCTCGTGGATTACTAACGGGGGCTGAACCAATGCAAAACAGCCATTTTTTCCCGGAAGTGACATGAAATCGTTGGGCCGGGTTATCCAGCGCAAGTCACCAAGCATCAAACAACATTTTAGTTGATAAAATTCTCCACACACTAAAGACTCTTACGTTTTACTGGTTCCTTTTGGCGAGGCGCTGCTCCTGTCCAATGTCATCCAATGACTTTTTATCACGGAATTCCATAGGAACAGCATCCGGTTTTAGACGTAAAAGCTTGGGCTTGGGCCGATAGCAGGTCGGCTTGAAGTGGTCTTCGCAGACTACTGAATTGCATCCGAATGGAAACGTATTCAGAGTACAGCCTGTGGCTATGTTATGTTGTGTTTTCTGCAATTTCTGCGCTTGTTGTTCGTGCATCCTGGAGCCCCTCCAAGAGGACAAAACAGCAGCAAGGAATGACGTTTCCTGACGGAACCGCTGATGTCATATGTTTTAAAGAGCTAGTAATAAAAATTCACCACAGATAACCTCTAAAGTCCTCCAGTTTGTCCTTTCTCTTTATAGCCTTTTAACATTTTGTTAATTTATACATTATGTCCTCCTCAACTTCATCATGTGAGTATTTCAGAATTCTTAGCTGGAAAAGGGTGTCTAGATGTACATTACATTATATTATTGTATTACATTAAAGAGGCAGTGTCATGGTTGTCTAAGTAGCCTAAATAATATTAATGGTGTTATTTAAAAAACAAACCAACAAACAAACAAAAATAACAGCCATTTATATAAATGCAAATTTCCTTCATGAAAGCAAACAGAAATTACTTCAGTTCATGCAACTAATTTTCTAGGACTTCGCAGCAGTGTGTCAATCTTTGAAAACTGTTCAGCCCAGCAAGATTTCAAAAAGTTCATGTTGCAGTCCATTCCCATCCACTCCATATTAGGTCCAAAAACTTTAAATCCTTTTAGATTTGTAAGGTGAAAGGCTATTTAACAAATAAAAATTTTTTTGATTTTTAATATTCACTGGATATCTACACAACCTTTTGGCAACTGAATTTGGATAAAAAACAATGAGACAACTTCTTCAGCTTATCAATTTTTTTTTTAGGCAGTGTGGTGGCCCAGTAGTGAGTACCCTTGCCTCACAGTGAGAAGTTTCTGGGTTTGAATTTTGGCCAATGGCCTTTCCGTGTGTGGGTTTCCTCCAGAAACATACACAGTAGGTCAACTCGCTGTTCTAAATTGTCCGCAGCTGTAAAAGTAAGTGTGAATGACTATGTGTGTCAAGTTGGATTGGCTCCAGCTACCCCTGTGACCCTGATGGATAAGCTGTATTGATGGAGCTATGGAATCCTTTTTACCATGTGTACAATCAAAGTAGTCAGCAAGCATTTATACTTTAGACTATTATTGAATTAAGACACAGCTCTGATGTATGACGTCCAGGTGGTGTAGTGGTGAGTACGTCTGCCTAACAGCAAGAAGGTCCTGTGTTTGAGCCCTGCGGTCGATGACAATGTTACTGTTAGGAGTGTGCATATTCTCCTCGTGCGTGTGTGGGTTTCCTCTGGGTACTTGGGTTTCCTCCCACATTCCGAAGATATGCAGATTAGGCTAATTGACTGTTTCAGGTTGTTCCTAGGCTTGATGTGAAGTGGTGCCCATCAAGTTATATACAGCCTATAGTCTATATGGTGAAGAGAAAGATGCCTATGGACCTAGTTAGGACTATGATTTTAATAAGAGGAAGACAAATAATCAAATGAAAAGTATGGAGATTACTTTTAGTATATAGAGTCAGACCTTTAATAGATGCAGACGTTTAACCTAAATAAGCTTATGGGAGATAGGTGGGTGGAAATAGCTTTCCGCAGAGTGTGTTATGCTGCCCCTGATGTTGCCTGGGCAGCAGTCTAAAGATGTGGTCAGTTGAATGTGTGCCTTGAAGGAAGCATGTGATGGCCTTACCCTTCACTATTGGTAACTGTTGGTAAGAGCTATCTGGTGGCCATGACTAAATTATGGAAAGAGGAAGATTTTGAAGAGTAAAAGAGAAAGAAGAAAAAGAAGAAGAAAAAGGTTTGACCGAAATAGAAATATACAATATTTGTTAAATAGTGCTGTAATTTATTTACAGCTGTTTCTGTTATTAATTTAAGGATTTTATATCTCTAGGAGCTATGGTCTGAGAAACTAGATAGGCCTCCACATGCTCCATTTATCCTTGGCAGATTGATCCTCTTCTGGTAGTCATTCAACTTTATTGCACTACTGAGATATCTGCCTGGAAATCTGGAAATCAAATTACTGGTGATCTTGACCTGAGATGGTCTTCTCTGGATGTCAGGCTTTTGAAAATTTCTATCTAACCATATTGTGCACTATAATGTAGTCATGTGTAAAAGCAAGCTAAGTATACTCAGCACATTCATGAAATCCTAGTATGCTGTGGGTGGTTCACATTTCTTTAGCTGCTCTTTCCAAATTCCTTTCCTTGCTCACTTGGATGCAAGCATGAAAATATCAATGCCAAACATCACTGTAGCATCTCTCTAAAGTGACATCATTTATGGGTGAACTATTGCACAGCTGTAGCTCCTGTCACTGGCCATATATCATACCATACCCAACATGGTCTGATAATGACACTGAATAACTTCCCTTAGCAAAAAGTAGTATACTTGAAGTTTATTTTATTAAGTATACTTGAAAAATATTTTATTCTATTAGTAT
>JAOUQZ010000035.1:4931099-4951441 GCA_028564935.1 Neosilurus hyrtlii
GCAAGTCTATGTATTGTCCCCACAAGTTATGGAAATGAGACTGTGTGTGTGTGTGTGTGTGTGTGTGTGTGTGTGTGTGTGTGTTGGCCCTGTGATGTTCTAGCGGGCTATTCAGGGTGTACTTTGCCTTGCCCAATGTCAGCTGAGACAGGCGCTATCTTCTCCCGCAACCCTATAAGGATTAAGCGAATGAGTGAATGAGAGAGATAATATCTCAGAAAGAGAATATAAACTGAATTAACATGCTTTCAAGCATGGTAAGAAGTCAGGTTTGTTATGTTGAAACACATTAATGCTTATGAGGCCACCGGTCCAGGCCTGTATGTTCGGCGATCACTCACTATTCTTATTCAGGGACTGCCTTTCACTAAGGACTGTTGTTTTTGGATGGAAGTAACCCTGGTGTTCAGCGCTGCAAGAACAAAACTCAAATCACTCATCCAAATGTTCACACATGTTTTCATATGCTGCGTACTCTCACCCCTGCCTTTCTCACTGGGCTCTGCATCTTGGCAAGAAGTTGAGATTCATAACAGGGGATATTCGCATGTCTGAGCCAAGGGCTGTAAAATCGTATATTCTGGAAAGCCTAAAGTCCATGTTTTAGATTGTCGTAGATAATGTTGTTTTGACTTCAGAGTTCTTGCTCCATTCTGGTAAAAAGACAAACAGGTATAAAATAGCGATGTTTTGCCCAGGCATAGATCTGGGACAGGTCCAACACTTTCTGATTGGCCCAGTAAAGCCAAGAATGGAAGAAAAAGTGGAAGTTACACCTCACAGAATATCTTGTTATCTGTGTTATGCTTTGCAATCATAAACATGCATATGCTGCCTTCATGGGATGGTGAGCACATTTGACATGATGGTGTGGCTCGTGTTTGGGAAAAGTCAGATAACAGAGTTATTTTTAGTATAAAGAAGCTCTCTGTTCCAGTAATTTGGAAGCATTTAAAGAAAAATATAGACAGATAAGAGACACTCATTTTTTTCTATTAAATAACGATAGTGCTGCTCTGATTTATGCAGGTAAAAATATGGGTAACTAAAATGTTTCAATTATGCATGTGTACCGCAGCCTTAAACTGTTAATGGAATTTACTGTATGTACATTTACACATTTTAACATATGTAAAATATACACTTATTCAAAGAGGTAAAGAAGTGTAAAATGTCAACAAATCTAATTTTCTGAGCGTAAAATTGTTTTTAGTAAATTAAATTTATCAAAGTTGAAGTAAAGGAATTAAAGATACATGGATGATAAAAGTTGGCATCCATGGTATATATCCTTACCCATCAAAACCAGCTATTCTTCTTAGAATCTTCTTTTGATTTTTTTTTCTTTTAGGATAGATGGATAGGTAGATAGATATACTGACAGTCATTTAAAACTCTGAGAGCGGAATTTCTGTATATCTCTACTTGTAGGGGGGTGTTTGGAGTACACCCTGTGGCTTTACTGATGATGGTAATCGGACACTTGAGAAAATGATGAGTTGTCAGTTTGTCACGCTTCGCTGCACACGTGTCAGTCACTTTTTCAGAAGTGGACCAAATGCAGTTTGAGCAAAACACAATGTGTGTCTGCAAAATTTAAGGAGTGGTTTGGATGGGTATGGTGGAGGTTGGGTCGAGCTACAGTGAGGTAACGAGGCGTATGGGCTGTACACAAACCACCATCAGAAACCTGATTGACTGCCACAACATGACAGGGTCAGTTGACAACAGGCCGCGTCCAGGGCGAGAGAGAGGAACGACTCCCGAACAGGATAACTACATCTGGTTGCAGCACTGGTGGGACCGGTTTCGCCGTGCTTTATCACCGCAAATCACCGCCTGTATCACTGCAAACGGAGGCCATACCTGATATTGACTGTTGTGACTTTCATTTTGGCAGGTTTTGTTGTGTTTGATGTGCATAATAAATTCTTGACTCTTTTGTTTGTTGTTGTTTTTTTTTTTAAGCCAACATGATAAACAGATTATCTATATTACAAAAATCCAGTTTTGGGTACCAGAATAAAAATTCTGTCAAATTATGGTCTCACGTTTTTAATGACTTTCAGTTTAGATATAGTAGATGGATGTCTTTATTTATCCTCTGAGGAAAATTTAATTGTCCTAGCAACAAAACAAACATATAGGTTGCAAATTAAGAAGCAATAATATGAAATAAAATAATAAATAAATGAATGAATTTTTAAAAATAAAATGAGATAGAAGTGGCAGAGGTCCAGAAAAAAATTCAAGATTATAACAGAAGCAAAGTAGAAATCAATTAATACAGAATATGAGATATTATTGATTGTATAAATAATGTAGGATGGTGTAACAATGATAAAATGAGTAGCAGTGATATGCATATAATGAGTATAAAATAATCAGAATTTTAATTGCCATTATATACATATATATATATACAAGTATAACAGTGTGTGCAGTGCCATTCAGTGCAAACATACACGCAAGCACAAAGATTAAAAAGAAGAAGTACAAATTATTTACTAAATTAGAATTCAAGAATTTTATGTTTCTTGTTTGTGGGTTTTTTATTTATTTATTTTTATAATATTAAAAAGTAAAATTCTCAGAATTAAACATAGATACAAAGATATGTTAAGTATCCAAACAACCTTGAGTGTAGTTGCAAATTTTTGAAAAATATCCTGCTTTATAATTAAATTTTTGATCATAAGGTTCCCCTGCAGGGCCAATTCAGGAGCACTTTTAGAGCTATAGATTTTACTAACAGTAAAAACAATAATAATATTAAAGAAGATTCCAGTCAGTGTCAGTAACCATCTTGAACATGTCAGCAGACACTACAGCATTTAAATATTTAAATGATATAACATTCTCTGTATATCCTCTACTGCAGTTTGAATCCATTTAATAGCAAAATGACATCATATTCAAAAGTACTTTTATCTTAACGAATCAACAAATTTTGATTTACAATTTGAAAATAAACCACCATTTTCCCTTTTCTTGCTATTAGTTAGCTGGCAAAGCAGAGACAGAATCAGTATTTCACTACACATGTTTTTAATTAGGTTTGTCCCCATTGTCCCACTTAGCAAAATATCAAAACACATCAGTCTTTTAATTTCACACTTTCACACAAACAGATCAGCATTTTGCAACAAAATCTGTTTTTTATTTGCTTTGGAAGGATCTGGAAAAAATTACAAGAGTATAATCCATGTTTTAACTTATTTTTTTCATGTGCAAAGCTTTAATTTGCCCTCATAGGATTTGTATTGTGTTTTTATGGAAACATAAAATTAGTTGTGTGCTAGGGCATCAAATGTATATGCACACCAATGTGCATGTGCATGTCTATTTCAGGTGTTTATGACATCAGTTCTATCTCTTGCTCATGTGATTAGGTCCTTCAAGTGTGACCAAAAATAGATTAAAATAAACAAAAACCGGGAATTAACCTTTCAAATCTTTTAATGCATGTTTCTTTTCAGAGGATTACGAATGTCTTCTGACAGTGTGGGAAAGTAATGCAATATCTTTGTACCCATGTAATGAAATACAGCTCAGAAACACATGAGAAAGATTGTAGTTAAACAAAAAAATGTAATTAGTGGAAAATAGAACAACTTCGAAAATCCATAAAAAAGTCTCAAGCATTGTAAAAATGCCTCATGAAATAAGGTCGGTGGAAGCATTATGGGCTGTTTACACAGGAAAATACATTTTTGTTAGTAAACAAACATTTTTATTTTAATTTATTCTAACTAGAGACATTATGTGGTTTGAACAAAATTATGAGTTTGTATTTAAATTATGAGGCAACACATACAACCAATCAGACTTACAATAGGGGCAATTTAAAAGAGGCAATTAGCTTAATTGGACTGTGGGAGGAAACCAGACCGCCTGAAGGAAACCCATGCAAGCACAAGGAGAACATGCAATTTCCACACAAACATGTCTGAGCCTGGTACTTGGACTCAGGACCTTCTTGTTATGTGTGCTACACCTTTATGGGTCTTTTACACCCAAGCCTACTAGCTTAACCCCAGTGTCCTTAGTGTAAAACAACTAAGAGTTTAACTGGTCCTGGATGGGATGCTAATCCATCACAGGTTACTTTCCCAGTATTTTTACCGGTAGCAATTTAAACTGCTGGGTGGACCAGGGCACACCTATGGTTAAGACCTTGTCCAGAGGTCTTAATATGTCAGAGGATTTGAACCTGTGACTTCTCGTTCATGAGCCCAACACCGTAACCTCTACACCACCAGTGTCGTGATTGCGTCACTGTGGGTTAGTTTTGTTTTTGTTTTTTTGTGTGGAGTCTTTTTCTGTTTTTTCACAGAGATGGGGCGGCTCCCGGCGGCACGGGCTCCACCCGCACCTGCACACCTGCACTGGATTGCTTTCCGGCAATTACCACCGGCATTTAAGCCCTGCGGGGAGGCTCCTCTGGTGCCAGAGTATTCCCGCTGCTTACGCGGTATCTCAGCCAGTTCTCTCTAGAACTGCTAGCTTAGTGTAATCATTGTGTTTTTCCCTACTGGTTATTTATGGTTGTTCTCTTTTACTCCTTCCAGTGCCTCCTTAAGCCCCAGCACTTCCGCCCCATCTTTGCAACATGGACACACTCTCTTCCGGATTGCTCGCCCAGTGCTTCCGTCCCATCTCCACGGATTACCTCCTCACCTCCTGGGTCCCTGGTTCCCCCTCTTCCCTATCCAAATTCTATAAATACCTTAACTTCCCTTTCGCCTCCGGGTGTGCTTTTGGGTCCCTGCATTACATTGGGTTTCAAACTGTAACAGCCGGCCCCCAGTAGTAGTAGTAGAAATAGTAGATGTTTAATAATTATGATGAAGCCCAGCTTAAGAGTTTAAATCTGAATACAACAATATTTTGAGGGCTAAAGAGATTCAGATCCAGATTGTATCACTGTGCCTTTTATATGAGCTTGGCTAAAAAACTCAAACTGAAATTCAAAAATGTGAATTGGCCAAGAGACCAGAATTATATGGAGCTGATCTAATCATTAATTTCCTTGGTGTCAGCAGTGGTTTAGGGCTTGATGTGAAATTGTTTGCACAATGACAATTGGGAAATGCTCAATACAAATGTTCATATCCAATCCTGTTTGAGGGGAAACAATGACTGACTTGCAAAATCTGCACAATCATCTTTCATTTATTCGCCAAAACACTTAATCTTACTAGGGTCACGGGGGTGTCAGCCAACACTGGGCGACGGCAGGGTACACCCTGAACAGCTCACCAGACCATCACAGGGCAACATTCATAGTGTCAATTTGGAACAGCCAATTAGTTTAATGTGTATATCTTCGGACTATGGGAGGAAACAAGAGTACCAGGAGGAAACCCAAGCAAGCACACAGAATTATGCGTGACCACTATGCCAGCAGGCCGCTCCGCACTATCATTACAATGACAAACAGTTTGCCAAAAGGAAATACATGGCAGTGCCAGCAATGTTGTTTTCTTTTCTTTAATTTCCTTTCCTTTCTTTAGGGCGTTAGATTTTATTGGAAGTCTGTGGAACAGTCAGTCAGCTATTATCTCCATGCTTTGGTTGCCAAGCGCAATTTCTCATTGTACAACATGCATGTTTAGAAAGTTTATTTATTTAATATCTATTGTCTTGCTAAGATTGCCTCCAGATGTTGGATTAAACACAGTGGGATATTTGAACATCCAGTGAGATATCAATCAAATTTGTTTTTACACAAATATTCTCCAGCCTGCAGTGTAGGGTAAAGAGCACCTGTGCATCCATCAGATTCTGCTCAGACCAAAACTCTGGTACATTTATCTACACAGACATAAATATTCAATATAAATTCATTAGTTTTGATAGCAAAAGTTCGTCACATATTGACGATTTAGCCAGCGTATGCCGATGTATGATAACTTTGGTGAATACACTTGTGTATGTCAATAGCACACTAGTATAAGTCGTAGTAAGGCGAGGTCGTGGAAAAATTTTGTGCATGCATGCACAAAATTTTTGAGGCAGGCTTGCGTATGGCTAATACGTTCTGCATACACTGACGTTCCGAGCATACGATAGGTTGTAGATAAGTTGGCATAAGTTCTAGGTAAGTTATACGATCATTCACACATGTTATTTGTAGGTTACGCATAAGTTCAATATAATGTCTAGCGCACTTTGAATCTACATATAACTTATACCAACAAATTCCTTGCATGTTGACAGCGTTTAGGGCAGAGCTCGGCAAACGGTTTTTGTTGTTTGCCAATTTCTCACCACGAAATAATTTATCTACAATGCATTAACATTCTTTTTTCATCTGGAACTTTTCTTTTCTTAGATTTTTACATTGCTCGCTTACCGGGGGTCCAAACAAGTCATTTATCTGGTGGCAAAATAAGCCGCGGGAACCACGGCAGAGGAATGAAAGAGCCGTATGTGGCTCCGGAGCCTCGAGTTGCTGACCTCCGCCCTAAACGCTGCCAATACACCCATAATACACTAGCTGTAAATTAGAAAGACGTTCAGTAAAAGTTCTGTGGTCGTCTGGAACACGTCAGGTACGTCTACGTACATCAATATATGCTGGAGATAAGTTTGATATATTAGTTCCAAGTTTTCGATTCTGAATATGTTACTAATAAGTTATGTTACCATTCAAAACTGGAATAATGTCGACAGTTCTGCATTTTATAGAAATTTGTCATACTTCACATAGGTTCTGCAAATCGTTAAAATGTGACATGGGCTAAAGGCAACACTCAGGAACCAAATAAACAAAATACTGTAAAATAATTCCAAAAATACAGAATACAATATACCATGCTAGCTCCTGAGGCCAAAAGTGTACTTACCTTCTCCAAAGCAGAATGTTATATCTATTAATATTTTTGTTAAAATAAAAAATAAATGGTAAAAAAAAAGCAAATTTTCCTTTAATATACATGTACATGTGTGTATATATATATACACATTATGCATGTTGCAGTGTAAGCTCTGTAGCCATAAGGTGCTGGGTTTTAACTTCACAAGCACCCGCAACCTTGTGTATCCTCATGAATAAGCAATATAATATCTATAAGCAATATAATATCTATCTATCTATCTATCTATCTATCTATCTATCTATATATATATATATATATTTTTTTTTTTTTTTCCACCCCCTTGCAGCATCTATATTTCATTTAAACAACTTTGGCAAACATAAAAAAATCAGTGTTTTGTAAGGATGTGATGTGCGATCTTTGGACATCTGTCTGAATGGAAGGTTATTCTTTTACTGCTAACCTATCACTGTTTATGCCCCTCTGCAACTAGAACCAAAAGTCCAGCCCGGCTCTAATGGGGCATCCAGAAAAAGTACAAACTAAAATGATTTTTTTAAATTTGTCTTTTGAGAGTACAAACTAAATTAAAAAAAATTTTTCTTAGTTTTTGTTCCATGGAGTGAAGCAAATACAATCACTTGATTCACTTAGAGTGATAACTACATGTCATACTCTTATACTATAATAAACATTATGCATTTATTCGTTATGCATGTAACAGTGTGCATTTATTAGAAAACATTGCACATATTGTGATTTCATTATTTTTATGGTTTTAAACTATTAGCCACCTATCCAATGTCACATAACCAGTAATATAAAGAAACAAGCACTCAGAGAGTAAAAATCTCCACCAAGTCCACACTGTATAATTTTTACTGTAAAATTTACAGTAACACAGTAACCTTTACTGTAAATCGTCTACACCGCATGTTACTGTAGTTTTTTTGGCGGTATAATACTGTAGTAAATTACACTAACATACTGTGCGGCAGATCTACTGTATGTTACTGTATATACATTTTTTACAGTAACATACTGTGTGGCGGTGTTTTGACCTGTTTACTGTATTGTGGTACTACCCCCAGTACAATGCTGTATTTTTTACAGTAAACCACTGTGTACAGATATTATTACTCTATGTTACTGTAAAGTGCACGGCCTTCTGGGAGTTCTGGATTCATGAGGTGTGATTCAGCGAAGACTGGAAGCAGGCCCAAGCAGCCTTTGTCTGGTAAGGGGGCTCTTCCGAGTTAGACACACCGATTTAATATTTATACAGTGAATTTCAAAGTTCTCTCTACAGGCGTGGTGGTTACAGATATATATATAAATATATTATCTAGATAACTAGATCATATATTGGGTTTGCTGACTGTTAATTTTAGTTATTCTCACGTCACAAACTAACTTTAGAAATAGTTTAAAACTATTGTTGACAAGTCTAACGTAGCTAATGGTACAATAGCATGGTGGCTATTTAGGTTATTTCTCCACCAATCTAATATAAATTTCCTGTACCTTCTAATCAAGACTTTTATAAGCCAACCTTTTCTTCTTCATAGTTGTTCTATGAACTCAAATTCTATTCTTTACTTTTGTTTTCTTCCAAGGTTAGCCTGCACACTGGGCCAATTGTACTTTTGATCTTAGAAGTGATGCACTCAAATGTATAACAGTAAATTAACAGTATGTAGCATCCCAAAAACAACTTATATTTTGGAATAAATAAAGCTGTCATTGATGTTCTAGAGGCTATATCATATATATAATTTATCATAAATTGTGATGGAGCGAGCCGTGCAGGCCCAGGGTGCAGGCCATTCATGCAGGAGATTGTGCCACATTTTGCTTTTTGTTTGGGTTGATCATGCTATGTATGTAGGAGAAGATAGGAACACAAATGAGACTCAAAGTGCCTGGTGAAGAGCAGCAATGTTCGTTCTTTATGACATCTAAATTAATATTGATGTAGCATATAAAATCAATTTTACACACTGTCATTATCATTTCTTACTGGAATGCGAGTTAGTGCATGGCTAACACATGACTTTCCTCCTGGTGATATGTAACGAGGTATCTTCATTTTTTGAGTGTTTTTAGTGCTTGTACGCTGGAGGTGTGGATCAGAGCTGGGACATTTTTACTCCCATGTGAGCAGGAAAAGGTTGTAAAAGATCATTATAGTGCTGGTTAATGATGAGACAGTGACACTAATATGTTCATTAGAAAATGGAAAGAACCACAGGAGAGAGTGGAATTCATTTACAGGTTCGAAGGTGCACATAGTTTGGTGGGTGGAACAGAACGATATACTTAGTTTGGTAGAATCAGTAAAGAACAGTATAAATGTAGTGGGGGGGAGTATATGCAATTTGGAAGAGAGTAAAGAATGGTAGAAACAGATTCGAGGGTATTAAAAAAAAAACAGTACGCATAGTTTGGTGGGTGGTAAAGAACGGTGCGGTTAGTTTAGAGTTTGGTTAAGAATAGTCCATATAGTTTAAAGAGCGATTAAGAATGGTACGTGTAGGATAAAGGGCAGTAAAGAATAGTGCCTGTAGTTTGGAAAGTGGTCAAGAATAATACACATAGAGGGTTTAGAGGGCAGCAACACACAACATGCTTTTGGTAAAGAGCGGTACACATAGTTTGGAGGATGGTATTGAACAGTTAATACTCATTGGGTGATTTGGTTTATTCATGCTTTGTACTCTGATTGCACTCAAATGTGCGTCAAATGTGCGTCGTTATGATGAGAGGTGGGAAAAAACCCCAAACCTGACCCTTTGTGGTGATTATGAAATACAGAACTGTTTGTTTCTCTTCAGAATCATACTCAAAGCTACAACCCCCCACTGCAAGTAAAACCAAACTAAATGTCTCCATCATGCCCATTTTTCATGCTGCTTGATATAAACTGGAGCCTGTGAGCAGGTTGTGTTTCCGACACACATTCCCACACTAAATCATTTGTGTGTCATCGTTGGAGTCCTCTCTCCAGAAGTGTGCGGGTGTGTGTGTGTGTGTGTGTGTGTGTGTGTGTGTGTGTGTGTGTGTGTGTGTGTGTGAACATGTTCCCAGCCAAGCCGAGCGCAAAAGCTGCACAGATTGCAGAAATCCCAATCAGCCACAGGGAGCCAGGGCTCGCAGAGTCTCGTTACAGAACACTTTAACTGGACTGAGCCCAGTGTTCTGCTCTGTGAGCCAAGAAAACCAGCACATGGCACACACTGTGTGAAAAGTTGCTCTTTACACTCTTGTAAGCACATTTTAAACCCTACAAAAAGCTTCATGTGTCTTGACACACCGGTCAGAAAGAACAAACGAACTATGCTTAAAAAAGGCATAAAACTATCACACATCAGCAGAATTCCTACTGTGATGATAGCAGTCACTCACTCACTCATCACTCATTTGACAAACCTCTTAATCCTTTTTTAGGGTTGTGGGGAGACCGGAGCCTATCTCAGCCAACACTGGGTGAGGGCGGGATACAAGCTGAACAGACTATCACAGGGCAACACACACAACCATTTACACTCACATTCACACCTAAAGGAAATTTATAAAATCCAATTAGCCTAACATCAAAGCTAGGCTAAGCCTGGAACTCAAACCCTGGACCTCCTTGTTGTGAGGCAGATGTGTTAACCATTGTGCTGCCCTGATAGCAATCAATCCGGGGAAATCTCTGAAACTCAGCAATCTAATGAAGTATCTACTAAGATTTTGCACAGACTCATACACACATGAAAGATAGAAGGACACACATAGAGGGGAGAGAAATATTTTAATAATTATACTAGTTATACCTCGTTAATTATACTTAAGTACTGTGGTGTATTCATTTATCCCTTTTTCCATGAAGTATAAGAAGTCACAGTTACTCACCAGCAGCCATGACCACCTCATACTAAACAACAGAGTTAGTGCTATAGCTATCCAAAGGTGGGTAGTAATAAAGTACAAATACACTAAACAAAATTATAAATGCAACACCCTAAAATAAGGAATTTTTTATGGAAACATTGAGTTTTTTTTCCCCTTCATTATTTGTGCTGTGAAATGAAGAAGAAGAAGAAAAAAAGATTTGCTTACATATGCTCAGTAATGACGTCCCATATAAGATACTCCACCCACAGGCAGGTGTGGCCACCTGAAACACTGCCTGAGCAGTATGAGCACCATACAGACATGTTATGTTGGAGACAATAAAAGGCCAACCCAAATCCACTGGATTTGTCAACCAGATGTTACAGGTGGACTGTGAGAGGGTAATAGGCATTTTGCAAGCTTGCAGGTCAATTTCCCAAAAATGGCCTGCAGTCACAGCCAGTGGACAGCATATCCACCTCTGTTTCTGTCCCTTGGAATGTCCTTGAACTCCACAGATCAGTGGGGAAAATGTAAATGGTGGTTACACACACTACACTTAGAGTGTAACTTTAAATACTGACCTCCTTAATGACTGTAGCTCATATTCCAGTAGACATTTGTTGATGAAATAGTATACATTTTGTTGCACAAGGGTGATTTAATATGGATGTTTCTGGTATTTTTTTAACTAGAAGTTAACTAGTTTTGGTAACTAGTATATAATAACATACGTAATAATACCTTGCTATATTAAACACAGTTGCTTTGCTTTGTGTGCTAATATCAGGTTAAACTTTGAATTTAAATATTGTAGGTGGGCACGGTGGTGTGGTGGTTAACAAGTAGGTAAGTAACTACCGCAAGTAGGTTCTGGGTTCCAGTCCAGACTTTGGTGAGGACGTTTCTGTGTGCAGTTTGCATGCGCTCTCCATGCATGCTCGGGTTTCCTCCGGGTACTCGAGTTTCCTCCCACAGTCCAAAAACATGTACATTAGGATGATTGGCTGTTCCATATTGCCCACAGGTGTGAATGGTTGTGTGTGTGATGGTCTGGCATGTACCCCACTTTTAGGGTGTACCCCACCTTCACCCAGCATAGGCTCGATTCTAAAAGGATTAAGCGATTCAGCAAATGAGTGACTGCGTGAGTGAGTGAGAGATGAGTTTCAAATAAATGCTTGCTTGCTTACATGGGTTTCCTCCAGGTACTCCTCCGGGTAATTTTTCCTCTCACTCCAAAGATATGCAGATTAGGCTAACTGGCTGTTCCAAATTGCCCCTAGGTGTGAATATGAGGGTGAATGGTTGTGGATGGACTGGCGACTTGTTCAGGGTGTTCTCAGGGTGATAAATACAGTGACTTGCATAGTTTAATATTGTTTGGCTACTGGGGTTTTTTTTATTGTTGTTGTTGTTTTGTTGGGGTTTTTTTGGCATTAGCACAAAGGAGAATGCTGACAAAGTAAACAGTGTAAGTAGGGTAATGAATAGAATACTCTGAAATCCTGGAAAACACTAATATTCTGTAACCTGCATGAGCTGAGCTGACTGAGGGCCATTTGTTCCATTTACAGCTTTTGACAGATGCTCTTATCCAGAGCGACTTACAATTATCATTTTCATACAACTGAGCAATTGAGGTGATGGCGGGGATTGATCCGCTGCCCTTCGGATCAGTAACCCAACACTAAGCCACCACCGCCATTGAGCTGCACGTATATATAATGTCATAAAAAAATTTAAAGTTCTTCTGCAGTTTAAAGCCTCATTACCCACAATGGCTTATTGCATCTTGTGACATGCCACAAGCAGAACAGCTTACTTTTTATTTGAGGAGAAAAATGTCTGGGTGGGAAATGATTTCTAAGAATTCAGTGCACGTGTGAGGAATGAGACAGCTGGTGCTGCCTGTGAAACATTTATTCGTTTGAAATGTCTCTTAGCATCAGCGTGGCAGTATGTGTGCACATGCATGTGTTAAGCTGTGCATGTTGAACCCTTGACATTGATGAGGAGCAGATTTGATTCAGCTGCTGTGGATGAGAATGTGGATGAGGGCTTTCTTTCAGCCAGCTCTGTTCCCTGGCCTTTTGATGATATCTATATGAAATAATATCTACATTAACAGCTTGGTGTGAATTGAATGTGAGTCTTAATGCACCTCAGAAAAAATATTTAAAAATTTGTGGTTGGCAAATGCATGGTTCTTTAGTGTTCATAAGGGGGTGATCAAACTAGAGGTGCGATAGAAAAGCAATTGACACGAATTGTGGGGGTTGCAAATTTTGAAATTCACGTCAAGATGTTCTGCAACTCCACATGCAAGCGAATATTCTGTGCCTTAAAAACGTATATCACACATGTTGCGCAACTGATTTGCGACTAATTTGTGACTGATTTGCGTTTGGTTTGTGGATGTTTGGTGAAAAAAAAAGATCAGTCGCGTTTTGTTTCCGTTTTGTTTTCAAACCATTTGCTTTTTATTTGCATGTTATTAGCTCGAGCAAAATACAAATGATGACAAAATACACGGAATATGGTGGATGCCAGCAAGTCTCAAACTTTCTGCATGGAAGTCTCCAACTTGTCACTTTTCTTTGCAAACAAAAAAACATCATTTGTGAGCAGAACGGCAACTTTGTGACCTTCTCATGTCTTGTGTGGACTGTTTGAGATGAGTTTGAGCCTCATTTCACGACATTTGCAGAAATTTCAAACATGTTTGCAGTTCATAAACCAGGTGACCAAAATGCGATGCCATGAATGTCACGTGACAAATTTGAGAAGTTATGAGAATGAAAAGCAACATCCACGAATTGCCATTCACATTACTTGCTTTTCTATTGCACCTCCAGTGTGATCACCCACGAAGGCTTGCAGTGTTTATTCGGAGTTATACTAACAGATTGTCTATCATGACTGATGATGAATATGGAATGTATTTAATTGACATTCCCACAATTGTTTGCTCTTGTATGTGAAAACCTTCCAACATTCGAGATAAAAGCATAAAAGCTTGAACGCATCTTTCACAATTGATGGCATAATTGGCTGCGTAAATGGTACTTTACTGCTCCCTTTTCTTTTACTTTTTAATTCACTGGAGAATCTTCAGTAATCAGTCCTTTTCCATCATGACCTGTCAGTCTCAGCTTCTCCTTGCTAATAATCACTTCCTGCTCTTCTGAGGATGTAAAAAAGTGTTGATTTCATTTTCTAGATCAAGCTCTGACGATAGATTCCAGCTGCAGGGCAAATCATTATGTACGTGCTCATTTTATTACATCACCATTGCTATAGTAACAGCTCCAGCACATGTAGAGGACACATGTAATCAATGATGGTTTGTGAAAAGGGGGTTTATGCAGCTTTTCTCCAATGCCAGAGCTTTTGATCAGGCAAAGGTAAAGCTGTGATTTTCATTTTATAACATCTTTAGGGCAGAGAAGTTTGTTTTGTAGTACTTTCTTGGTATCATGGCAGGCTGTGTTTTTATTATTACTCCCAACAGCTAAAAAAAAAAAAAATAAAAGAGTTAGGGAATGTGTGTTTCTAAGTGCTATAACAAAGGTGTGAAGAGGAACTGACTTGTTTGAACAGTTTCAAATGTAAATGGATAAAAAGTATGATACGTCATTCTTTAAATAATAATAATAAGATTTAGGTACTGCCTAAAAGTGGAGCTCCCCATAGATATCTCTATTGATAGGTGTCTGAGGCTGATGTTAATAGAGTAGCGCAGCTCCTTTAAGGGTTGAATTAATATAAAATATAAAATAAATCTCTCATACATTTTCTTACTAGGGCCTGTAGCAAAGGCAGGAACCACAGTTTTCTTTTCACTGCCTTTCACTAGCTCATTTTCTCATTCATTTATATCACCTGACTTATCAGTTTAATGATCTGTTTAAACGATTCATGTTCCATATTCCCGTTAATGTTTGGTGTTTTCTTTGTTTAACTATCTATGTTTGATTTTTATTCACTGCAAGTCTGAGCAGTGATGTATGAGCCTTTATTTTTGGGATTCGGTTTCTTTATGAGTCAATCAGGGTTTTTTTTTTTGTTTGTTTAGTTTTTTTTTTGTTGCCTGTCATTGTCATGCCCTTTGCCAGCATCAACTCAGACATGAACATGTGACAACCATTCAAGTCATACCCCACAGAGTGTCTTTTCTGACATGGAAAACTGGAGGTAAAACAAAGTTTGGACAAATGGACAAAGTGCATTTCTTAGAAACAGATAAAAGAATGACTGTTTATAGCTGTCATAACATACCCGATCACAGGAACTTCTCTTGTAGAGGTTTCTTAACATTCAACTCAACTAAAAACAGATAAATGCATGAAGATCATTATTGTTTTTAATTGTAATTGTTACCAGAAAAACAGCAATAAAACATTTCAGGATGTCCTTTTTTTAGTAATCCACTTTGTGTCTGGCTGCATCACACCACCCAGTTGCTGATTAGTTTCTTGACTTCATGATGGACACTGGCATCTTCCTGTAAATGTTCCAGGCACATATAAGAAAAGGTAGGTACATGCCATACGAGAGGGCCACCCCGATAATCAGGAGGGTGTGACTTCCATTTACAGATTATTTGACTATGTTGAAAATTACTGTGGGTCAAGCACTGGATCAATTCAACCACTGCAGTCGTGAATTGCCTACCAGATGTTACCATAGACTTCTGTGGAGGTAAAAATGTGCGACAGTGACTGCCATGTATGTATCCCAGTTACTGCCCGTAGTCGTGACTGCTGGGATCCAAAGCAGTGTAGACTTGATCACTCCAATTCAACTCAATTTTTACCTCCTCAATTCTCATTGCTGGATAGCTCCACTGCTTTGGCCAATTATTTCTAGCACTTGGATTTCAGGCATGTTCCTGAGCTCTGTTCCTCAACCAGACTAGATGTTTGTTACAAGTTTTGCTGAAGTACAAATACAGTGAACTGTACTGTATACAGTACTATATGTATGCTTGTAAACTATTTTTGCATAGTTAATGAATACTACCTGCTGGTGACATGTTTTTTTTTTTTTTTTTGATGTTGTTGTTGTTTTTTTTTTTCTTTTTAGACTCAATTTAGGTATCATGTTTCTAATACAATTTCTGCCATTTAGTTCTTTTATAATTAATTTTATGAACCTGTAACAATAATAAGTAGTGTAAAGGTTACTAACTTTCAACAATATAACAAGGAGTCATACTACATAACTTCAATAATGAAACAGTGACATATTGATTTTTTTTATAGTGGTGCCAATCATTTTTAATTTGTGCTAGAGTTGGCATTGATAAATGGATGAAATAAAACTGTGAATTTTTTTTTTAAAAACTGTCATTATGCCCTATGGCTATGGGGCTCTGATTCAAAAATAAATAAAGCTACAAAAATTGTGGAGCAATGATACTGTTTGTTTGCACATAGGTCCAAATTTACTTATGATTTAGTTAATCTTTTGCCACTAAAAGCTTTGTACTGTCGGGATTTGGCATGTACACAGCTCTTTTTCTGACTGATCTCATTATATAAATATGTAGGTAGTTTCCCAAATCAGACTGCAGAATTTGAAGGAGGAGAGTATTAACCGTAAATGAGTCATGCAATGTGATTTTTAGTAGTCAGATTATTGCTAACTGCGCCATTATTTAATGCTGATGGAAAACATGCCTTAGATTTGTGGAGATCTAGAGAGAGCAAGATAAATGAGCGAGAGTGCAGGTGTCTGTCAGAGCAGAAACTGATATCACATCAACACCATGAGCTTAGATTCTCAAAAACACACACAAACTACAAACATGGACTCCAATTCTTGAAGCTGGTCATGAGGACTCGGGTGCTCCAGTTAGCCGTGTTCTGATTGCACACTATCAGAGTGACAGGTTGATTGTATGTGTGCTTGTGATGGGTCTAAGTAAGTAAGTTAGAAAAATCCTTTTAAAATTCCCCCCTGACTCCTCCCCTCCAAACTGGAAACGCTCCAAACCCTCATGCTTTGAACATTAGACTTTCTCATGACCTGCTAGGCTAGAATTCTGCCACATCGACATGACACCAGCAGTTAAACAAGAAATATTCGTTTGTTTCAAACCTTTAATGCAGACTTAATAGCTTCTGAAAGAAATCATAGTGCATATTACACAGAGCTAGAATCTATAAATCTACCTCACAAAAACCTGCCGCTAGGTAGATTGGCTGAGATCG
Organism: Neosilurus hyrtlii; assembly: GCA_028564935.1. Taxonomy (NCBI): domain Eukaryota; kingdom Metazoa; phylum Chordata; class Actinopteri; order Siluriformes; family Plotosidae; genus Neosilurus; species Neosilurus hyrtlii. The sequence goes on from JAOUQZ010000035.1 coordinate 4,948,021, forward strand.
ATGAACCCTTAAATGTGAGGGTGTGTGCGTGAATGTGCCTGGCATCCCATCCGGGGTGTATTCCTGCCTCATGACTAGCGTTCTTGGAATTCACTCTGGACTCCACACAGAAATGCTTGAGCCGGGATTCGAACCCAGGCCTTCTTGCTGTGAGAAGAATGTGCTAACCACTGCGCCACTGTGCCTTATTATTATTATTATTATTATTATTATTATTATTTATGAGCTGTCCCTGGTGTATTAACTTCTGAAAATATTTCATTACCTTCCATTATCTGTCAAATATAAATATTTTTATATTGTATAATACATAATACATTGCCAAGTTTAACAACCACTGCTTTTCCATATGAGCTTTAAAATATATATAAGGCATTGAGTTGTACCCAAATCAATCAATGCAGGACTCTAAATCAATGAATATTTAAGTCCGTGGAGGTTTTGTAAATGTGTCTGACCTCCAGAATGGATCTGGAACAGTGGTGAAAGGGAGCAAGTTTAAAGATCACTATAAAAGGTACTTAAAACTGCCGGTGAACTCTGGCGGTCTTTTACATTTCAACTTGTTCAGATAGCTAAAGGATGATAATGATCCCCCCCCCAAAAAAAAAAACCCTTGACCCCTAGCAGAGAAGTGTCTGTTGGCTGCTGTCGCTTTGCTGTCGTTTTTTGTCATATTTAAGAGTCATGAAACTTTTTTAACGGCTGTGAGATCCGACGATCAAAGATATTATGATGAAGCATGTGAATGACGTGCAATATGATAGGCTGAAGGGGATTGTAGTAATACTGATGGGTCTCAGCATGATGGATTGTTTAAAAGCAAATGAAACTCTAAGATTATTAAAGGACTTGTAGCATGAAAACAATATTAGAAAAGAACACTATGTGCTTGCCCCTTCCACGTCCCCCATCTTCTCTCTTTTCCTCTTTTTTCTCTTGTTTTTGGTTTGCAGCATGATTGTGGTCACCTATTCTGTTTTTGATCATTTTGTTGATGTTTACCCCTCAGGCGACGTGGTGGTATAGTTGTTAGCACATCCGCCTCACAGCAAGAAGGTCCTGGGCCCGGTGATGGCGTTTCTGTGTGAAGTTTGCATGTTCTTCCCATGCTTGCATGGTTTTCCTCTAGGTACTCTGGTTTCCTCACACAGTCCAAAGGCATGCACATAAGGCTTCCTCCCACAGTTTGGCGAGCTGTTCTGGGTCTACCCCACCTTCGTCCAGTGTTGGCTAAGATAGGCTCCAGCCTCGCCGTGACCCTAATCGGTATAATTAATACTGTGTTAATCCCGCAAGGGAAATGATTGACTCTGCATTTAACCCATCCAAAGTGAGAACAAGTAAAGAGTGAGCACACACACTCGGAGCAGTGGGCTGCCACACACTAGAGGAGCCCGGAGAGCAGTCGGGGGTTCGGTGCATTACTCAAGGGCACTTCAGCCATGAAGGTGGAGAAAGGAAAGATGCAGCTCACTCCCCCACCGCCACACATTTTTCCTGCTGGTTCCGTAATCAAACCAGCGACCTTTCAGTCCTAAAGCCGCTTCTCTAACCATTAGGCCCCCATTTTGCCGTGAGTACCCGCCTTGTCCTGTCATTATTTTTATGAATTATGGCTTTCCCAACATTGACGTGTTTTCCTGTGTTTTGACCCCTTGTTATTTATTTGACTTGTTTTTTTACTTATAAATTTATGTTGCATAATGAATGTGCTGACACGTCAGCATTATTAATGAACCCCTACAGACACATATTTTTTTTGTTTTGGGAAGCCAAATGGCAATGTGCCTTTGTAAAGTGATCTGTGATTTGTTCACTGATCACTTTAAGTTCCGAAACCTCTAAACCCTGTCCAGACGGGTTTCTTCTGTGCTCTCCAGGTTCCTAAACCCTCTCAAAGATGTGCATAGAAACGGATTGCTTAAAATAAATTGTCCCTAGGTGTAAACAAGTGTGTTTCTGTGTGTGTGTGTGTGTGTGTGTGTGTGTGTCCGGTGATAGACTGCCGTCATATTTATTTCCGGGGTGTATTTCAATATTTCAGGAGTTCATAAAGATAAAAAAATCCATCATAAATCTCTTTGAAATTTTGCCTAAAATATTTTTTCTTTCTAACCAGTAATGGTACAAAATTTTTTACCGCATAATATAATACAAAGTGCCTGAAATTAATGCCTTTTTGAGAAAATAAATAACTCCAACTTAGCTTACATTGCTAGGCGTAGACGTACGCTCTGTTGTTTGTGGGTTTCTAAAGACATAAGCATTGAAGCAAGCAGCACTGTCAGAATTTCACACTGAGGTAGTTGAGCTTCCTGTGACATTTTTTTTTGGCAGACTGCCATGCTTTCACTGTTAATGTTAAGAACACTTTTATTCTCAGTTTTACTCCCTGAATCTTCAATCATTAACAAACAAAAAAAAACTTTTTTGATTAGTACGTTCATTGATTTTCTAAGCTGCTTAATCCTAATTATGGTCGCGGGGAGGCTTGCGCCCATCTCAGATGACTCTGGGCGAGGGTGGGTTATACCCTGGACAGCTCGCCAGGCCATCACAGGGCCAACACGCATACAACCATTCACACTCACATCCAGGGGCAATTTGGAACTGACAATCAGCCTATGGTGCATGTTTTTGGACTGTAGGAGGAAACCGGAGTACCCGGAGGAAACCCACACAAGCACGGGGAGAACATCCAAACTACTCCACACAGAAACACCCAAGGCCTGGGAATTGAACCCAGGCATTCTTGCTGTGAGGCAGACCTGCTAACCACTGCGACACCATGCTGGCCTTTTTGATTAGTTAATATTCAGTAATTTCTCAAACCTGGTTAGAGTTACTTTGCATTTAGAGTCTCCAGTATCCAGGAGATCTGCTGTGAAAGTTGGTGACTAATGTATCTGGACATTTTGTCAGTATTTAATAAGTTCATACTATCTGAACGTATGTATGTATGTATGTATGTATGTGTGTATATATGTGACCCTTCAGCACAAAACTCGAATGATCGAGGTAAACATTTGAATGGCACCAATAGAGTGTGGCTCATAGTTCTAAACTAATTTGGAATCCCCTAACCCCTATAACGTGCACGCTAGCCGCTAACAGTGCGATACATTAGGACATAAGCGGAACCCAAGTAGGAAGTAGGAAATGAAAGATGATGTTATTCTATAAACAGCTCTCTAGTGGTGCCATTCTAACGCTTACCTGGGTCATGCGAGTTCTGACTGGTTTTGTGCTATATGGGACATATATAGGTTATACTCTGAAACAGGGTCAAATTAATGATTCACAATTTGACCTAACCTTTTTCAAAAATTACACAGAATTAAAAGAGCAATCATTGCCCAAAACATACCACATGGACATATGCAACATGTCAAAACAATTGTTTGGATACATCCAGTGG